>NQII01001649.1:12678-69702 GCA_002778355.1 Clitarchus hookeri | reverse complement strand
TGTAACGCATCGTAACGTTTTACAAGACCCCCCCCCCTTATTGCGTTACGTAATACTTGAACGCTCCCTTACGTCAAGCTCTTGGATGCCTACCTCTACTTGGGGTTGTTCATAAGTAATATTTGTGTTTGATCATGTGGCAACATGTCCAACTGGCATTCAGATTAAGGGCTCAAATCTAGCTGGCTGCAACTGGAGGGTAGTTTTCAAGAGTGTTTCTCTACCCAAATCCATGTAAATGCCACTACAGTTACTTAATATGAACCCTCCAGTTTCTTATGCGTTTAATTAAAGTCCTGATTAACCGTTGTGTATAAAAGCTATGAGAGGAGGCAAATAGTGTAGCTTGCTGCTTTGTGAAGAGGCAATAAAATGCAATGGTGGAGGAAATTGCACTACCTAATAATCTGCTGGACATCAGCAAAATGCACTATTTTTCCCTTATATAGAAAACTAGTGCTGGGATCTGTGGGTATTGAACTCTGATTGCAGTGGGGGAAGGTAGGTATGATACCCCAGCCACTGAGACCTTCATGCAAGGTAATGAAATATGGTTAATACAGGTGAGTGGGTTTTGTGTTGCCCCAACAGGCAACATTCTACGCCGAGTATCAGAGCATCAGCACCACAGGGGTGTCTGTAAGAGGGGCGGTACTGCTGGCGGAGTTTGTGTCCTGTGGCAAGCGCACTCTCGCCAGAATGCTGGTTATCATCGTCAGCCTGGGCTTTGGCATTGTCAAGTACGTTACTGTGGACTACTACATCTTTTGACTTACTTATTCATTAATTTGTTAATTCCTTAATTTATTCTTCATATGATAACTTATCCATTTATTTATTCATTCAGCATTCCTTAATCATTTTCTTAACCATTAAAGTTCTTATCAACTTACTCATTTATGTTTTCATTCATTTATGGTTTCATTCTCTTATTCATTTATGTATTTACTTATTCATTTATGCATTCACTTATTCATTCCTTTTTTATTGAATTAATTGTTTACCAAATTGATTATTTAAATATTTATTTAAGTCTATTAATTTAATTTTGTGATTTAATTAGTGGTCAACAGAACATAATTAGACAGGATGAGTATAAAAGAATACCCCAACTTTGAAGGTTTAAAATATCAAAACCAAACAACCTTGGTTGACCAATCAAATGAAGCGTGGAAATGTGAAGTTAGTTTACCATATCTTTATAAATGTTCAATGTGACCACCACGAGCTGCCCGAACGACATATACGCGATAATCAAACTCGTTCCACACTCTTATCAGCACGTCCGGTGGTTCGGATAGCATCCGTAATTCTCGTTTTGAGATCAATGTTAGCCGGCATGGGTGGACAAAACACTTAATCCTTTATTTACCCCATAGAAAAAATTGCATAGGGTAAGATCTGGGCTTCTTGGAGGCCAGTGATGAAGAGAGTGGTCACCAGCTGCTCCTCAAGCAATCTAGCTTTGCGGCAACGTCTCATTCTGGTATACGCGAACAGCTAGGTGCCAATGGGGTGGCACACCATCCTTGTGGAAAATGAAGCCCCCCGCCGCCTCTTCTAACTGAGGAAACGACCACTCTGTAAGCATGTCCAAATAAGGGATTCAGTAACAGTGGGCTCGTTAAAAATGAAAGGGTCGGAAACAGTTTCTTTGGATACAGCGCAAAACACGTTCACTTTGGGGGAAGCGCACTCGTGTTCGGTGGTTTCATGTGGAGGCTCCTGATCCCATATCTGCACGTTGTGCCGGTTCTCCTTACCATTTGTATGGAACGTCGCTTCATCGATAAAAATCAGCTTAGACATGAAGGTATCGTCTACCTCGTTCTGGGCAAGAACGAACGTGCAGAAATCACGTCTCAGTTCTTTATCCCTTTCGGTAAGAGCCTTGACAAGCTGTAACCTCTATGGTTTGTACAGCAATTGCTTTCGCAACACTGTCCATACCGTCGATTGAAGGATTTGCATTTCCCGGCTAGCTTGTCGAGTTGATTTTCTCGGACAGCGAACGAACGCTTGTTGAATCCGTTGCACATTCTCTTCGGACACACGCGGCCGCCCGGAACTTTTCCCTTTGCAAAGCACCCTGTGTCACGGAACTGACGAAACCAACGTACGAAACTCCACCTATCGGGAGGACGACGTCCGTATTTGCAACGGAATTCACGTTGAACAGTCTTAACCGATTCACATTTAGCAAACTGAATAACACAGAACGCCTTCTGTTGTTCAGTCGCCATCGTGATGCGGACTAACACACAACACACGCTCATAGTGCGACGAAAGACGTTCCCAGTGTCATCTCTCGGCACATCAAGGAAACATCAGACCATCCGTCCCCTTCACATTGATGTGTCGAATGTGAGCTTGCTTCCCCCTTACCACCTCAAACCAAGCTTTACGAACGCCAAACAAACCGTAACACAGGACATGCTGACAAGAGCGTGGAACGAGTTTGATTATCAAGTAGATGTCGTTCGGGCAGCTCATGGTGATCACATTGAACATTTATAAATATATGGTAAACTAACTTCACAGTTCCACGGTTCATTTGATTGGTCAACCAAGGTTGTTTGGTTTTGATATTATAGACCTTCAAATGTGGGGTATTCTTTTATACTCATCCTGTATGTTGTAGGGGTTGTCTTGGTATACAGTTGATATTCAAATATAAACATTACCATTTTTTTTTAATTTGTTCCGAAACATTTTGGTTATATACTCTTCTACCACTACTAATATTCGCTCTTGTTTTTTTCTGATCAGAATTCGGCTAGCTCAAGATTTATAAATATAACATTGTATTTCAGTTCTAGATATTTGTTTTGTGAAAAGAAAGGGAGAAACTAGGTGTGATAGATAAAGCAAAAGCAAATTAGTGCAGTACATGAGCAACTGTGTATTTGGAGAGTTGGTTCGCCATTGCAGGTAAAATAAGATGGTATAAGACAAAATAAATTCTTATCTTCTTAATATTTAATTAAATGAAATTGGTGATGTGTTTTACTATGTTGTTATTTGGGATGGGTCGAATAATAGAAAATATCGGTACCTGTATCAATTCTACAATTTTAATATCGGTTCCAGTATTTGGTTCTATTTTGAATACTTGTCTTTTGCTTGCAACTTCATTAAACCAATGCAGGTAAAATTCATTAAATGTGTTATTTAACCGATGGAAGAATTGAACAATAACAAAGTGTGAAGATAAGATTTAATGTACACAGATAAAACTTGTTGTATTAAATTTATTTAAGGTTAGTAAATATGTAACAACTACTGGTGGGCGGTCGTCTGCTTCGTTTTTTTTTGTTTCTTTTATGCAGTGACATGCTGGTTTTTTTTGCTGTGCTGGAATGTGACACCTCTCAAAAAAAACATCACTTCTTCCTTTTTCCTCATCCCCCCCCACCCCCCTTTTCACCCTGTGGAATTTTGTTTGTCTTTTGGCTTACATGGAAACAAAGAAGGCTTGGAGGTATGTATCCATCGGCTAGCAGTGTTGCTTACTGGAGAGGGCTGAGTGATAAAGAGAGAGAAGGAAGAGGAGTGATGTAAGAGCGAGGCATGAGATAACAGACTTTTCCCCTACACTTTCTTCTAAACATCACCAAACAGTTTACGGCTACCACTCCCTTTTTTTTTTTTTTCTTGTATAGCGCACCACAGAAAGCTTTTACTTTGTGGGAAAAAGGTGCGCTATACGCAAGTACGGTAGTTATTTTTGTAATGACAGAGTTTTCCATTGCTGTGGAGAAACAAGAACCGAGTAGTTGTTGTTAACCTAAAACCGGTTCCGAGTCAAACCTCAAGAACCGGTATAAATTGGNAGTAGTTGTTGTTAACCTAAAACCGGTTCCGAGTCAAACCTCAAGAACCGGTATAAATTGGAACTGAAGAACCGAAGCGACCCACCCTAGTTGTTATTAATCAAATTACAATTTAACTTTGTGTTGAAACAAACTACTAGCTACCTTAAAAACAAAATAAATTTTCTTAACAATTAAAAATAATGTGAAAGTTTCCACAGCCAGGATGTTTCTTCTTTTATATTTTTATTGATTAAATTTCAGAAAAGCATATATCTCGAAGGGTTACGGTGCGAGTATCATTAATTTGGAAGCGTCTCTGCAGCAATTAAAGTAATCCAAGCTACTGCTAAATTAAGACTTACCTGCGTGCTCGTACATCTGCTCATATAGTTGCATCAGACATAAGTTTGTTTGGTAGGTATGTTGATGAACCACTCATTGTGTGCTTCATAAATTACAACACGTTTGTATTAAGCAGATGAATTCGAAGTTCCTCTCACTGATGTCTTGATGTTTAACAGCAACATGATTTTCAAGCATTAAAATTTGTATTGATTCAGAATTGATTTTTAAACTTTTCATTACAGCTGAATAAATTTTTGCCTTTTAGATATATTTCTGTTGTTTTGAAACTTTTTATAATCAACAACGTAACAAAAGACTAAATTCTTGGGTCAAAATTAAATATGAATTATACAAAGAGGAGAGAAAAAAATCTAAACTGAAAAATCAAATACATGCGGTGGCTAGTAGTGCTATTCAAACGCTTTGCTTACATTTTGATGTGATTTAAACGAGACAAATTAATTATGTCTAATAAAACATAAGTTAATTTCCTACATAACTCCAACCGTATATAACCAGTAAATTTCGGTATTATATCATTACAGAAAAGCCTCTCTTCCTTTTAAAATTCAAACGACAATGTCAAGCGGAAATTTGAAATGGTACACGTGTTTCTAACAGGTTGGTTACATACAATATGAACAAACTATTACTCTATTCTCAATGATTTAACTTTGTTAAAATGTCTTTGGACAGTTGAGTTNTACATACAATATGAACAAACTATTACTCTATTCTCAATGATTTAACTTTGTTAAAATGTCTTTGGACAGTTGAGTTCAAAAAAATCATTAAATTTGACTTGTGACGGCTGGGAAAGAGGTCAATGTCTCTAGGTCTTTAATGCAGTCAGAGACTTTAACTGGGCTGCTGAGTCGGCCCTTGGCAGGGCACGAAGTAAGGCTGTGTGAGGTTAGGTCTCCGGGTTGCTGGGGTAAGGGGCAATCACAGGCTTACCTGTGGAACTCCTCACCTGTGTCAGTTGCGAGCTCTGGTCCTGCTGTGGTGGCTCCGGACCTGGGGTTAGCACCGAGGGATGCTGGTTGCTCCAGGCAGTGTCCCGTGGTCGGGCAGAGTAACGTCCTATTACCAAGCCGCATGAGACAGCAATGGCTGATGAAGTTGGTGTGCGTTCGGGCAGAGTAACATTGTACAACTGAGCCACGAGAGAGAGCCTCGAACTGCAAGCTGCTGGCTCTCTATATACCCGGAGCACATAGCCGTCTGACAGGATGCATCGGCTGGGAGTGAGCCAACCCTGGGCTTCAGTGGCGACCTGTGGCGTGTACAGCTTAACGTTGCTTCTTAGGAGGGGGCCGCAGCTGTGGCGAGGCTAGACTAGGTTAATGACGACGTCCGTGGTACGTCAATGTTTTGTGTCGTAACCAAGGTCTTTGATGCAGAATACACATTTTCATCAATATAAAGATTTTTCTATTTACTATTTGTATATTGTATTGTTTGAGGACAATCAGAGTGGGGGAGGGGTTGTTACCAACTGTCATAAATGCAGTAATTTCCATACAATAATATTGAGGTGAGGCATGTGGCCAGTTTTTTGCTATTCAAGAAGCAAGGAAACAGTCTGTTTCTTATAAAGTTCACTTTGTTTTGTGAATGATGATACATAATTGAAGTGTGTGTCCAAACAATGTTATATGGCACATAATGTGAAATAGTCGTGTTTACCATGTAATAATACTGGATGGACTATCCTTAGACCACTGAAAACTTAACAGAATGTGCTACTGGATAGCTACAACTCAGTGTGGTAGAAGGTAGTTTTAGGTGAACAAAGCCGTATAACACAAACATGGCAGACAATAACAATGTTGTCAATGCTGTTGGAGCTGTCTGTGTGCGAGTGCATGCATGAGTGTGTTCCCCCCCTCATCCCTTGTGAGTACTTGTGTTTGCAGTTTTCTCCTTTTTAGAATGAATGACAGTCATTGTACTCTGTCTCGTGCAACTTGGCAAGATTTTGACAGTTTGACGAAAGTAGCGCCAATGTTTACTTTTCGTTTATGTATCCTTTCGCCATCAGCTGGTGTGTCAAGTGGAGGCTGTATTTTTTATCAACACGCTGTCAGCTAATCCGCTTGCCATTGTACTGTATTGCTAAACAAATTTTAAGATATTTTAGATTGACATGTCTATAAAAATTAGTAGGTTATAAAATTAAAAATATAAACTTTGCAAAAAATTAAATATTTGCAAACTTTTTTAAATTGTTTCGAGACAGCGAATTTGGGTTAACATTTGCGAGACTGTAGTTGTAGGTATTATCACACTTTGGACTTCATATCTAATATAACTGGAACTAAAAGTAATTGGGAAAATTTGATTGACAACGCACTTCTATTCGCCAACAACTCACCAACGACTATTGATTGCAATGCAGTAATTCTGCTGTTACTGATACTAAACAGTTCGAGTTAGAAATATGTGACTTGGAATAACGTAAGAATTGCTTAAGAACTATTCACGCGTGTCCCACTAGTTTTATCAATACAGTATAGTAACAACACGGAAACAAGGAAATGGATTTTCGAGAAAACAATATGGCGTATAATTTACGTAGACGAACGATTACCGACCAAATAGAAATTACTAGTACTCAAAATCGTTGTACACGAAATATGTTACTTTAAAAATTATGAAGAGCTTGTGGAAAAATAAAACTATTGGTATCTATTCGTAAATTTGTTATATACCACACACGAATGCTATTCTTTTCTGGCTGGTAATGCTTCGGGAAAGAGCGGACAGATGGCACGCACGGCACTACTGGGCAAGGTGTGAGCCGTTTGCATTGCTCAACAGATAGCAGCACGGCCTGCCTCTTGATCCCGTCTTTTTAAAAGTTGACAGTTCTTCTATTACTAGCTCGGAACAACACAAATTTTAAATATATTTCACCATATTATTACAAAAATAAATTAACTATATTATGCAATATTTCTGTATGCTTTTGGAATTAATATCAAGCACGTATGGAAAGCTTGGTTGGAGACGTGAAAAAGGTTTTGAAGTCACGTTTCATTTTGATAGGGATAGTTTTATTTTGCATTTCATTTTGAACACCTATACATTACTACTTTATCACGAAGTTTAGTTTATAACACTAACAACCACTGTTTTGTAACCACGTAAAATAAAATGTATTAATTAATCTAGGAACTCTTTCTTATCGCATATTTTTTGCTTACCTAATGTGCATTAGCAGTGCACCCAGAATAGCCAACGTAATATTAACTTTTGTTCTTTCGTGCATCAGCTGATTCAGAATTTTGTAAATGGCACTTTGTTTGTTTCATATAAGTCAAGTTGCTACTCACTGACTGTCAAGATCTCGCCAACTTATATGAGACAGAACATAATACGGGTAGATTTGCAGCAAGTACTGTTTTGCCTAAACTTGCGTACTCGAGTACATTTTATCATAGGTAGATCTTGTGCTATAACTTTGCGGTACATGAAATGTGCAGTAACAGGGTAACTGTGAACATTTGGGATAAAAGAGGTGCAGCTGAAATTGTTTCTTCTTTCTTGAAATATGTCATTGACAACTTCACTATTTTCAAAGAGGGTGAAGAAAGAAATCTTATTGTTTGGTCTGATCGTTGTGTGGGGTAAATCTATAACTGGAGCAACATTACAATGGACTGTTTTTATTATACAGTGCCACTATTTCTCAGATATTCACCAGAAATATTTGTGTTCAGGACACAGCATTCTATCCTGTGACAGGGAATTTGCTGCGATGGAAAAAAGAAAGAGGGTATCCCGAGTAATTGTTCCTACTGAGTAAAAGAATGTTGTTGCAGAGGCTTTTGTGAATCAGCCATTGTGATCATAGAAATTGACCAAGAAGATATTAATGATTTGTCCTTAACAGAATCCAGATTTCAGAAACCTTTAGGACTGAAAAATAACAGAGGTAATGTGGCTAAATTTTTGTGACGATGATCCACAATCAATTTTTGTGCATAAGAGTCACAATATTTTGTGACCATGTGAATGATTTGAATTATGTTGGAAGAAAAAAGGATGACCACTAAAGCAACTCCCACAAACATGTCCCGCATCTGAGTTGCCATGTTTGTATCCTGAACGTCTGCCAATTACGAAAGAAAAGACTGATCCTAGGGATATGACACAATATATGGAATCACAAGACAGGCAGTTATATGAAGAGCTAACCATTGTGGATCAATACTGTATATGTAGGATTGTACAGCGTTATTCTACTGTAGCACCAATTAAATAATTTATTTATCTGGAACTGGTAATGTTACCGAGCTGATACTTGGTAGGGTAGTATTTGTAGTATTAACTTACTAGAAGGTAGCAGCCATTTTCCTTACTTTGTAATGTTCCGGCCTCATTACTTCCGTATTTATAATAATGCAGCCTCACAGTTGTTTTGGGCGCCATCTTGTAACGTTGCGGACGTATTACACTGCCGATGTTTACGTTGCCACGGCTTGCCCTCGACTAGATCAGAAGGTAGAATATGAGACTCAGTAAATTGGACGCTAGTTACTTAAGAAAGAAGTTCCAGATTAGTTTGCTTTATACTTTATTTATCATTGAAGTTTCACAGTGCACAGACGACTTTCCAGTTTGCAGAGTACGAACTTTCACAATTAGTTATACCAGTGCAGAAACCAGCGCCACAGTCGTTTACAGTTTATTAGTGTCTCAAACTTGCATCGCAAGACTAAGTTACGAAGGCAGGAGGGATATTCGTTCCCTCCTGGCACCCTAACAACCCCCCACACCGGCGGAAATAAGTTGATAGAATTTAAGTGACGTTAAACTGAAAAAGAAATGTGAACAAAAGATGTTACGGTCGCGGGTGCTTGCCGGTGTGGGTGAAATTCTTCACGCCTGATGAGTCTTCTCACGCCCGATGCGTCTTCTTCGACGGTTGGTTACTTTGTCTCTATGCGATAGGCACCACCAGTATATATTAGGCAGGCCTATCCCCCCCTACTACGCTGTGTCCCGCGCTCACAACATGTTATCGTACTCTCAACTGCGTCGAACGTCACGTCGCATCCGGGAAAGTTTCTGTATAATGCTGACGCATAACCAAAACAACAACTTTCGAAGCATAACCAAAACAACTACTTTCGAAACTAGACGGTAAACGGACTCCTGTTACAACGTAAACAGCAGATGTCTGTCTGATAACCTTCAAAAGCACACGTCTGCTCGATAAACACACTATCACGGGAAACGAACCACCGCGGCTTTAACTTTAAANCTAGACGGTAAACGGACTCCTGTTACAACGTAAACAGCAGATGTCTGTCTGATAACCTTCAAAAGCAATAACCTTCAAAAGCACACGTCTGCTCGATAAACACACTATCACGGGAAACGAACCACCGCGGCTTTAACTTTAAACCTGATAAAATATTACGAAGCTTTCCAAAGCTAAATACACACGAAAGAATTTTACACCTGTGTCCCGAAAAATAAGAATATGGCGTCATTACAACTTTTACAATATTTCTCACTCAGCATACACATAAATACTTCAAAATTGATTAATTATCTCTATGTGCTATACAGCATTGTTTGGGCACATGCTTCAGTTATCCTTTTAGGTCGTTCTAGTATTTTTAAATGATTTAATGAAAATACCAGAAAAGTGGAAAAATAAGTTTTAAGACTTTTTATATCATAACTTTAAAGAATTTTAACTAAAATTTTTTTTGTCAGATCAACTTTAAAAAGGTTTTCAAACAGAGTTTGATTTTAGAGTAAGAGTATTTATTTAATTCACGGGAATGCTGTGAACAATTTTACTGTTACATCCAAAACTGGGCTCACTTGCAGTAAAGGTTTCAAATATTAATTTAATGCGAAACTTAAAATGAAACTGCAGGCAAGCCACACAATGAATTTCCAATAAATTTGTTTGTGCTGTTCTGGAAACTTCAAAATTATTTGAGCTGCTGTGTAATGTGTATTTCAATTTTTTTCACGCAGATTATAGGTTTACCATTCTTTATTTAAATTAGTTTATTTTTGAAAATTAATGTTACGTTTCCTGATATATCGCAAAGGTATAAAATATGCTAAAAATGTAGAAACAAACTTTACACACCCAAACCGCTTTAAGCCCTGTACATACTGTGCATTATACTGAGGGCTGTGGTGACAGCTGCTAGGGCACTCACCTCCTACCAAGGAGAACTGGATTCAATTCCTGTCAGGGTTGGTCCCAGATTATGACATGTGAGAATCTTGCCGGATGATGGCGCTTGTCAGTGGGTTTTCTTGGGGATTTCCCATTTCCCCCACTATTGCATTCTTAGTGCTGCTCTGTACATGCCTTGCTTCACCCTCTCTGGTTCTCAAAGACCCCAGAGCCTCCCAAACCTCTCCACTCAACTAATTCCATCCTACCTTATTCTGTACTTCATGTGATTAAACGTACAAGTTACACTATGACTGTTTGAAAGGCTGCAGTAATATGAATCAGTAAGAGTATACGTTTCTAATAATTCAATCATTTTTAATTTTGAACAGTTGTGGGAATTTTGCGATATATTTTCCTGCAATGTAACAGCCAACAAATCAAATACATTTTTGTTTGTAATTTCTGCATGAAAACTTAAAGAAGCAAATATTTATTGTGTATATGCTTGATCACAGATTTGCCAATAGTTTCCGTGCTTGAAATTCCATTTTAGCTGAAGTATTTTATCAAGTACAATGTTCAGTAGAAAGTTATAGTGAACTTGGTAATTTCAATATTTAAAATTAGCCAAGGAGGCAACAGCGTCAGAGAAGCATGTGTTGGCGCAGGCCGAGGCTTGGTCCGACCCTACACCGCGTGGTCGGCACAGGAATGCTGTACTTTGTGCTGGCGGTGGTGGAGAGCTACTTGCGGATAACGTACCACAAGAATGATACGTCGAATCGGATCCTCATGGCGAGCATCCCGCTGGCTGTGCTGGATTCAGCCATCTGCTGGTGGATCTTCACCAGCCTCGTGCAGACCATGAGGACGCTGCGGTTACGCAGGTCAGTGCTCTCCGTCTGCACGTGTTCTGCTCACGACTGATGGGAATGTCCGTGGAAGGAATTTGCTTTAGGTTTACAGGATACATTTGGCAAAGGGTTAACAACTGCATACCACACAGGGTTTTTTTTTTTAAATTGGCCTGTTCCCCCTATTCTCCCATGTCTCATTTTCAGGGTTGCTTCCATCAGTCATTGATCACCAATACTTACAACTTTATGGAACCAAATGCAATTATAGGCTGTTCACGGTAACGTGAGCACTTTTGAAGTTCTATTTACTTTTTGCTTTCAACAATTTTTTATCATCCCACCACTTTTTAAAATAAATTTTGCCATATAAGTAATTAACACTGCGTGTATATTCCACTGCCCTTGAAAGTTAACGTCTAAGGCTAAAATAAAATGTATTTATTAACTATTATCCCAAATGAGAGGGCTTTCAAAAGTGCTCACTTTACCGTGAACAACGTATACTAATTAAATAATTTAATATAAAGTGTAAAAAATTATTTTTGTTTTATTATTAATAATACTTGTAAAGGGGAATACCTTGCAAAAGCAGTGAATATAAACTAATAACTAGGCATGTTTCAGAAAAGATGTCCGATGTATAGCATAATTGATGAAAACTTTATAATGTGAACTTCTAAAATAAATGTACTTCTTTTACAATATCTCAGATGGGCCTGGTTCATTTTGAGCATTACATGATAGCAGCACTGACCCTTGGCGAAATCTGTCATTTCGTAACAAGCATATTCCATAGTTATGTTAAAGAAGTGAAATGCTGGGAGAGTATCACTTGCGAACTATAAAATGTTGTTACGTGTCACTGCTTGGCTTGGCGCGAGCAAGTGAAGAGAGTGTGGAGGACAGAGTAGTGATATGATGGCGGGTGACGAGAACAAAGGAATGTTGAAAGTTAAGGCAAGCGATAATCCAAGAAGCCAGTTTCTTGTTTCAAAGGCGTCCACCACGCATTCTTACAGGTGCGGTCGGGATAAGCCTTTTTTGTTTCGCCCACTACCAACCTTCAGCAGATTGAATTTATGCGTTGATCTGAAGAATATTCTGGTTTTGATCTTCCTTGTCTTTCTCAGCATGACTTGGGTTGCGTTGCGGGGAATATTCCAAATCTTGGCTGCTGATACTATAAAAGCACGTCGGGCTTCTGAGTCGGGAGTTGATGGGCGTCTGAACTTTGGGCGATTGCGCAACCTTGAGCTATAGACGACGAGCGAGAAGAAAAGTGACGAGCAGGAGGAAAATCTGTGACTGCGAGCATCAGTGCAGTGAAGGTGCGACTGGCAGGCTGGACTATTGGACTTTATGTGCGAGTGTGACGTTACAAATGATGGCAACAGACAGACTGAACATGTGTTAATGACGAATGTGAGTTAATCGACTATAACCAAACGGAGACTTTGAGGACTTTAATTAGGGTTGAGATAGACATTGAATACTGGGCTTACTGATAAATAAAAAGAGTAATAGTGGAGATAGTTAGAGTGATGCTGTAAATCATAGCTGTGTGAATAAATTAAAATTAAATTTAGTTCTTTTAATTTTATTAAGCTCCTTCCCTTATGAACTTGGATACGCCCCTCAGGCATCTTGTAACAATATACTCCTTAAATATATTCCAGACACAGATTATTTATTTGTGTAGAAATAGAACAGAATATATTATTTCTCATTTTTGGGGCATTTTAAAACATTCTTTTTTCTGTAGAACAAGTTTTTTTCTAGTATTAACCTCAATATGATGGCCATTTTTTTCTCCTCACATTCATAAAGACACCGGGTTGTCCTGTCTTTACATAACAACAGTAAAAAGTTGCAGAATAGGGTGCCTGATATCATTGATGGTTCATCAGTGTTTGTCAGCAGTAAGGGAACAGCCTGAAGTAAACAGTAAATATTTTCTTTTGTCAGTAAGTTCATGGTTTTGAAACTCTCAGCAGTGATATTCATTCAAATTTAAAAAAAATGTATTAAGTTATAAATATAACAAATGCTATTCATCTTTTAATTTAAAATACTACTTGAAAATATAAAAAAAGAAAACCATACTTATACTTTGTTTGAGTGGGGAGAAATAAATTTTATAACATAAGTTCGGTTTTGAGTTTAGTTATGTATTGCTTTTATGCAGAATTTGTCATGAATATTCTGGAGAACCTACGACTTGAATCGCCTGCCAATATCTTGTTTCACTGGCATTGCACAACCTGTTTCAAGGAACATACAAGAACAGAGTTGCAATTCATCAGTATAACGATAGAACTTTATCTTATTCATTTGTTGGCCTACGTGGGCTCTATGGTACTGCCAACGTTAGAACATAGAGTAAACTACAGATGTTCACTTTGCTGTACATATTGGCAGACAGCGCATAACATTACCAGCTTGTATTTTTTTTAAATTTTAATACTAGCCTATGTTTTCTGGGCAAGCATTTATACACAATTATTTCATACTTCAAATGCATTTGTGAGAATAAGAATAATAATCATAAGATAAAACACTATATTATAAACAGTTCAATAGCAATATTTACAAAAATGCACGTGGCACGAACTAATGTATGAGAGAGCCACATAGACAAATACAGCTGTGCTACCACCCTCAAAATGAGAATATGTATTCGAGCACATGTTTCTAAAATATCTGATGCGCAGGCATTGTGTTTAAAAATGCAACCATTTTTTTAAATGTTGAACTTGTAAGACCGTAGAATATGGACTTTTGGTATCTTTGTCAAGGATTCATTTTCCGTATTCAAGTTGACCTCTTTAGCTCTAGTAAATTCAGTGATTTCAGTAATCAATGTAGCCTCGCGCAAGGTCCCATCTAGCGGCATGCAGAAACAAGTGCCAGTGACTATGCTCGTCGGCAGAATCTGAACAGAAGTTGAAATTACTGAAGTAACTGGTCAGTGAAATCTGCAAGTATCGGATCACAGCCCTTGACTGTTTACGGTAAAGTGAGCACTTTTTGAAAGCCCTTTGTAGTTTTTTCTTTCTTCTGTTTGCGTATCCTTTTGCCTCACATCAATATAAACGTTGCGAAGCAATTTCATTCAATGTTTACATCAGCTACACAAATCAGTTTTTTTTACTTAATAAAAAAGCACTGTTATAGTGAAAAACATAAATGAGAGAAGTAGAACACTGACATGAAAGAGCTAGGATATCATCTTTTTCAGAACACGTCTGCCTGTATAAATAAATTTATATTTAATTAAAAAAAACTGTAATTTTCATGGACTTCATTAAAAAATTGCATATTTTGATGTATAGGGGTTGGGTCAAAATTGGTCTAAAATTTGCCAAATATTTATAGTGACAGACCTGTCATAACGACCTTATTTCTGAAAACCGTGAGGGGTCGTTTCAGTATGGTTCTGCTGTATTTATTTGTAGGTTGTGCTTTTGTTGCATGTTCAAGAGCATTATTACACAACACTGTAAAAACATATCTTTGCACAAAATGTTAGTTTCACAAAATGTGTTGCAAGTAAAAATTTTGATTTAGTATATTTAGAACAGTTTGTTTTTTTTCACCCAGGAATGTGGTTAAATTGTCACTGTACCGCCACTTCACCAACATGCTGATATTCGCTGTTGTGGCATCTGTCATCTTTATGTTGTATTCTATCAAATATCACAAGATGGCTATCTGCTTAACAGTAAGTTTTTATTTCATATTATATGTACGTGTGTAAAAGTTTGGAATACAGTAGTCTCTTTAATGTTCATCTGATGCGCAAGGACCAAAAAGAGGAGAATATGTGGGGAAATGATTGAACATACATTATGTACTGTTTAGCATCTGTTAGACAGCAGGCTGTTGAAAACCATTGTGTGGTGTATGTCAAGTTTATGCTCCTAGCCTGTGTTCTGGAAATCGAAGACCCAGCAACATGTTTTTTGAGGTTCTGTTGTATTTATTATTCGTTTGTAACATTTTAATGTTAAAAATTAATTCTGCGACTGGCAATAATTTTGAATCTTCCTATTATAAACAAATATGTGTATTTATACCAACCCAATTGTATAGCAGAACACCCAAGCACAATCATCAATTAGTCTACTTTTTTTTTTTGTATTAGGTTTAAGAATACATGTTTTGCAAGTAACTGTAATTGTGTTTACTGCGGAAGCAATGCATATATAGAAACATTTCACCGTTTTTGTTTTAATCTTATCACTTGACTGTCAACAGCAAAAAAACATGTAAACAACCTTACCCATGCTTACTATTTTCTGTGTTCACAAGCAAATATTTTTATGAATATAGACAGTTTCTTTTTGTCTTCACTTAACTTGCATGGTTTGTTGTAGTGCTCTATTTACTTTTGAACACTGTTAACTGAAATAACTTAAGCTTTGAACTGTGCTGCACTTTGCCAATACTATTGTCTAAGTATAATAGTAACCTAAATTCATCTTAAATATAAATGAAATCTTTTTCTTACATTGGCAGCACATTGGTGAATTAGCATTGCAGAATTGGCACATCGGTAATTCGGCATGTCTGCATAATTTTGTGAATCGGCACAGCTCTAATGTACCTTATAATGAGACCTTACTGTGCATCACATGGCACATTTGATATGGCTGAGACAGTTATAAAGGTAGAAATAAAATAAAATTTTCGGAAGTTAGTAGATGTTCTGTGTTTGCTTGTGTTGTGTTAGCTAATGCAGTTGGGTCACACTTAGAATTTTTGGGGAAAAACTTCTTGAAGTTTTGAACAAATTGTAAAGTAAAATAAATGTTCATTTATGGGTTTTGGGATATTTGTTAATTTGTGTTAACACCGTAGAATACTGTTATAACATTCCTGGAGGGACTCAAGAAATGTCTACTTAATAAAGAAAAAAATTTTCTATTGAAGTCATGTTTATGGGCCAAGAAGAAGTAGCTTATTAACCATAATAATATTGTAAAAGATGATGTTATAACATGATTTTTCTGTAAACAAGTGTAAAGTACTTATTTGCACCTGTAATGAAATACATTTAAAACCTAATATTTATCTTTGTTAAGTAATCAATATCTTTTCACTATGCTTTAAGCATAAATTTTTTATTTTATTTTTTGTTGACTTTATTTTGAAATTATTTCTAACACCTTTTAATTTAATACAAACCACCATTTTTAGAAATTGAAAAAAATTCATTTCCTTTAAGTTTGCTGTTAAGAGGGTTCAGGTTATTCTGTATATTTTGATTGCACAATTTCTTGTTAATTAGTGGTAAGCCAGGTAACAGAAATTTAAAATATTTAACAGATGTATTAATCCATATTAATTACATTTTAATATTAAATATTAATTAACATTTTGAACTATCCCTAAAGGTGGTTCGTGAAAAAGTGAGCACTCTAGAAACCTTTGAAAAAAAATCACTCCCCGAAATTGCATATGTGTAACCATGTGTGTCACAGCACAGGCTTGGGACGTACACTCTCAGTTAAGTTGGCAACGAAATAGGAAAAGTAGTTCTAAGTAATAACACTGTGTTGTAATTGAAGTGTTAAAATTTATTGATGCTTATGGCATAATTCTTTAATATCATACACATTAAAGTAATTATTGGCGTGAAAATTATGTATACCAGTCACAAATTGTGGCATTGCCCTTATCTGCTGCCATCAGCTTTTGCTTCATATTGGTTGTGTTAATGTTTAATTTGCGTATTTTTGTGGCATCTTTCACTATATGTAGTAGTGAAATAATGAGTGTTGTTGATTTTCAAAGGACTGGAAAGAATTGTGGGTGGATGAAGCATACTGGCATATCCTGTTCTCAGTCATGTTGTTGGTCATCATGATACTGTGGAGACCCACCAATAATAATCAGAGGTGAGTCAACTGTTACTGTCTGAAGAACACTGAAGATGTTCACAATTATTTACTGGTTTTTGTCATGAGTGGCTGTACTGTAATGCAAAAAAACTCTTTTTATTTCTGCATGTGTTCATATAGTGGAACATTTGTTGTATCATTTGCTCATTATTAATTCAGCATTTTTGAGCCCTACTTTGACTTATCACCTGTCGGGTGGTGCAAGAGTCAATGGTGTCGGAAGCCTCCCATCCCCCTGTCCAGATGTTGGGGAAGCAGGCAATATCATCTTTACAGAGTTTTTGTTGGTTTCTGGGTTTTGTGCTTTGGGCACGGGGGGACCTCTGGCGGCTGCGTAGCTGGGTTGGGGTTCCAGGCATCTTACCACCTTCCCTACAGCTGCAGGCTGGTCATTAACTACGGGCTTCTTGGGTGACATAGGGGACAGCGGGTAGATGCGCGAGGAACATGCTACAAGAGACTGAAGGAGATGTCTCTGCCCTCAATGGACGAGACGGAAGTCGTCCCCCTTTGGCATGCTGCAGCCTCTCTAAACCCTGCTGGCACTCTGTTCGTTTTCCACCAGGTTTCCAACCAGGGCTATTGTTTGCAGAGTCTGAAGGAAGAGGCGTGGGCGGAACGCGCCTACTCCTAAAAGAGTGTTGGTGGGCCACTAGGATGAAATGGGAAGCAGAGGGAGGCAGGGTGCGAAGAATAGAAGAATAGAAGTTGTGAAGAATAGCAGCTGTTAGTGATCAATGCATCCAATTCGGAATATGTCTGTTTATTGCTGGAACAAGTAAACACTTATCCAGCCTGTACATTAATTAGGGCCTGAAGGGTCGAACCTAAGTTGTAAATAGAGGTTTCTCTCAGTCTCGGAAAACGTGGTAGTGCGGGGAGTGATGGTAACCCCAGGCTGTCGGTACTTGGACTCATATGCAGTAGAAACCGGGGAACACTTGAGATGTTGATGGATTTGGTCCACAGCCTGGCAGTGTGATGTTCTGCTACTGGAGCTGCACAAGTCAACTAGAGATGGTGAAATGAAAGGTTTCGGTATGAAGCTGGGCAGAGTGACATCCTGCAACTGTAGCTGCGCGAGTCAGTCTCAAACTGTGGACCATGGATCCTATTTATACTGAAAGCAATTGGCCTATNTGGCCGGAGGGGTAGGCGCCCTTCGAAGCATGATGCTGGTTGCCGACCAGTAGGCAGCGGTAGCCGGCTCACGAGCTAACTCTTTTCTTGGAGGTTCTTGGAGGGGGCCATGGCTTTGGCGAGACTAGATCAGGATAAAAATGTTGCCCATGGCACATCAATTTAATTTCTACTCTCTTCTTTCATGTGTCTCCTTTGGTAGCCACAGGTACAAATTAAATTTCTATGGGCCTGCTGACATACCCATATATCAGTCAAGTATGCTGTTAAATTTTTACAAATTGTAATTTGTTAGAATTGTGAAAATTCTCACTTTACTGTCTGTGAAAGAAAACAAAACCATTTTCAGTTGACACTAATTTTGAACAATATAATTTTTATATACCATATAACTATCTATAGGTTATTCATGGTAAAGTGAGTAATATTGAAAGCCCTCTTATTTGTAATAACAGTGAATAAATATATTTTATTTTGGCCTTAGACAACTTCCAAGTGCGGTGGAATATACACACTGTTTTTATTATTTACATGGCAATATTTATTTAAAAAGATGGTTAAAAGATTAGAAATGTCCGAAACGATAAAGTAACTAGGTCCTCAAAAGTGCTCACTTTACCGTGAACATCCTATACTTCTTAGTATTCCTTGCAAACATTACTGCAGATAATGTCCTGTCAGTGCATAACATTTGTAGTTATAAATAAATTTTTCAAAATTTATTTTGAACATGTTTGATGAACCACAGACCAGCTATAGTAAAGGGTATACAAATAGTGCTCAAGAAAACTGCAATTTAAGTGTTTTAATAATCCATGCTCATTAAAATGGGCTGTATTGTCCATTTAGCACTTCTTGGCTGCCCAAGGTTAGCCTGTCTGCAAGAAGTGTTGATCTATGTTGCTGCATTTGTCAGTATCTGTCCCTTCATTGTACATTTATTGTTAAAGCTGAATTGTATAGGTGTATAGAAATATATATTTCTTTACGTTGGTTGCCAAATATTTCTTTAGGAGTGTAGAAATATATTTCCTTTTTATTGAAAGTGAGAATTAAATAAGCAGACACAATTCGTAAAACATAAAGACAAAACACTTAATTGAATAAAACGACATGACGTCGACATAAAACATTGAAGAAATATGCTACACACTACAACAACAAAACACAAGAAAATTATTTCTTTCAAGTGCAAAATTTATTTTGTGGACAGACTGTAATTGCAGTAGAAAATATTCAGACATAATTTAAGTTAGGATTTGATATTGCAAAAAAAATGATGCTATTCAGTTGTGTTGATTTACCATGATAAAAATAAAAATTATATTTACAGTTGCCTAAATCACGTCTCTTACAAATTTGACAAATCTCATTATGAAACATGATGATATAGAAACATTAAGAAGAAATTCTGTCATTTAAACTGTTGAAATCTAATTAAGAGCCTTAATTATGGCCTCTGGTAAAATATCCAGAAAAAGGTGGTCAACTAGACCGAGATAAGTAATATCTCCTTCAATTCAGCATCTTAAAATTTCACTGAAACTTGCAATTAGTAAAACAAATTGTTGAGAAATTTCACGACTATTTGTCCAGCAGACGTAGCACGATGGATGGCATCATCCCTGGACGCTATAGGCACCGCCAACGAAAGTACTAAAAAATTAATATCTGGCGTTTATGGGCCTCTTCTTAAATTCGCTCCACACATTTAAATAACTTTCGCCCCTCTCCAGGCGACCCTATCCTTTCGTAGAGCAGTCGTACTACCAAAAAATTAAGCTTGATGGCTGAACCTAAATTAGGATGAACTGCCACATTTCATGGCCATAAAGAACGTCTTAAAATAAAGGCTTTTACCAAATTCCTCAAGCTGGAAATTATGGATAAAACCTGCAATAAGTACAAACTTTCACTGAAAAATAGTGTACACGCATAAATCTTCCATGGGTTGGAAATAATTGAAACAATGTAATTCAAAAAGCTCTATACTGTAGCATAGGACTAATGCTAAGAGGAAATAAGAGTTACAGCTCAATTATTAAACATACTAAACACTGAAAAATACACAATAAACAAATTTGAGCTCATAAAAAAAACTGAGAGGTGATTCCTAAATTTACAAAACTAATTAATAAATTTAATGGGGCTTCCAAAATCGGAATTAAAAATGTAAACAAAGCAAATATGTTGTGATAATGTAAACAAAGAAATTCTGTTGAGCTTGTAAAGTCTAAATAAATTAGTATTAAAATATACTGAACTCTGTACACCATCACAATTGTATGACGTACAGTTTATGATGCAATATATAAAACAGATACAGTAATTACTAATTACATATAATGTAAACTGAAATCAGATAAAACCCCTTTGAAATATATTTTTGAATTTTAAAGGAAAATGCATACAGTAAGGAGAAGTACGAATATCAAAAAAGCTCTCACATGCTTGTTTAGTGATAAGAAGTATGTACCAATAAAATATATGTGCAATTGTTTTTTACCCACATTTGTGTATAGAACAGAAGGAATATTTCATCCACGATGCTTCACTTTACAGTGGCAACGCAAGCTTTTTCTGATTGATGTCGTCGGAACTTCCAAATCTATGCTATCAGTTGCACTTACCCGTACAGTATGTTTTCAATCACGTTATCCTTAAGGATGTCAAAATATAAAATTTTCTCGATTCCGATTTTTGATTCTAATTCCAAAACCTTCAATTTTACCCCACCTCTATTCCAGTACCATAAATTACAGTTCTAAAATATTTGGTGATGGTAAACACAGACTAATATTACTTCAAACAAGACTGCTACAACTTACACATCATTTTTATGTTATATTAAAGCTGTGGCGATTCAAATTGGCTTCTTCTGAATTTGCCAATGTTGACCGAATTAGCACTTCTGCGGATGTAGGAACTGCACGTAATTTTCTGCTGATTTAACAAACATAAAATTTAGCAGTTATTCTTCAGTATAAATAATTTTGTAACTTAAGTTTTCAGATACAAGTGGGCTTTTACCACTAGTACACAGCATCTGGAAAGGAAAGCCTTGGTGAAAAAGATGCTCAACATTCACAGTTTTTTTTCTTTCAAAGTTTGTAGTTTTTTGTCCCAAGCTCCACCCTGCTGTGAGATGATTATCTACCTGATGTTGTGGAGGGTCATTCTTAAGGGGGGGGGGGAAAGGAAGAAGAAGCAACAGGGGGTAGGGGGTTACTGTTTTCACAGCCACACCAACAAAAGGTTTGATCACAGGGGGGAGTAAAGAGCAGCCTTTCCACTCCTTCCTGTTCTGTGAGTGAGAGGTGAGAGTACCTTAAGTCACAGTTAGGGTGTGTTAAACAGCTGCCTGTAGAAAGCATGATGTGAGGTCATCTTGCACCCACAAACATGCACCAGTGGAAAAGGCCACTTTAGAGAAGTGTGACCAACCAGTAGGAGATAGATAACACAAACGTAATGTGGATTTTCTTTCTCAAAAATTCTTGTAACTTTGCCTTTCTTTCCTTAACGCTGCTATTTTAAGTTTATGAACTACAGAATATGCTTTTACTATCTGTGACATTTTGTACTCATCCACACCAGCAAACCAGATTTTAACATCTGGTTGGAGAACAAGTCTGCAAGTCAGTAAAGGTCTGCAAGTACTCTAAAAATCGAGCTTGAGCAGAATATCTGCTTGCTACTCGAGCTCAGCTCAAAATATTTTTAAGGCTAGTAAAATTTGAGCTTCGATATCAATGTTAGGTCATCCAGTCAGTGACCAACGAGATGGTGTTTTGCTGTTAACGAAAGAAAACAATACATTGTTTATTAATAAAACGTGAATACTTAAAAGTTAGGCATGTTTCCATGAATGAATTCTTCGGAAATGTAGTTATGAATGCTGATTAACAGCAAAATTAGCCTAATACTGGGCCGCAAATCTGCCTAAGATATAGTGCCTGATGGAACAGTTTCTTAAATATTTGCTAGAAAATAAGACGTTATTCATTCACAAAACAAATTTTTAAAAGGAAGATGTGTCACAGTTAAAATTATTCCTCAGAACTGCATATATGAAAACAAATTCCCGTTAAAATTTACATAAAATCAAGGTTGCAAATCGGTTAAAGATGCAGTTGCCGAAAAGATAGTTTGTTAAAAAAAAGATTATTCATACAGGCAGTTGTTTTTCGCAGTGCATGAAATCACAAAATTTTCACGAAATTTGCTGCAGTTATTTGAAATTGAGAAGTAAACAAACGCTTCGTGAAAACACAGAATAATTGTGAAGTAGTAAAAAAAGTAGGTGGTTCGAGCGATCCATTGCAAAAGTGTGGGTTGAATTTATCACCATTTGGAATGACGTTCAATAGTATCAAATGAGGCGTAAAAATTTTATAATGGTTTTTTTTAAGCTAGACTTAATAGTCCATTGCATCCGTCAGTCGTCCGTCATTTGAAAGCAATTCACAACAATCTGTTGTCCATCAGTTCTTCTGTACGGCAAAATTTTAGTGTGGCAACTTAACATCACAATCTTTCTTTAGTTGGAGTTATATTTTGATTGGAAATACGTTTTCAATAGAAAAAAGTTTTTGGAAAATAATTTTTTTGTAATAAAAATTTATACTGAAATTTTTTTTACATTTATATTCCTGAACTAATAGTTTTTGTCTGGGATTTTGTATGCTCATTTGTTGAATGTTTGAAAAATTTTGAGATTGGATTGATGGAGTGCGACATTGTTTAGCAAGATGAAAGTGAAACTAATAAGACTCTGCACAGAATATTGACACAACAGTATTCATCAGGGCATATTAAAAATACGTTTTATTGGCAGATGCATTTGCAGCTTGGTGATTATAAAGTATTGCATATTTTTGGGAAATGGAAAAAAATACTTGAGAGTGCCATTTATGGGCTTCCAGATTATGTTGGAAGAATTATTACATATGTGCATATTTGTATTATGTTCTTGCCCCCCTCCCCCAACAACTTTTTAACCTTTAACAAAGGAATTTAATGAATAACTTTTTAATCTGTTTTTCCTGTTCCTCACACTGATACTAAGGCCTTATTCAATGTCTTGCAGCTACCAATGATGGAGGGACATGTATGCCCCCTAGTGGCACATCTGCGCAAGCAAACCACATTAAATGCAAATGGGACACATATCAGGCTATGGCAATACTGTGTGATAACCTTTGTTGTATTTGCGTGATTTTTTCATGGTGATCAGTTTTTTTTCAAATGAGTGTATTCGGAGTTTGATATTGAATTTTTATGAAATGCACGACACATTTATTTGNTGATCAGTTTTTTTTCAAATGAGTGTATTCGGAGTTTGATATTGAATTTTTATGAAATGCACGACACATTTATTTGCTTATGAAATGTAAAGACTTTTCATAGTAAAGTGAACTTTTTTGAAATCAACCTTTACTGCCCATAACTACTACATACATGCCACAGTTTGCAGTGACATGTGAGCTCCCAGTTAAATTGATAGTGAATTAAAGTCCAAAGTTCTAACATTGTATTGAGTGTGTAGCATTTAAATTTATGACTACTGAATTCAGTGTTTCTTGTTTTACACTCACAGGAACATGCATTTCCATATTATATATGTGAAAAGTCTGTATTNGCATTTCCATATTATATATGTGAAAAGTCTGTATTAAGGTTCAATGCAAAGCCCTAGAACAATTTTTGTATATATACGACACGTGTATTCTTGGGTACATCACTCTGAGAAAACCATTTGTAGTCACATTGGAGTACTCCAAAATGGTGTTTTTGATGTGCATGTTATTCTTAAAACCACTCATTAGGCTTCGTCTGAAGTATGGGTTCCCTTTCGTAGATTAACACAATAGACTCATGTTTAATAATTTTGTAAGGAAAATAAGTATCTCAAACTGTCTATAGCACAGTTCAAGGGGCATGTAGGCAGGTCTGTAAGTTCTGTACTGTACATTTATGGTTATTGAAGGATACACAGTGGGCACAAAGGAGAAATAAAGCAGGACTATCAAAATGCTAAAAAACATAACCACTAACTAGAGGTCTGTGAACCTGGGATTTTCAGNGAGAAATAAAGCAGGACTATCAAAATGCTAAAAAACATAACCACTAACTAGAGGTCTGTGAACCTGGGATTTTCAGTTCCAGCCAAATCCGATTGAGCCTACTGAAAAGTTTCTGAGCTTTGAACTCGAGCTTAAGCTCTTTTATTGTATACNCTCCAGCCAAATCCGATTGAGCCTACTGAAAAGTTTCTGAGCTTTGAACTCGAGCTTAAGCTCTTTTATTGTATACAAAATAATAACTTTTATTATAAAGAAAATATTAGCATTTTGAAGGTAATGTGTTCATATCTGCAGTTCTAGAGTTATTTTAACAGAACATGCCTACCCTTTAAAATATTGTTTTTTTGTGAATAAATAGACACATCCGTTTTCTGTGAAACTGTTCTCATCGTTGGATGAAAGGAAATCTACAGAAGGCTGGGTAACTTGGAACGAAATAGACTCCTGGCAGGGGAGGGATGAGGGTGACATGTCTGAAGTGCCAACTGGTGTGTTAACATTAGTGGAAACTACCACTACCNATGGCAGGGGAGGGATGAGGGTGACATGTCTGAAGTGCCAACTGGTGTGTTAACATTAGTGGAAACTACCACTACCGAAGTCTAATAATCATCAGCATGAGTACTGCCTTGCACTTCTGCAGTATCAGAACATGCCAGTGAGGTGAGGATGGGATTGGGTGGAATGACAGAGCATGATGTGTGAACTGTACTGAGTGGTGTTAAGGTTGGTGTAGTAGGTGAATGTGAAGGGGTGGATTCAAGTTATCCTGCTTCCACACCTACTGTGTGAGCTCGAATTCCCTTTTGTGATTGCCCTGAAATTTACGAATATTCAAATGACTGAACCATCGAAGACTCAGAAACAGCACCTGTGGTCCGACCAGCTGTTACAAGTTGTTTCATTTGCCAAAACAGCCAAATGTTTCTTTACAACTTCATGATTCATTTTCACATTTTCTAAAAATTTGGTTAATTCATTGAGATGTGTGTTATGATTCTGACCCTGGTCTAACAGCTGTAATACTGTCAATCTGTGTGTTACTTGTGTTAAGGTAGTCAAGCACCTTCACCACACTTCTTGCAAGAGGCTTTGGTGCAGTAACTCCAAACATTAGTTGAGTACCAATATTCCAAGTCCTGCCAAGCTCAAGACCATTCATGAGAAGCGTGGGAGGGTAGCGGTTGTGCAATGTGTGACCTAACACTTGACGGTAAATGCAATAATAAATTTTGAGAAAGTTTAAATAGTCCAGAAGAAAAAAAAAAATGTTGAATGGGCAACTTGCACTGTATGCTGGCTCATGCACATGCAGAGAAAGATGGGGAGAAAAATGGTACCAAATGAAAGCTTGACTTTCCTGCTGCTGTACCACATCTTGGGGAGCAACCTTGCCAATGCCAAGTCTCTCGCATCAATTGTACATCAAGAAAGGCATGAACGAGGCTACGAGACATCAGAACGCCACGAGTGCGGTATGGACTGGATGATCAGCCCATAACAAAAAGATTAAGTGCGGAGCATAATAATTTTCCAAACTACACCGTTATGAGATACCAGCAAGAAGAAGGAAATAGAAAGGTGTGTTCTGAAAATACCTGTGACTGTGACAGATATCAGGTCGCTTGGTACAACACCAGTAAAAAGTACAAGTATTTTGTCATTTTACATTAATTCTATTAATATTTTGTAAAAATTAATTGAAAATTGCAGAAAAACTAAAAGTAATATTTGCCATTTAAAATATTACATAGCGTTTTTTTGTTTCAAGTAAAATTATTTTAAATACTTTCAACCTAATCTGATTACATTCAGAATTGGTCACTAACAAATTTAAAAAAATGCTGGGGGTAAATACACAAAATTACAGAAATGGTGACTGTGACATTATTTAACTGGGATCTTGCTTAAAAATGCATATGTAAACAAAATGGTAGATGCTGGAAAAGAAAAAAAAAGCAACTTTGCCATAAAAAACAAAAACAAAATATCCTATGAAAGAGAGTACAAAAACATTACAAATTTAGCAAGTGCTTAAAAATTACACACACCTAAGTAGGTCAGCTTGATGTGAACTGTTATGCTAAGGAAATGCTGTGTCATTTTTCAGAACAAGTGATAAACTCGTCCGTCCAATCAATATTTTTCAAATAGTCCACTGAGGATGAAATGCCATCTTTCAATGGTATGCACACTTTCTTACATAACTGCAGTTTGTCTCCTGACACATCAAGATTACATTTAAGTTTATTGCTGTAAACTGATGAGAAATAATAAATAAACTAATGATTGCAGATTTTGTTTTAAATACCATACACATTTCAAGTAATCAAGTTTATGTAAAATGAAATAATATATAAAACCAGAAACAAATTCCCTAGCACATGCAAGAAACACTGTAACAATCCTGTTTTAGTTTTGTTTAAAAGTACAGTTGCTGCCAACGGAATTGCGTAATCAAAACAAAGGCCAGGCAAGAAAGAAGACTGCACACACCAACAAACAAAGTGCAGTTCTAACCATGCGGGATGGCAAATGAACAGTGAGAGAGAGAGAGGGGATAAAATGTAACACAGATAAATAAAAAACTACAATGCAATATTACCTGTTGGCTGTTCTGCTGCAGACTAAAGGTGAGGGAGTGAGTGAAGAGATTTGGGTGGCTCTTAACAGCAAAGCCTTGAGAGCTGATGCAGACTTACTAAAGGTATCGGCTCAACACACACAATACAAGTAGTTTTCTACCCTTTTTTTCAATGAGTACGAAATCCATATCACAAGCAATTAAGCTATGTCCAGAAACTAGAATTATGCTCAATACATAAAAAAATTCTACATTGACTTAGAAACATGTACATAGTGATGGAGTAGAGTTCCTAGGACTCCAGGCCGTGATTTCGCGCATCACCACGCGGTGAGCGCAGACTCTTTCTAGGGTCGTGACGTAGCCACGTGACTATTCCCTAACACCGACACATACGTATTCTCCTCCGTTGTTGGCTATGGAGCGCGCCAAACACAAGTACAGAAGGGGATGACTATTTAAACTTGGAAAATAAGCGTGATCACGTGCACCTTACATTCAAAGCCATCCGGCGTTTATTGCAAAATAAAACATTAAAATGTGCAGGGCGCTACACGAACTCAAAACGAAAAGAATCATTACAGTATTTTTAACACTGTGGCACAAAAACACTTGCACGAAACCTTGCATGAACCAGCATGAAAATACACAAAGTTACGTTAACAACAAAAAGCCTGTAGGCGAAATAATTAGTTAAGAACCCTCTGAACCAACGGAAGGGTCATGGCCGGCTACAGGGTGTGCCGTTGTAAAATTTTCTAAAATTTTACAGCACAATATTTTCCAGATTTTACCTCATTTCGTATGTTTTGATATTTTTGTCTAATTCAATGTGTCAGTATGTTGGTAAAGTCTAGGCCAATAATGTTTTATTTCAATTTTAAGGCAATTAAGTTATTTCAGAAATTTTTATTTCAGTCTGGTATTCATGCACTGGAGTTAGTACAGAGTTAACTTCGCTGCCAAGCTTGGCAGGAAGCCGGTCGCTTGCTGCAGACAGCTCAGCTTACAACCAGATGTTCGTTGACATGCTTGCATTTCTTAGGCGTGGGACACTTCGTGTTGTACCTTGTCTGCACTACTTGCCAGAGGTGCAACGCATGTAATTTCTTTCTGTAGAACAGTTGTGTACAGTTTTCGGTACCCCGAGCACTCCCTAGGAATAGCCTCCGGACTAAATTCTGTAACCTTAGTGCCCATGCGCAACGCGCAATTTTGTATCCATCTGCCGTGGCCAACCGTGTTTCGCCTGACTCTTCGCTCTGACTTGAAGCCTCCATGATGTGTTCAGTGTGTGTTCCCATGTGTGGGGAGATTTCAGTAGGACTAAGAGTTCTCATGTGTTTTTTTTATTCACGTCATGTAGTGTAGAAATTAGGAACGAAGAAGTTAAATATGTTAGCAGTTTCTTCTCTTCCCTTCAAGATGGGGGAGTATAGCATCAGTCTTTCTTCAGAAGTACGTGCCATGTTTTATTGACTGGAACAAGTAATTAATTTTTGCTATTATTTTTCTTGGTGTGTTCTAGAGAGAATATTGTTTTGGACAATGTATTATTCAATGTTTTAATTCAAGTTCTCAAGTATTTATTTTGTTTGAGAACTACTTGCCCGACTTCTCTTTATTTGCCGTCTGGAGCATGGTTTTATCTCCAGCTGCACGATTTTGCCTGGAGAAGTATCAGCTAAGTGCTATCGTCATGGAACATTTTTGTTAATTTTGGTATCATCTGGATTACGTCGTTACGTAACTACGTCATAATTGCCTGAACTCTTTTCTCATAACATTTGCAACGTAAAATATGATTGGAATATTTGTCTGTCATTTATGAATTATTTCAGTGAGAATCATTNTCTCATAACATTTGCAACGTAAAATATGATTGGAATATTTGTCTGTCATTTATGAATTATTTCAGTGAGAATCATTTGCCAACTAAAGAAAATTGGCATTTGTATTTCAAATTAAAGTTTAATAGATTGTATGGGGTGCACTCCAGGATTTTCAAGGCTTCCAGGGCCATAAGTATTTCACTATTGTGATTTAATCCATTTATGAATATTGCAATTATTAATTGAATATTTAATCCGTGAGTCAACTGTTTGTTCTGTGCCCATTCAATTTGTTTAATTAAAACATTCCATTTGAAACTGCAATTTGTTAGTTTTTTCATTTATCTGGACGATTAATAACTAATCAAAAATATAACTAGTAAAATATTACTAGAATCAATTTCTAGGGAAAATGTACATGGTGTCCCATTTGCCTAAAACGCGTTTCCAAACAATTAAATAGTAATAGTGTCTGGCATTATGGTAACAGAAGAATGTTATAATTTTACGTAAGTGTCCACAGTATATTGTGTTGTTCTGGTAATTATAAATTGTAGAACATTTTTAATTTGCACTGTATTTGATTGTTTATGTATCAGCCTCTGAGATCATTTCTGCCACTTTGAGCATGGTTGATATTTATAGTGATTTAAACTGAATATTATATGCTGAATCGTTCTCAAGCTTTTATAAGTATTGCATAGTTTTGAAAACTAACATATAATTAAGAACCATGCTACACACCACGGTACAGGAGGCAAAGTAAAAATAAGTTTTAGATTGATGATTGCAAAGAGCCCCATGTGACACGCATCCATCCGGCTTGAGCTCCAACGAGAGACTGGGGAATGGCAGTCGGAAGCAGGGACACTAGTTCACGTCAAAATTGCAGGCCCTGTCAGGCCACGTGCATGGATATGACGCATGAGGATAACCATTACGAGTACAAGAAAATGCACAGGAGTGCACTGCAAAATTAATTCATCAGTTACTTACTAGTTTACAGAACGTGCACAGGAGTACACAGTAAACAAACACACAAATATTTCACATGCTAACAAAATCCTTTGCTGGTGGCCTTGGCCGCTGTTATTTACAAGACCTGCACAGGAGTGCGCACCAACAAATACAGGCAGTCCTCTACTTTCATACACAATGTGTTCCTAAATTTGTGTATGAAAGTTGAAATGTATGAAAGTAGAACCCTTATTTTAATGTGATAAATGAGGTTCCGTTCCTAGATGGGGAAAAAAACTTACTAAACAAAAAAAAAATATTCAAAACAATATATTAACACACAAAGAAACAAGATCATGCATCAAAGTTATTTAAAAGTGTTTAAATATATAGCTAATAGTTCAAACAATTGAAAAGACATATTTTACACACACAAACATTTGACTAATTTTTCCAATCTTCAAACAAACTGAGAGCTTTGCATTGAATTATTGCAAGGCTGATAGGGATATTTTTCTGGTGTTGATCGTCTAACCACACTTTTAAAGACCGTTCCATCTCTTCCATCGCTACACCCCGCCGTTTTGAAATTATTTTAGAAGAAAGATTTCCCGAATTTATAACATAGTCCCTTATATTTCCTTTACTTTTTACAATAGAACGCACAGTGGATCGGCTCAGGTTGAAAGACCGTCCTATAGCCGCAAGTGATTTGCTACTTTCCGATTGCGCGATAATGTCTAATTTTGTTTGTACACTATTTACAACATGTTTTCTTTGTTTCTTACACACCGAGTCTTCATTACTTTCGTTTTTACGTTTGTTATTCATTGCGTGGTGTAATAATTATGTACGTGCGCCAATAGATAAAAAAAAAAAAAAACAATGGATATAAAATTAACCTCAAAGGAAACTAAAAACCATAATAAAAACAACGGAAGTTCTAAACAGGAGCGGCATAGCGCCATAGCGTAGTAACACATCAGACATACAACTGCATATTTGTTCAGTTATATCGGAAACATAGTTCCGTATATCCACACCAGAGGTCTCTACGTAGTATAAGGCAACTTTGCTGCAATATTATTTGCGAAGACAAAACCTACAGAATATAAACAATCCATATATCTTTGATGTTTACGTTTCTCGTGGAGGCATGCGCGCAATATTTTTTTTGGTTATGTACGAAAGAACAAAGCAAACACGCGAAAGTCGAATTTATGGTGTAAGAAACCAATGTACGAAAGCGCGAATTGTACGAAAGTCGAATGCGCGAAAGTAGAGGACTGCCTGTACGTCAAACCTTGTATACTAGTTTACAGGACGTGTACTGGAATGCATGACAAAACACTTACATAAAAACCTTAACCCAACAGGAACACTTATTATCTATGGCCGTAGCCCACCTTCGGTGCACTTGACATGCACCTCACATGCATTACACGCATCGCATGGCCCTGTGACTCTTGCGCGTGCCACCCTTGACGTTCTTATGCCAGCCAAGGGCCAAGGCTGGATGACAACTTACTGAATATGTGTAGATACAGTGCATGTATCACTATCTGGTAGTGTTGAAAAAAGAACATCACATTTTATTGCAGATGAGACTTTTTCCTTATTTTCAATGGTGAAGTTCCAGATATGTCTGAGATTTTGCACAATGCTTGGGGTTCCCTTTTATTTCAAGGACTTATCACATGCCCAACGTGTATCTGATTGTGGCTTCCGAAAAGATACTTGAGGAAAATCTCTGCAGAAAACACTTGTGTAAAATGTATGTCATGGGACTTTTAAAACACTTTACTTTGAAAGCAGTAAATAGTTGGTTTACATTGAGATCAGGACTAAGATATTATTTACTCGTATGCTTTGTACTGTAATGGCTGACTTCTCTTGGAATTTCATTTATGTGATTCCTAACCATCACCTTATCTTCATCTGTGTATTTGTATTATAAGCTACCCCTCTTACAGAACACTTTCTTGTTGTGACTGGACTTACCCCCTTTACACATGTCAAGTCTCATGGACGTACCACCAGTGCCAGCTTTGAGCAAGTCAAACACACTACTTAGAGCAGATCAGCACATATTCCCTTTAGTGTGGCATTGGCGTTGGTACGTAGCTCTTTCATACACCAAAAACTGCATTTTTTCCTAAACAATACTTAGTCTTTTTGAAATTTCAAATATGTAATTAACCAAGGTTTCTTTAAAATGGCTAAAAATAAATTACATTAAAACGCAAAAAAATTTTAAATTAACAAAATTTTCAAAAACTTTTAAAAATGCACAATATCTTCAGAGTACAAATATACACATAGCATTTTGTGATAAAATTAATTTTTTACAGTAAATGCGAATAATTTTTATATGAATACCTAGTAGCACAATATTTGTATGTAGTGTATAAATGTTGTATTACCTGTATAGGCAGTTGGCCAAACAAAATATGTAGTACCAATTTTTGACACAAAATTGGTTTTGTACACTGATAAATAAAATGGTATTATAAACTCGGTGACTGACACAGTTAGCGTACAGGAATTACATTATCTTTTTCTTATAATCTTTTGTGGTATTAATTGTCCTTTGTTTGTGCTGTACAGATGCTGTGTGGCGAGATTTATTTTATGCACTTTAAGGTAATCAGGAATGGTTCATGGCATTTTACAGGTATGCCTTTACACCTCTGCTAGATGCAGAAGATGATGAAGAGGAAGAAGAAGAACACTTTGTTAATGATGCCTTTGGTATGTAAACAGTTATCACAGAAGTATGTAGATGTGCTCTTATTAATGAATATTGTATAAATGTGAGCATATTTTTCCAGTGATGGCAAATATATGGTAGACCCCCCTGATTTTATGAGGTGCAGTGTTTCCTGAGAATGACTTTGTAAAATTGCTGCCCCCGTAAAATCAACAACTCTTAAAAAATCTGAAAATTATGTTTTAGTTGCTTTTTTTCCCCCCTTTCTTCTTCCTCCATGAAGTCAATGTTTAGGTGTGTGTGGTATAAAATCAACATAATTTTAAAATGAATACTCATTTATTTCAATAGGCAGACATTTTCCGAATAAAATGATCGCTCAGAAACGTCACTTCCCCTTCCCTTGTCGTCAAAAAGGTTTAAATATTGAGCAGAGCATTTTACTTCGTGTGAAGTTCATTTGTAGTTGCTCTGTGTAGGAAAATGAAAGGAATTTGTTATTGAAATATTGAGTAATTTGAATAGATACACGACTTTGGAATAAACTTATATCCTGGAAGGGCACCCATTCGTTGCCAAATAATCCACTGAGCCAAAGTGCCACGGTAACTTACAGCAAATGCAAACAGGAGAAGTTTAGATTTATTGAAGGTCATAAAGAAACAAATCTTAATGACTGCATTTATTTGCCTCTGCCTCGAAAATCACATGTTTTTAAAAAGGCAGTTTTACACAGTGACCTACTAATCATGGACAACGATATTACACCACATACATACATCATCACTAGCAAACATATTTTTTTTGCAAATGCTTCTTGCTTTTTTTTTTTTGTTTTGAAGATTTTTCTATTTTACCTGTACTTTTTTAATTTTTGACAGTTCCCAAGAATGACTTTATAAAATCAGTACCCTCATAAAATTTTTACTCTTAAATTTAAGGGTCTACTGTACTAGTTTAAAATATACATAGCATTAAATTGTTAACTTTGCTTTGTGTGGATGCATTTTGTATGCTTAAGCTTTAATTATTTGTGTAAATTTGCAATCTCATTTTATTGCTTATAAAGGGATGAGGATTGTACAGACTTTGCTAAGTCCTATAGCCTAATTGTTTGAAAAAGTCAAAAGCCATTGAGGAAATACAAGGCTCTAGCCATGTATTTTGCCCTTCCATTTTCATCTTTTGTGTCTGATACTGCACCTGCTGAATAGAACATATTTGCAATTTTTTTTCCCNTAAATAGATTTGCAATTTTTTTTTCCCAGGAGTGAAAATGAGAGGTCAGCGAAGCAACTCACCGAAGCCGAAATCAACAAACACTGAAGTAAGGAGTATTTTATAAAATTATTCAGTGTGTAATATTTATTTATTTATGAGTGAAACTTCTGAAAGTTCTTCAGATTTTTAATTTGTCTTGGTGATTTCTTTTGTCCTTATATAACTGCTGCCAAAGTTATACATGTTGCTCCTTTTACTTTGTACTTAACCAGTAACCACCCCTTGTCATAGATGATAATCCCTAGGGCATTGTGTTGGGGTAGTATGTCTTTGTTATTGCTTGGGGGTAGAGGTTAAGGGTTCAAGTAGGAAATGTCCTTGACAAAGTACACCTTCAAAAAGTCAGTCTGACCAGGTTATCTTTTTGGCGATTGTCTTGCTCAGAAGATGTAAAACAGTTATCTGTAGTTTGCTGGGTTTGCTGAGGAACCTATGCTTTGCTGCCCCCCTCGCCCCCATAAACAGTGTTTTTGAGGAAATCTCGTTTAGGCCTGTATTCATATAAGAAGTATTACAGTGCTATGCAAGTCAGCATAACTCATATTAGAACTGAAGTTTGTCACTTTGGTGTTTTGGATAGCATTTAACCATAGACTGACTGTGCAGTTGTGTATGGCCGGATTAGACGTGCTGGTAATTGTTTTGTCCCCTGCTGGCGCTATGATGGTAATTTCTTAGACATTGTTGGAGATGTCTTTGTTAGCCATGTGGTTGGTGTTTTACTAGGCATGTGGGATTTTGACCTACTGCCCTGCAATGTCTAACCATGTTTAATACATGTCAAAAGTAGTTCTGCAATCAGCCTACTTACTTTCCTTGTCCAATCNCCTGCAATGTCTAACCATGTTTAATACATGTCAAAAGTAGTTCTGCAATCAGCCTACTTACTTTCCTTGTCCAATCGTATGAATGGAAATAATTTTTTTTGGATATTTTTGGGAAAAATTTATGTTCACGTCTGCATGTGGTGTTCCAACTAAAATACAAGTTGGGTTTCGTGCAAGAAGCTTTGTATAGACTCTTTACGTAAGAGATTATGATTTGATGAATTAAATATTGTCGAGAAAGTTCCGAATCTTCCGCTTATTCACAGATTTCAAAAATCGTTTCATAAGCTAAAAACATATTTGTACGTCATATATTATGTAATGTTAACACTACATATTTATTGCAAAAATTAACTAAAACTTGTTGCAAACTTGCACTATTAGGAAATTACGGTAGACAGTGCAGACTGAATTTGTCTTATATGCGAGCGACATCTATAAGTTGCAAGTATCGATTGCTGGATGATACGGGGCGTGAGTTTCAATATACATAACCTAAAAATTCANTGCTGGATGATACGGGGCGTGAGTTTCAATATACATAACCTAAAAATTCACGTAAAAATAAGCTAGTACACGATGAATGTTTAATTTGACTCCAAATGTTTAACTATTTTACTGAGATCTAACATGGTGTTTTTTAATATGGGTTTGGTTAAAACGATTTGTAACATGCCAGCAAATTGTCTTTGTTTTTGGTTCGGAATGTGTTTGTTTTTAATTGTGTGTTGTGCTCACTCGTCGCTGGGACGTTGAAAAACTCCAAACGTAGCAAATTTGCTATGTGAAAAAATGTAATTAATTTACTTAGCTACTTTTCATTTCGTTATTGATAGAGGAATTAGCTTTGTTAGCATACAGATTCGGTATGTTGCATTCATAATCTGCCCAATGATACTTGGCTGTGATTGCAGTTGCACTACGTGATTCAAAGCGTGTGTGTTCATGGACGTTAAAACTTCCACTAAAAGTTAATTTGAGTAAATTTGTGTCAATGTATATACATTTTACTACCAAAAAATCCTATTCTTGGAAATTTTTTAATAATTACATGTGTTGGTGAACATTCATCATGTGAAGTGAGGTTTGGAAATATTTTAGAATAAACTATGTGGACGAAAAATATATGTGTGTGTGTCTATATATATATATATATATATATATTTTTTTTTTTTTCATATTAATTATTTCATATGCCTCTTTTGAACTTTTTGGAATTTCATATGAATACGCTCCCACTGTTTGTGTTATATTATTTGTTAGTAATGGGCCTAGTTTAAGTAATTACATTTCTCACCCTCCTATACCGTATTTAGTTCTGTAAAGTAATTGTCTGTAACAAAAAGAATCACGATTTTTGGAATCTGGAATCGAGANCCTATACCGTATTTAGTTCTGTAAAGTAATTGTCTGTAACAAAAAGAATCACGATTTTTGGAATCTGGAATCGAGATGGTATCAGCATTGATATCGAGAATCGAAAAAATGTGGAATCGTTACATTCCTACCTTTTTTTCCATAGTTTTATTGTTCAGCCATAAAAAAGGATTTGTGGAATGTATATTATAAATAAAATAGACATACTGTAGATGCACTTGTGATAAGTATGCATTTTTAGTGGAACTTCCGTGGTCATCGGAAAAGTGTTTAAAAGCAGAGTTTTGTTTTCCATAATTGCAGTTGTTGTAGAAATTTTGATTTTGCTGTAGAAGTTAAATGATTGATTGTAATTTTTTAGGATGACGACTTAAAGTGGGTTGAAGAAAATATCCCGTCTTCTATGGCAGATACGTGAGTATGCAAATGTGCTATATATGGATTTATTAAACAATGTAAATGTCACTTATAATGCTTATTGTTACTGTATTTGTAATAAGGTATGATGTTGAAGGTTCTTCTTTGTAATCTAACTTAATGTGTTTTATTTTTACAGCACTCTGCCAATCTTGGATTCAGATGAGGTAAGTACCATGTACAGAGATTATTAGCAATGCTTGCAAAATTTACTGTTGTAGATGAATTTCTCTAAAGATGGATGTAGTTGGGCCGGTCTTCCATTAGTGTATTTTATTCTGGTGTTTTTATGCGTTGCACTGTCATGAAACTCATGATTTAAAGTTACTGAAGTGGTTCTCAAATTTTTACCCTTGAGCACTTCTTTATTCATTTACTGTACCAAAGTCGCATCCTCCATGGATATATATTTTTGCATGGGAATATGTATATGTCTGTACATGAATTCTCACTTGTTGACACAGATACACAAACAATTCTGTGAGAAAATAAAGCTAACCTTGTGTACATTTTTAACAATTTTAACATAGTTACGTGTGTCCTTTAAAGTATAACAATTATATTCAGATATGTTATCTGGAGATGAATGGTGCAAGTTTGCCAGCATCTAGTCTACTATGAATCAGCAACCAGTGTCTTCTAAATATTGTGTTGGCTCCCTCATTTCTGTTTGCCTATTGAGTTGCTACGGTGCACACGGACTGCACAAAGCTGTGGCCCTCGCTGAAGGATCTAATAGTGACTGTACATGTACTTACTTGTGACATTGGAGTACATATAGTCTATTTCATATAAGAATTCCTTTTTTTTGACAGATTGTGTAGAAATACTAACCTGTAAACAAACATGCTGTGTACTCTTCCGCCACAACGTGGTTCCCACCCGACTCTCAAAACATGCAAACAGAAATAATACATCATAATGCTCACAGAAAATAAGATTTATTATAAGACTTAGTTTGATTTACGAAGGTAATATATTCATCATATTACTACAATTTTTCTGTCAAATCCATTCATGTGGTCATAATATATTTGAAACATTATCCGCATTAAAATTCAATACCGCATCACAAACACTTGAAATTTTATTCTAATCAAAAGACTATACTTGCGTTTGTAACTTTCTCATCCATTTCGCTACAACTACAGTCATGTGGCTAGGTGTAATTTCATTTTTGACATGTTGCCGCACACTGGCTGTCAAAGGAATTCTTATATGAAATAGACTATAGATACACATCTCCAAATGATCAATGCTTCATGTGATGTGTGCTCACACTGTTAACACCATCAGAAAGAAGGATGGAATACCAATAGCTAAAAGAGATGAGACACTGATTTCACAGCTTCTTTTGCATAAACGCAGAGTAGTCTAATGTGCTCAGTGAGCAGGGGAACCAGAAACCACTCATTTGAGCTCTGTCAGTGGAGCAGTTCAGAAAAAACTCTGCTTGACCATGTCAACCAAAATGTTCTCTTCGTGACATCTCGACTGCTAACAGTTTGTTGTGCCATTATGTAAAGTGTGAACTTGTAAGTGGGTGCCTGAAACTTTGATGCACTGTGTTGAATATTGCCAGAACGTTAACTTCAGTGTCTTNTAGCCAGAATGTTAACTTCAGTGTCTTCATTGGATCAAAAGGAGACCTCAATGTAGTGCTTTGTGCTGGTTCATGACTAATCATGCTTTTTTTAAAAACCGTGCTCTTTCAAGTCATTGTTTGTTCTCACATTGACACAAAAACTGATATTTCCAATGGCATATTTGTGCTTGGATCTAATGGAACTTTGAAATTGTTAAAAGTGTTAATATATCGTTATGCCATGTGCTACTTTACTGTTTGGTATATAAGATAGAAATAAATAAATTTTATTTGCTTTAGATGTTAAAGACATGGCACAAATTTTTCTAATTAATAACGTTATTGTAAGTATGCTACAACACATTTTTATTGCATGAACAAATGTGTAATTGGCAGGGTAGTGACTTTGGTCTAAGTTTTATCATAAATGCTCACTTAATTTGAACAGGTTATAGTATATTTTTCAGGGAACATCTGAATTTATTTTACTCTCGTTGTAACAAACAAATTTCAAGTTGTCGTAAATTCANAGTGCTCACTTAATTTGAACAGGTTATAGTATATTTTTCAGGGAACATCTGAATTTATTTTACTCTCATTGTAACAAACAAATTTCAAGTTGTCGTAAATTCATATCGGCAACTAACAATATGTTGCTCTTGAAGTTTTTTTTATGTAGGTGGCGGTATACTGATTTTTCTTTTCACAGGAAATCATGACAACGAAGTTTGAAGTTTCCAANTTTTTTTTATGTAGGTGGCGGTATACTGATTTTTCTTTTCACAGGAAATCATGACAACGAAGTTTGAAGTTTCCAAAATGCAGTGAAAAAAATTGTTGCAGTTATCTTGGAAGAGAATTAGTAAGCTGCAAGCACTCTACTGTGTTGTCGTGTGCTGCCGGCTTTACCCGTGCTTTGTGCGACATCTCTGTTGCACAAAAAGTCGGGGAATGCACTTCCTCACTGACGTAAAACACATTTACATCAACATTCAAAAAGGCTGTGGTAGAAGAATTTTTCTAGGTTAGATGACAGGCCATGTTTGAGTATGTCTCTGAAATATTCTTCCATTATGTTTCATTTCAAGTTATTGCATAGTGACACATGATCAGTAATAGACTGACTGAACATGACAAAATTTTTGTCTTGGGATGACTTTGTATGATTCTTACACTTCAACTTGAACTTTGATAAAGGTAGGTACATGTGCATATTTATTTTTTCAATGATATTTAAAATATGTATAATAATGCAGTCATGTATGAAGTACCACCAAACCAAAAAATTTTTTCTTGCAATTTCGATTATAAGAAAATTCAAATGCTAAGATTATGACGTTGGGTATGTATTACTGCTGTAGCAGAATGGTTAAGGAGCTGTGAATATTGTCTGAAAGGAAAATGAGTTGGTCAGCAGTAGAAAATTGCTGCAGCACCATTACGTCAACCTAAAAATGTATGTTTGGCACATGTATTTTCGTAGGGGAACCTCTACCTCTACTCCAGATTCCTATTATNCGTCAACCTAAAAATGTATGTTTGGCACATGTATTTTCGTAGGGGAACCTCTACCTCTACTCCAGATTCCTATTATGTATTCGACTGATTTTTCAATATTTCTCTCTCTCTCACGTAATTCTTGCACAGCATTAATTTCCCTCTTTTTTACAATTCGCTGTATTTTACTGTTTTTTTTTTAATGTTGTACTAGTCCCTTGAGAAGTGTTAGAGAAAGAGTTTAACTGTCACTTAGATCAACAATTTNTTTTTTTTTTAATGTTGTACTAGTCCCTTGAGAAGTGTTAGAGAAAGAGTTTAACTGTCACTTAGATCAACAATTTCTGAAAACAAAAGTGTATTTTTGTAATTTTTTAAAATTGTTTAAAGTTGTTTAAAGTTTTTACAAACATGAAGTAAAATAATGTAAAGTCTATGTTCAGCTGTGCAGAATGTATTTAAGTGTTATGTGATGCACCGGAGTTGTTTTTTAGGTACAGTCAACTCTCGACACTGCAACCCCGAGAATAACGACCCCCTCGAAATACAAATCGTTTTTTGGAGAACTATGAAAAAATTGTAAGTATGATATTACAAGTGTGTAAGAGTCAATTCGCATAATCTATTTGACTGTATTTAACGTTTATAACATGCAACTTTGCCACTAAAACAGTGCAAAAACCACCCACGTAAAACTTTAATGCAATTTTTCAATATAGGGGTCACGGGTGGGTCACAATCTGTCCAAATTAAAAAAAAACTACTCTTTCCCTGGGAATTGTGAAAGGTCGTAGTTTCGAGAATTGACTGTCTTATTTAACTCTGTAAATAGCAACTGATATGTATCAACTTAGTATTTTTATTTATTGCTTGTTATTGAGTAAAATACCTATTTTGAGAGCTAGACTACACTTGCTTACTACCAAGTACATTAGTCAGAGTAATTTTATAGGGCACAGTTTTTTTATAGAGAGAAAAAAGATTTGCACCTAAAATTTGATTGGGTTCTGTATTCCCAGTCATGTTAATCTGACTAAAATAATTTGTAAAATGGGTTTTGCCTCATTTGTTTTTGCTTTACTGTCAGGTTATCATTAATATGGTCAGCATATGTTGTTCAGATGCACTTATTTTTACTGTTGGGAAGTATTTGTGTGAATTGTTCTTGTAAATGTGAAATAGGGATGGTTTGGTATCACTAGTTTCCCAGTTCGGGGCTTGCTTTGAGCTCTTAGATATTGATTTATGGTTCTAAAGTATATTTAAAAAAAATTATTTAGTGAAATTATTTTGTTCCTTACTTTAATTATGACTGTTAAGTAAGTTATTGCAAGTTGGCATGAACAATAGTGTCACATTAGCAATTAAATTGTATTTTTAAAATTTTTAATTAAATCAGTTAAACACTTATAGCATAGGAGATATACTATTTAGTAAATATGGTACTTCCTTAAGGTTCACATTTTTTTGTAAAGTATTTTTAAAATACAAGGGTGTGGCTTAGAATCAAGTATCATCAATGTTTGTCCTGATAAAAATACTATGTACCATACATGTTTTGTAACATGAAATGTATCTTTCAGAAAACAATGAAAAATTCTGTGGTAGCCCATCAAGCAGATGCTAGTTTCCTAGAGCACGATCTAGGGTGCACACAGAATTAAATCTTTACTATTAGGAATAGCACAGCCATAGCAACTGCACGACATTGGAGTTACAGCGCAGCAACTACCTGCTGGCAAAACAGTACGGCTATCAATAACGTTATACAATTTCATGATATATACTGTTTCTTAAAAATAGTTTACAGATTATCTTTATACAACTGCAATCTGTAAATGGTATAGTTAAAAAAAAAACTTTAATTACTGTTCCAATATTGTTTCAAAAAAGCAGTCAAATATACTATAAAATAAAAAATGGTTGTTTACACCATGATTTAGTTTTCAATACAAAAATTACATTTGCAGTTAACATTTTGAATGATCATGCNAAAATGGTTGTTTACACCATGATTTAGTTTTCAATACAAAAATTACATTTGCAGTTAACATTTTGAATGATCATGCACATATGAGATATACTGTTTATTGCAATTATTTGCTTTGAAATGAACAATATTCTCTTTTGGCAGAGTAGAATATATTTGTTTTGATGGTAGATAATCTCTAATACTGTAAAGGCAAAATGAAATTCCCTACTGAAGTGGTGGTTCAACCTGCGGCTTCACATGTACATATACCAATAATTTTTTTCCCCAAGAATTTTACTTTCAAAAAATTAAATGTAACTTCAAGGTAAAACAGTGGACTTAGACTTCTTGCATTAATTATTACCTGGTGTTCATTCTCTATCATGCCCTCAACATTAATTTTGCAAATATTGTAGATATGTTTCAAATTGGAACAACTAATGCAGTATTTCTGTGAGTGCTGCATCATTCTTATTATCACCAACAATCGCCTGGAATAGGATTGGGTGGGTTCGACTTTTTATTGATTCTCTGTTTCCGGTTCTTAAAAATTGGTTCTAGGTTGTTTTCTATCAAAAGTGTAAAAACTGTGGGATCTATTAGAAATCTAGCTCACCTGTCATCTGTACATTTTGGTAGAAATAATTTTGTATGTCAAATTTTCAACAAATTTATATTTGTGATTTTTTTTTTTAATGTTGATTTTGAATTGCCTCGAGAATTCAATTTTTCAAACAAAAAACTTTGCAGTGTTCATTNAAAATGGTTGTTTACACCATGATTTAGTTTTCAATACAAAAATTACATTTGCAGTTAACATTTTGAATGATCATGCGCATATGAGATATACTGTTTATTGCAATTATTTGCTTTGAAATGGACAATATTCTCTTTTGGCAGAGTAGAATATATTTGTTTTGATGGTAGATAATCTCTAATACTGTAAAGGCAAAATGAAATTCCCTACTGAAGTGGTGGTTCAACCTGCGGCTTCACATGTACATATACCATTAATTTTTTTCCCCAAGAATTTTACTTTCAAAAAATTAAAAGGAACTTCAAGGTAAAACAGTGGACTTAGACTTCTTGCATTAATTATTACCTGGTGTTCATTCTCAATCATGCCCTCAACATTAATTTTGCAAATATTGTAGATATGTTTCAAATTGTAACAACTAATGCAGTATTTCTGTGAATGCTGCATCATTCTTATTATCACCAACAATCGCCTGGAATAGGATTGGGTGGGTTCGACTTCTTATTGATTCTCTGTTTCCGGTTCTTAAAAATTGGTTCTAGGTTGTTTTCTATCAAAAGTGTAAAAACTGTGGGANTTTATTGATTCTCTGTTTCCGGTTCTTAAAAATTGGTTCTAGGTTGTTTTCTATCAAAAGTGTAAAAACTGTGGGATCTATTAGAAATCTAGCTCACCTGTCATCTGTACATTTTGGTAGAAATAATTTTGTATGTCAAATTTTCAACAAATTTATATTTGTGATTTTTTTTTTTAATGTTGATTTTGAATTGCCTCGAGAATTCAATTTTTCAAACAAAAAACTTTGCAGTGTTCATTTCCACTCTAAATAGCAAAATACTGCCACAGCACGGAAGATATTTGCTTTTTACCCCGGAAAATAAAAGTAATATCGCTTCTAAAATAAAGAACAATATTTTTGGTACCAAGATTGCATGAAAATTTTCAGTAATAAGACTTCATGACCTCAAAAGTGCTCAAAGCCAGGGGGGCAACACTGAATATGGCCTATACTGTCATTATTGAAAATACTGTACACTCTCTGTATACCCACATCAACATAACTCTACCATGTGTTTTTATTTGTCATATGAATTAAATTTCAATGACAATTACTCATCTAAGTAATGTCAGTCTTTATTTTAACAATCTTGTGTTATCACATTTGATTTTTCGCTTTATTGAATATATGTGCTTATATTAGTGACCTAGTTTGGTTTTGGTGGCCCAACTGTTTAAAACGAGCGTGTATAGTGTACGTTGGTGCCCATGTGCTTTGTGTAAATGTTGAAAATTACAGAATAGTAAGACAGAACAGAAATATAAGATGACTGTTGCAACTTGTTTACAAAAGGTGCTATGCAATAAATAATAAATTACCTATTTACATGTTTTTCAAACAGAAACACTGATACGACAATAGTAGCAGGAAAAAAGTGACTATTGTTAATACAAATAAGGAAAAAAGCTTAATAGAAGGTACAAGCTGTACAGTTTGGCAAACAAGTTGAAAGCTGGCGTACAAAATCAGTTTTCAATTACAAAAATGAAAGTGCAATATTCAGACTAGTGTAGTAATTTTTTTTAGATAAGGTTTTGTGGTTGGTACTGCGATGGTAAATTATTTACCTATCCCCCGTCCCCAATCCACCCAGATTTCTTTGCAAATAAGAACAGCGTTATTTAAAGAGTGCCATCTCTTTCTCCCTTCCATACTCTACGCTCAAACCATTGTGTTTATTCCATAGATGCATTAGTAAATTGTAATGATAGTAGTTTCCACTGATTGTGTATCAAGTCTCATGGACACCATTTTCTCGCGATCTACCTCTCGTGTAGTCCACTGGAATGACAGTGTTGCCAGTGGAAAATCTTGTGCACAGTGCACTTGAAGCTGGTAGCCTCATTACCTATAAAATTGTTGGCGAGCCTTGAAATGACCATAACACTAGTAGTGAACCTTNCCTTGAAATGACCATAACACTAGTAGTGAACCTTCCTGCTGGCGTTGGGGCTCCGCCATGGTGCACAATTTATGGCTACGCTTTGGGCGAGTCCTGACTTCTTTATTTCATCTTTTCACTAAAACAGTTAAGGTNTTCCTGCTGGCGTTGGGGCTCCGCCATGGTGCACAATTTATGGCTACGCTTTGGGCGAGTCCTGACTTCTTTATTTCGTCTTTTCACTAAAACAGTTAAGGTACTTGATCAAATCACTTACTTTCTTTAGGGAAATCACCCCACAGAGTTGTCATTTTAACATCTTCCGTGAATTGATCATCTACCTTAGGGATTTGATCAAATCTCCGGTTTTATCATATCCCTGCGACATATATAACAGCATCTGCAAACAAGTGGGCAGTTATTTTAGTTATAAGTAGAGAAATTGAGTTTTATGAATGACTTAAGCAAAATTATTTTATTATATAGATTCATGTTGTTTAAGGTGTCTATCAGTCATTAGGTGTTGCAAATGGTAAAAGGTATTTACATAATACACAAATTCATTACACTTGTATAGTATTTCTTGGGGAGTTTAGTTGTATCAGTTCTAGTATTAATGAGATTTTAACTTTGGTTCTCAGTTATGGCTTCTTTTGCTAGAAAATTGGTTGGAACCGATAAACAGTGATAACCAGCCCATCCCTATCATAAGTTTATTTATTACTTTTTTTGTGTTATTGTTTGTAAGCAATTTTTTTGAAGGTTCAAGAATTACAATCTAAGGTGCTTTTGTTGAGTGGGTGTGATTGTTAATGTGCATTATAGTTTTGTGCATAAATTAAACACTTTAAAAATGTGTAAGGATCAAACTTCTATGGAGACAGTATGCGACTTGTAAAGCAGAGGTTTATAATATTTATGTATTTACTTTCCATGGTGTTGGCATTCTGCAGCAATACGAGATGCCCCATTAATAGATAAATTTCCACAGAAGTCATCACACATTCTCTGGCAATTATTTTTTCCAGTGAACAATTCTGGAGTTTTCATAATTTCTTATCGGCAGGAAGCCCTTGAATTGTGAATATGAAATATGTCTGCTATGTACAAACTGTAGGTCAGAATATTTCTGTTGTGTTATTGCCAAGTAGGTTTGTACTTTGTAGTAAATCAGACAGTACCATTTCATTTTTTTTGATCACATGAAGTGTGGTTTTGTCTGAAATCCATTTTATTTGAGAGAAGTACTTTTTGGACCAGATGATGTCGGCATTTCACTCGGGAAGTGTCCTCCGTTGTTATTTTTACATGATACTTGCAGCATTTGACAGTAAGTTGAATTGTTGTACAATACTTTGTTATTTGAGAAAAATTTTACCATTCTGCTCAAATATTTAATTTTCCATTAAAGAACATAATTCATTTTTTAAAAAATGTTCTACGTCATCCTTTCAGGCTAGTGCGTAAATAATACATTTCAAGTCACTGCCACTCATTTAATAAGAACTTNTTCTTATCGGCAGGAAGCCCTTGAATTGTGAATATGAAATATGTCTGCTATGTACAAACTGTAGGTCAGAATATTTATGTTGTGTTATTGCCAAGTAGGTTTGTACTTTGTAGTAAATCAGACAGTACCATTTCATTTTTTTTGATCACATGAAGTGTGGTTTTGTCTGAAATCCATTTTATTTGAGAGAAGTACTTTTTGGACCAGATGATGTCGGCATTTCACTCGGAAAGTGTCCTCCGTTGTTATTTTTACATGATACTTGCAGCATTTGACAGTAAGTTGAATTGTTGTACAATACTTTGTTATTTGAGAAAAATTTTACCATTCTGCTCAAATATTTAATTTTCCATTAAAGAACATAATTCATTTTTTAAAAAGTGTTCTACGTCATCCTTTCAGGCTAGTGCGTAAATAATACATTTCAAGTCACTGCCACTCATTTAATAAGAACTTNGTGTTCTACGTCATCCTTTCAGGCTAGTGCGTAAATAATACATTTCAAGTCACTGCCACTCATTTAATAAGAACTTCATGTTACATTGTGTTTATGTAGTGTGTTGTGTTTGGTGCTCAGTAATTTCTTAAATAGAGTAGTTGTTGAAAGAGCATTTGAAAATATTATTAAAAAGGAGCTCTTTGTTCATGGTTTTGAGCTGCTTGTGTAATGACTGGCCAAAGACAAGTGTTACATGAATATGGTTTCTCATGTTTCCTTCTCACTTAAGGCCCCCGTTTATCTGGAACTTTTCCCCACGTTTAGGCAGAGAAGCGCGGGAGCGATAAGGGCGACACTGCCACGCGCATCATGTACGCCATCGCCGCTAAGCGCAAGGCTCTGAACTGGCGTGCAGTGTTCTCGTCGTGCTGCGTGTACCTATGGGACTTTCAGCGGTGACCATATTATTTTATTAGTGGGAAGTCTTTAGGAAGGTTCAGTGCAGGCCCCTATAGTAGTTTTGTATGTATCTGATGCGTGCATTTTGAGCTACAGCGCCTTGGAAAGGCCGTTTTTTAGCGGTTTTGGAGTACTCTGAATTGATGTTTCTAACGTATGTGATATTTTGAAAGTACTTAACAGCTCTCGTCTGAAATGTGTGTTCTTTTCGTAGATCAGCGCGTTGGATGCACGCTTAATAGTTTAGTTGAAAAACGTGTATTTGGAACACACTGCAACGCAGTTCAAGCGCCAGGTAGACGGGCACCTTACGTCATCTAAGTTTACACTTTTACACCCTCTTGTCTTCATCAACTTTCTGAGAACAGTTTAGTACATAAACATTGTACCAGGAAGGGTTTGTTTTTGTGAAGCACATTTTGTTCGTTTACTGAATCTCAAGTTCTGTAACATACCTCGGCATAGCTACATGATGTAGAGTAAATATTACAACGTACGGGGATTTGTATGCCAGAGTTAGCCTCCTAGGAGTTATTTTATTTTGTTGCATGTTTCAACAAGTATGGGATACAAATGTATTATGAAGCTGCCTCACATGTGGACTTCACATGAGGAAAGGATGTGTATTTATGGTCTTTCCTCATGTGGACTTCACATGAGGAAAGGATGTGTATTTCTTGTCTTTCTTGAAATGGTAAATTGCGGTCATTAAGTACGTATGTAAAGTGTGTGCTAATGTTATTTTCGTGTGCTGCCCTGAACAGTGTGTAATAATGCCAGCAGCAGGCCAGAGGATGGGTGCTTGCTTCTCATTGTTTTTACTGTTTATAAAGTTGTTCCTTAAATGAAACCTTTTGACAACCACGTAAACAAGCATTTTTGTTTATACTGTAATTTATAATAATTATATAACAAACATCCTTTGAAAAAAAAAAAATCTTTCTTACAATAGATTGTAGTGAGGACGTGGATAGATTCAAAAGTGTTGCTTCCCCTCCCATTCCATCCTTTCCACATCAAACATCTGAACTCTGAAACCAAATGTAAACAACCAGAAATGTAGTGTACAAAGTAATTGGATGCTTTGTGTAAATAATTTAAGGAGAACTGAATATGCGCAATGCAGAATGAGTGGAATTTGGGTGGTGATTAACAATGTCACCAGCTCTAATGGGGGTGAAATGAGATGGAGATCGGTGATGTAATGCAGTGGTGGAGGAAATAGAAGTATCCCAAGAGAACACAAGGACTCACATTTTCCCCTTCAGAAGTGGGGGACTATTTTCTTCTTTAGAAGTGGGGAACTACCCCCCTCCCCCCTTCCTTATGTTCATATGGTGGGATATTTTCCCCTACCCCTTGCATGCNCCCCCCCCCTCACATGCATATGGGGGGGGGGACTTTCCCCCCATCATTGACGTATGTGGGACTTTTTTTCCCCCCACAAAATGGCAGCTGCCTGAGTGGAGGGATGGTGCGTAACCCCTCTTACAGCCAAAGTAACAAAATGATAGGCCAATGGACACTGCTTCCAATATTAACATAAATAAATTTCCAGTGTACAAAGAGTGTTTTACGTTAAAGAGTTACAAGTACATTAGAGAATTACTTAATTACAAAATTCCACGTGGTTATAATACTTTTACGTTACTTGTACACAATTTTATTATGTGGAATGTTCTTTGCAAAACAGATCGCTACTTATTACTTCTCACAGTATCCTTATCTCTGGCAATTACAACTATGTGATATTTCTTATAGGCATGATCGTGAAAGCTATACAGAAATTGTTACTTCCTTAATTACATTAAGGCTAATATTATTATTATTATTGCATCTTAAATTTAGTAGCCTTCTTTAACCAAGACGTTAATGATGCTTGACGATTGGGGTCGTTAGCACGTTGCCGATTCTAAGGGGATTCTAGTGGGTTCGGGTAGAGAACCGTGGTTGGACTTAATGGCTGGTTCTACGCTTGTTCGTGCCTTCCTTTGAGATGTTGCCCCTTAGAGAGAGTCGCCTGTTCGGGCATCGGCAAGCTACGTAGGTGTTTGAGTTGGCGAGGATGGTTGCGGACGCTGGCTTACCGCCTGCAGGCCGGCGCTGGGACTGACTGGTGGCGGGCTTCTGTGGGCGACGCTCGGGGCCCCGTCCGGTGGCGGTTGGAACTGGCTGGACCTGGGGCTGCTGGGCTCCTGGCGGCGGCGGTCGGTGGATGGTGTCGGCGATGCCCATACCCACGGTCAGTCCAAGTCGGAGGCGAACGACAACTGGGTGTGGAGTTTCACTAATCTGGGGTGACTGATGGGTGAGGCACCTGCATTCTATGAGCGGCTTGTGCCTGTTCCCAAGCAGAGGAGTAGCTGAAGGTTGACTGGGAGCGGTTACCTGATACCTGGTTGGCAGTAGGAGCCTTAGCTGCCTTCTTGTCTGTCCACTTAGTTCCTCCTCGTCGGTGAAGGGCATAGGGTAGGTTCTAAGTGCCTAGAGGCAATGACGTCACAGCATCAGTCCTGGCTCTCCAACCGGCAAATTTCACGGTGGATGGAGCGAGTCAGCTGACTTAGGGTGGAGCTACTGCTTCGTCGTGAGCCGCTCAGATGCGACTGAGTCACACCTTGCCAGGCCTGGCACTCCAACTGGTGAATTTCGTGCAGTGGATGAAGTGGGTTAGCTGACTCAGGTGGTCCAGTCACTTCCTCTTGAAGTGTACCTAGTAAGGGGCTCGATAATATACATGTGTGTGCTAAGTGCCTTTGTGCACTGGGCCCACAGTATGGGTGATCAGCAAATGTGTGGTGTTTTGTGATGTACGTGCTGCCTGGTCAAGGGAAACCGCAGTCCTACTCTGTAGCTGGAAACAGGTTGGCAAAACGGGGTCACCTGCCTCTGCCTTAGGGGATGGCATTTACTAGGTAGTAGAGAGGTACAAATTACCCTGGGAAACAGAACTCTGTGAATATACGTAAACGTATGTATTCTGCGTATAATAAACACTGTGACCCGTACTAACTCCTATGCTTCGTGATTACCAAGCAACCGGCTGAAGTTACGTTACAAATAGGTGAAGGGGACCTGTTAGGCAAAAAGTAATCTAGAGCAACAAAATAAAGAAGTCGTGAGAACGACTCTAACCCTACTGTTGTCTAGTAGTGTCCTGAAGGGAAGGGGTAAGCACTCAGGTGGAGTGGGTGTAAGCATGTTGAAGTAGGCTTCGCTAGTAGCAGTTATTGATGAGACGTTCGGAGCAGTGAGTCCTAGCACAGCAGTGGTAGGACAAGCTGCTGAGTGTTCAAGGCAGAGCAAGACAGCGCAATGACAATTCCGCGTTCTGAGGGCTTGTCCGGGCCTTAAATACGGTAGACAGCCTCCCTTCGGGCANTCTCTCGCTCTCTCTCTCGCGCTCTCTCTCTCGCGCTCTCTCTCTCTTGCGCTCTCTCTCTCTCGCGCTCTCTCTCTCTTGCGCTCTCTCTCTCTCGCGCTCTCTCTCTCGCGCTCTCTCTCTCTCTCGCTCTCTCTCTCTCTCTCTCGCTCTCTCTCTCTCTCGCTCTCTCTCTCTCGCTCTCTCTCGCTCTCGCTCTCTGTGCAGGTGGTATCTGACGCTCTTTTTGGGGCAGGCTGGCATCGTTCGGCTGGCTAGGCATTAAGCGCTTGACTGGCATGCATATTTATTTAACTGGTAACGTGAGTTCATCAGTCGTTCTCTGGATGCAGCTGACCCTGGGTTTGTTCTTCTGTGGNATATTTATTTAACTGGTAACGTGAGTTCATCAGTCGTTCTCTGGATGCAGCTGACCCTGGGTTTGTTCTTCTGTGGGTTACAGTACCGTCTCACGGGCTGAGTTGGTCAGAGAAACAAAAAAAAAAAAGTTGCCATGTATGCTTTGTGCGTTAATGTAAACTTGTCTGTTTCACAAGATGTTAATACAAACACCGCTTGTTGGCTTGACACAAAAACACCGTACAGTACAGCAACGTGATATCTTCTGATAGGTCTAAGGCTAGAACTTCGGCACGCATCAGTTGTATATCTTTTTCCTGTCGGATGTGGATCTCTTTCCCACCCCCCACCCCCCTCGAATGTGGATCTCTTTCCCCCCCAAAGTTATTTAGTTATTGTAGATCGTTGAACTAATTTTAAAATGAAGTCAGTGTTCGCTTGAGATGGCCTACCTCTAACGGTGTACACTTCATTTTGACCCACAGTTATTCCGAGATTTTGTTGACAGTTGGTATTTTGTACATGTTATTTCAAGCCCTCACTATCCAAAGTCAAACAGGTTTGCAGAATGTGTTGTAAAAAATGTTAAAAAGTTATTTAAATAAACAGCTGATTCTAATAAAGATCTACTGCTAGTTGTTACATTAAAGAAACACTCGCAGAGGTGAAATCCACTCACCAGCTGCAAGTTTGATGGGACAAAATCTTTGGACAACAATTCCGTTTAAATTTAATGGTTTAAAACCACGGATTACAGTGAACAAGGATAGAATATTATTGATTGAAAAGAAAAGATAATCTAAGGAATATTATGACAAAACTTCGTGTAACAGAAAATCATTTCAGGTTAATCAACTAATTGTGTTCAAAATAGATCNAAGGAATATTATGACAAAACTTCGTGTAACAGAAAATCATTTCAGGTTAATCAACTAATTGTGTTCAAAATAGATCAAAAAACAGCATGGATACCAGATACAGCAGTAGGCATAGGGAATACTCCGCAAGATCATACATTGTGTCAGGGAAATATGGTGAGAAGTATAAAATAAATTAAATTCATGTATTACCAAGAGATGTAAGAGAGATGCAAAGTCGGGCCAGCAACTGTTGCTCATAGTCTGAAAGTATCGCAACTAAAGTTTCCAAAAATCATCTACCGGGAATTGTAAGATTAGCATGCGAAAGCCCTAAATTCACAATCACTCAATCTGGTAGAAAAGTAAAGGTTCAAAAAAATTTTGATTTATAGAAATGCTGTATAGTGGTAAATATTTTACTTGAATCTGACATTTATATTTTGAAGCAATTCTCTAAATTAATGGAGTAATTTTTACTATGTGTTAATTTTATTTCCNCGAATCTGACATTTATATTTTGAAGCAATTCTCTAAATTAATGGAGTAATTTTTACTATGTGTTAATTTTATTTCCTTCTCAATATATTTAATTATTAATTGTTATATCTGTTACTTTTATGCATGTTAATGCTGCGTAATAGGAAAGGTGTTGTAAAATATAACCTCTTTGGAAAGAACCTGTGTGTGTACTATGTCTATATAAATTTTTGATATTGTTTGGAAGCGAGTGGCTATTGAAACAAGCTGTTTTCTGATGTTTTATAATTACATAAAATTATGCTGAAGATCATTATAATATTTTTTATTTAATTACAATAGTTATAATGAATACTTCTGGTTGATTAAATTAGTTATTGTGCTCACCAAGTTTATAGTATGCCTATATATATAACAAAAGTGTTAGCTTGTAATGCCATATATTTTATGCACAGGATGAAAGATGATATGTGGATTCCTGGTATCAACTATTGGGATTGTTAGTCAATAAAGTGTTGAGCACGATGCCTTATGAATTATCACAAAAATAACTTGACTGTGTTAAACATTTATTTTAAAGCGTGCCATGTAAGTGAAATATTATTATTTTATATCATGTAATAAATGTTTTGAAAAACTCTCTGGGAAGACATTGATAAGCACAGCACATTTGAATAATCTGTATTTGAAATATATATTAAGCAAAAAATGGGGGAATTCGATAATACAAGGAATTTTACCAGACCAAAAAATGTTTTTGAAAATGGGTTTTCCAACAGTTGAAAGTTTACAATGCCACCTTTTCAAAAAGTATTTAACCTGTGTTTACATATTGCTGTAGACCTCATAAATTAGGAAAGAAACTGTGTTTCAGAAAGTTTAACTACAATTTTATCTCGTTTAAACAGATGGCTNTAGACCTCATAAATTAGGAAAGAAACTGTGTTTCAGAAAGTTTAACTACAATTTTATCTCGTTTAAACAGATGGCTGATGGAGTAAAAAATAAAATTCAAAAGTTTTTTTTTTTGATGGTGTCATAAATTATTTTACTATATTTGTGAATTCCATTTACTTTAGCATAAACTATTTCCTGGTTTCTAGTGATATACATATTAGTGATTGTATAAACGCCAATCGTGTATTAAACATGTGTTCTTTGCACANTAGACCTCATAAATTAGGAAAGAAACTGTATTTCAGAAAGTTTAACTACAATTTTATCTCGTTTAAACAGATGGCTAATGGAGTAAAAAATAAAATTCAAAAGTTTTTTTTTTGATGGTGTCATAAATTATTTTACTATATTTGTGAATTCCATTTACTTTAGCATAAACTATCTCCTGGTTTCTAGTGATATACATATTAGTGATTGTATAAACGCCAATCGTGTATTAAACATGTGTTCTTTGCACAGAACTGCTTGAACTTAAATTTGTGATGCAGAGTATTAAGCAGTGTCTAACTTCTATGGGTTTGTACACCTTTTGAGTAAAAGCTGTTTTTGCCTCGTGCGTCTATGGGAGAAAGATACTGTGTTATAGTTTAGTAATCGTTTGCTGCTGAAATTCATTTCCCATTGCTGCACAACAGTCAAGTCTTTGTATATACTGTCGGGTCTAGGAAAAGTGAAGTTATGATCGGCCCAGGTTATAAGAGTACTAGGGATCTGGAGCAAAATTGTATTAGCCTTTTTTTATTATGGCTCCTAATTTTTTATGGGTAACTGTGATTTAACATTAGAGATTTTCGAGTGCTTAAAGAGATTATGAATGAGTAGAGCAAAGGTGTTCATTCTAATATTGTTTTGTAAATATTAAGGTAGAAGATAGTTTAGGGGTAGTCTGTCGGCCGACTGAGAGTGTGAATAGTTGAAGTGACATCACTGTAACTTACCGTGATGTGTTTTAGAAATTGCTTTTAAATTAATAAAATATAACATTTTTGATATATGTGGTAGTTATAATTAAAGTAGATTAGCACATGATAACCATGCCTGTGTTTGTACAGGTCCCTTGGCTAAGTCAAATGTTACTGTTTAGTTTAAGGAGCATTTATTTCCCAGTGAATCGACTCAACACAAGGCTTGTGCTGGCACAGCTGAAGTTACGGTTTCTAGCTCATAGTAGCTAAAGTTGAATTTTTTGATAATTTGATTGTTTTTATTATAATTTTGCTTGTTAGTTTACCTTTATGGTTCATCATATTTTGTATATAGTTTTCATCTGTGCGAGGTGTTTCGATAAGAGACCTCACTGATAAGTTTAACGCATTTAACTTAAATCCTGAGCATTGCTTGTTCGTTGGTATTAGGAGTGTTGGAGGAGAGATGGAGAATCATCCCTGCTGTGGCCAATCAGTGGTGAGCAGATAGCATGTCCTGCAAACACAAGCCACGCAGTATCACCACTGCAGCTGGCAGGATACAGGCCGGGCAACCTGCTTTGCAATTCAGCAGTATCGGGAGTCCCGAACAATAGGCAGCCAAGACAAACCCAGTTATTTCTGAAGTTTAATGGCAATAGTGTGTTGAAACTGAATTCTGATTTTTATTGGATCTCCATTGCCTACAATGATTATGATAAAAATTAATCAAAAAAGAAATCTGAATATATGGATGAGAAACACAAATGCAATAAAAAATGTGATAATATAAATAAGCACATACCTATATGGAACAAGAGACTACGATCCAGTTANAACACAAATGCAATAAAAAATGTGATAATATAAATAAGCACATACCTATATGGAACAAGAGACTACGATCCAGTTAGACAAAGGACAACACAGAAACAAAAGAAGACAAAACAATTATGACAATACGAAAACAGCAAAAGCTGACCACAAGCGAATCACACACTGCAGTAAGTCAATATAAATAGACATATAAAAGGATCAAGAATTTATAGTGATCCAGTATAACAATGAATGAAGCAAAAATTAACAAAGACGGCATAAATGTGGCTAGACATCATCAGTAAAATTTATATGCGAAAAACAAAACTGCAATAAAGACACCAAATTTATAAATGGATTCAAAAAAATAAAAGGGCAGCACAAGTTTAAAAACACAGATGGCTAAATAAACAGTAACGAGAGGAAAATAGTAACANCAAAAAAATAAAAGGGCAGCACAAGTTTAAAAACACAGATGGCTAAATAAACAGTAACGAGAGGAAAATAGTAACAAGTCACAATGTTTCAGTAGTTGCGATCTGCTCCTGTCTTCAGGTGATAAACAAAGTGTAAAAAAAAAAAGGTAGAAGTTGCCTGGTGTCCCAGTCTGGGACAAGTTGAAAGGAGTTCCTGGTCGACACGACCTCACCTCCAGCCTAACCTTGTGATGACCCTTAGTAGGCCTGCCTNTAAGTTGAAAGGAGTTCCTGGTCGACACGACCTCACCTCCAGCCTAACCTTGTGATGACCCTTAGTAGGCCTGCCTAGTGTTGTATGTGCCTCCGGCTACGTGGCGTTCCTTGGACGGTCACCCATCCAAGTACTGATCACGCCCTACCATGTTTTACCGTGGCGATCAGAAGACTTCCAGGTTTCCGTGGTGGTATGGCCGTCGGCAAACAAAGTGTTCGGGAATAAATGGTGAAATAATTATATTATATGGCGACTCATGTGCACAACCAATAAAAGGGAAGCTACTGTCTATAGTGTGCCAGAAAAAGTAGTTTCTGATTGGATCTGTGTGTGTCCCAATGGGAGGCTATATGTGCTTATTTATATTAAAACATTTTTATTGCATTTATGTTTCTCATCCATATGTTGTGTTCTTCGTTTTTTGGTTACTTTTCATTGTAGGCAATGGAGAGCCAATCAAAATCCGAACTCACAAACCCAGTGTTACGTCAATGTGTGCATGCATTTGTGCATACTTGTAAATGGACAACAAATATAATGTACATGCATAAAGCTGTCAGGTAGCACTTAGTTGTAATTACATGAAAACATTTTGTTTTGATTGACATATAATGGTACATACAGATACAAAGCCTTGTACAGCATCACAGAAAACACAGAATAAAATGTAAATCAACATACAAAACAAGTCAAGGTTAGCTGTTGTCATCAAACATTTCAAAGAACTCAGGAGAATATTTGCTATGTAAGTGTTGTGATAAGAAGGAATGAATGATTTCAGTTCTATTTTAATTAATTTGGACCATTTTGTTTTCAGTGATACTGTAACATACAAAGTAAGGTGTAAAGAAATAATTTTTACAAAACATTTTTTTTATATTTCATTTTAAGAAAATTACAGCAATTTAACATAAAATACAATTCTTATAAGGTGTTGTAATTGGTCAGCAACAGGTAATGAACACTGCATCACCAACTAAAACGTCCTCTTTCGTTTCTGTCTGAAATTTCATTTTTAAGTGTCTCAATACAATACTTATGGGTTTACCAATTTATAATTTATAGTTCAGTAAAGCCAATTTTTCTGCCTGAGCAAATTAATTNATACAATACTTATGGGTTTACCAATTTATAATTTATAGTTCAGTAAAGCCAATTTTTCTGCCTGAGCAAATTAATTTAAAATGTTAACTATAGTACTATATCCTGGTAACACTTTATTACAATACATTTATGGTATTGCTGAAAAATTGTGAGCATTTCACATTAAGGTAACTCACTTTTTTGAACATCATTTATAGAAATTTTTTTAAGGAATGTTTGTTATGCAATATTACCTATACATGCTGCCCGTTGTGAACCAAGCGTAACTCTTCAGTTTAGTCACTTATTAGCCACTTTTGAAAGCAGTTCCACACATCAATATCATGACAGTGAAGCCAAAAGTACACAGAGAACTTAATACTTGGTTGAAAATGCCAGTTCTTTATTTACATTTATTGTAAAAATCTTCCAAGGAAATGGTATTGCGGAATTGCAATTTCACCCAAGGACAAAAGAGTTAATTATCAAAATTAGGAGCTGTAATGCAAATATCCAACATTTCAAACTTTGTTGCAACACAATTTGCTTGATGCCTTGGGACGAAACTTGCGGTTCTGGGAAAAAAAAAAAGAAAATCGGAAACATAATTAGTTAAGTATGGAAATATACATTTTACATTAGCAAAAACATCTTAGGTGTGTTATGTTAATCTGTGTGTTGGTATGAAGTAAAGAAATATATTTTTATTGTGATCTAAAGGAGTTAAGTCTTAAACAAACTTGTATGATAAACATGTTTCTTTCCATTGATGTTGAAGCACTTTATTTAAACTACAGAGAGTTGGGTGGGAAGAGGGATGGATAGACGGGGTGGAGGACTTGGTGGACGTGGCGGAAGTGTTGGGGACGTGGTGGGAGTGGTGGGGACGTGAAGGATGACGTGGCAGATGTAGGGTAAGTGGTGGCAGAAGTGGAGGGCAACGTGGAGGTCGGCGAGAGGGATGCGGTTGGGGAAGTGGAGGAGAATGTGGCGGAAGTGGAGCAGGATGAAAGGACGTGGGTGGTTGTCAAGGAAGTCGTGGAGGGAGACATGGAGGACGTTGAG
>NQII01001648.1:487213-507347 GCA_002778355.1 Clitarchus hookeri | reverse complement strand
GCATTCACACTGTAATGTTCCAGCCCCGTGTTAGGGTGGCCATATTTGCAATGTTCCATGTCAAGGATTGACTAATGGAAATTACAACTCTGTTAACTCAGTTGGTAGAAGTATGAAACTTTAAAGGCGCCAAACAAATAAAGTCAAGTTCCTGTTTATTCACTCTTTACTTTTATTTCCAATCAAATGAAACAGTTCACATACAATCTTGAGGTATGCAGAGTACGAACAGGTTTACAGGCAAACCAACAGAGAGCAGCGCCACAGTCGTTTAATTATTCATTTACGTCTTGAAAACTTTCCTCGCAAGAAGAAAATATGAAGGCAGGAGGGACGTCAGTTCCCTCCTGACACCCTATCGACCTCCCACACCGGCCGAAATAATTTAATAGAATTTAAAGTACAAGCAGAAAAGAATTGAAGTGAAAAAAGATTAAGAAGTCGCGGGTGCTTGCGTCTTCCTTGTGTGCTGGTTCTACATTTCTCTCAGGCGATAGACACACAGAGTATTTATTACTGCGGGCCTATCCACCCCCCACTCCACAGATAAGGGCATGGTGACTTCATCATCGGTAAAAAATAATCAAACCTTCTAGAATAAAAACTGTCGACCTGCAGTTCGGAAAGCTTCTATCTTCTAATGCTGACGCGTAACAAAGCTAAGATTTCGAAAAAGCAAACGTATGTCCGATAAACTATCTACCACAGCAAGAACTTTGAATCCCAATAAAATATTACGAAGCCTCGCAAAATGAAATAAATTTAATCAAGTATCCTGATAATTAATATATTGTCTCGTTACAACACCTTTCATAGATAAATTTCAATAACCTAATGGTAGGATAGATTACTTACTAGTGTTTGAGGCTGTGTTTGAATAAAGAAGTGGCATACTGTACAAGAATAAGTTAACTGTCACACCATAATTTCAATAACTACAAGATTACTTATCTTTTCCAAGTCTTCTTAAAAAAATAAGTAAAAAAATTGGCTGGTTGGCTTTGTCTGCAGAAGTNAATTTCAATAACCTAATGGTAGGATAGATTACTTACTAGTGTTTGAGGCTGTGTTTGAATAAAGAAGTGGCATACTGTACAAGAATAAGTTAACTGTCACACCATAATTTCAATAACTACAAGATTACTTATCTTTTCCAAGTCTTCTTAAAAAAATAAGTAAAAAAATTGGCTGGTTGGCTTTGTCTGCAGAAGTTCTCAGTGTCTACTTCCAGTATGTGTAGGATTGGTATTAAGTTTTAGGTACTTGTAAAACTGGGAACAAATTTTTTTAATGTAAAGATGGTGTGAGGTGCATCTGCCTGTGTTGAAAATGACACTTCGTCTACATTGTCATCTTTACTGTCTTGGCAGAAGACCTGTAGTTATTAAATTGTCTTAAACCTTTACAAAGTCATTGAATTTAATTTCCGGCTGTACCTGGTTACAAGAATGAGCAATATTGTGAAGTCCACAACTACCTTTATCTTTATATTGCTTGGGTTTTTCCCACATTCACATGTGTACAGTGCTCTGTGCACCAATGTCTTCCGTAATGTGCTGTGATTGCATGTCAGATGTTTATGTCAAAGGGCTGTAGGTTATTTGTACAGTTAGCAGGGAAAAAGACTTAACTTTGCAGTCTTCAGTTCAACATTATGCACATGAACTACTCTAAAGAGGGATTAAGTTCCCATCATAATGTGGTGCCTGGCACCAAAATGTACCTAAGCGGCCATCGTGAGTCTGCAACTGGCTTCTTCCAACAAGACACGAGAACTTGTTCTCATTTCTTTGTACTTCGTAGCACAAGGACATAAGGAGCACTCCACCAGTTACACTGAGAAACCCTCTATATACAACATGCACAAATTCGGTGTCACCAAACATACACAGTGGTTAACGAAAAGAACAATTTTTCTGTATTGAGATCCAATTTTATGCATCCAGTGCATGCAAAATGGTGGAACATGTTGTACATGCTTTTAAATTTGCCTGCATCTTTCAGTCCAGCATTCGCTATTGCCAACAAAACAAATGGTTTTACTCTGCTGCTTGTCAGTGGTGTTGCCCACTGACATCCTCTCTCATGAACTGCTCACTGGTAGAAGTTCCATCTGTACCCGAGTCTTGCAGCGTAGACACAGAGTCTTCAAAGTGAAGTAGGGTATGATACAGTGCTCCACAAATCTGGCAATTGTTCTTTAAGTGGCAGTTCTTGACCGTTTATAATTTTTGCATTACATTGCTTGGTTAATGCAAATTGCCGTTCTGAAGATTTTTTTGTGAATTGTGGGCATTTTGACAGGGCACAGTGGTGTTGACATATCACATTGAGACACAGTTGCACTTGAGTGTCCCAAGAATCAGTGTGTTGATTCTGAACCCAGTCCAGATAATTTTTCACTGTGCACTGCTGGAACTTTTAAGATACTTAGTGGCTATGCCAGTCTTCAGTGCGCGCACTCGGCTTCCTTCACCTGTTTCCTCTTTGCCTTAAGCTCTTTGGATCCCCCTCTCTCACCACCCTTGCACATTTTCAGTTTGCTGGCTCAGTTTAGAGTTTTAGAGCGGTTTGTCTGCTGTGCCTTCACTTCAATTACTGTTTCTTTCTCTCCGGTACTGCGGTATCTGCTGGGGCATCATCAAATACTGGTGAGTCATGAGTCCTACTGTCGTGATTTTTGTTGCTGTTTGTGTAGTCTGTTTTCAAAATTCAGTTATGGTTCGCCAGTCAAAATTGCAGTTAGGAGCAACCTAAGCCGTTTCACGGCAGTCGCGGAAATGTTTGAGTGTTTGAATTTTAGTAATGTTTGTAATGCAGCCTCATGTTTTTCTGTAAGATAGTTTCCTAGTGTGAGAGGGAAGTAATTAGCAAGTTTTCCAAAATGATCATGGCCCAGAATTTTAAATTGTTTTAGGGTGTGGAAATTGAATTGCTTTTAAAAGTTTCTACTTCCAAGGGGCTTGTTGATTGTGAAGTCTGTTCACTATTTGTAAGTGTTTAAGTGTTTTTTCTAAATCATTTGATATTTTCTATATGAGGGCTTTGGTTAGGGCTATATTTGGTCGCCCCTGTTAATGTGTATTGTGTGATATTTTTTATATGAAGGCTTTGATTTGGGCTATTTGGTCACCCGTCCCTTTTAGTATGTACGTTTTAAATTATCTTTAATACTGCCGAGTTCTTAGTTAATTGTTTTGCCATCCATAATGTGCTAATTCTTAACCCTTTGTATTTTTATAAAGAAGTTGTGAAAATTGTAATTTTGTATTGCACTTATTTGCGACTTGTCACAACTGGATGATTGGTTATGCTCTTATGTTTGAGCCACTCTAGCTTTCCTTTCTCTTGCTAGTTTTCCTAACGTTCATTGCCATCCTTCCAAGAAGGCTATGAATTGATGTAGTGTTGGCAGGTTTGAGGGATTTGCGAAGGTCAACTACCACTCTCTTTGGCGATTCATGTCCAGTTTTCTTTCCAGAAAATATATTAACAAAGGATCCCAAGTGCTCATTGGCATGCCTAAGCACTTGAGTGCAGCCACACTTTCCTAGATAACTGATAGCAATTGAACCAGGGTTAAGGTAGCCCTTGTAATGTATGGTACATTTGCTAGTGCCTCAGCATTGTGATTGACCACGAGTCTTTTATTGTTAACATTTTTAAAGTAGTTTCCAGGAAATTTCTTCAGTAAGAGAAAGAGACTGTACTATGGATAAAAGCTCTCCCTGCAAGGATGATTTTAGATAGGAGAGTCACTTTTCATTGCTTAAATGACCTTGTTTAGCTACTAGTGTCTCAAGTTTTGCCATGATTTAATATCACCACCAAAGTTTGGCAGTTTTATAGTTGGCAATGCCACATTTGCGACAATAGAGGAAGGCCCTAATCCACTGTGCTCACTGGATAAGGATAGTTTTGCAGTAGAGTTGACAATGCAGATCCTATTTTGTAATAATAATTGAAAGCTTCCAGCCTCCTATTGTGCCCTTCTTCATCAAAGTTTGATAATTTATCCACGTTGGTGGCAATGAACAAATGGTCTTTGTTGAAGCTCTTCCCGATCTTATTCATTCAAATCTCTGTAGGTAATTTTGAGTTGGTTCAGTGATCGCTTTGTCTACTATGGTTGATATTCTTTGCAGACAGTTTACCACCCAACATAAACATCTCCCTAATTATCACAATTTTAAGAACTACTACATATGTACATACATTACAATTTAAAATTTACTTGAAGTATTCTTTGCCCTCCCACTGGGATCATTTATTCAGATGTAAAGTCTCTATAAAGCCTCCGTTGTGAACTCCTCTTTCGCTTCTTCCTGATGTATTTAACTCAACTGTTACAACTTGTTCCCCTGTCCAGTAAGGCTGCACATTGTTTGTTGAATTTACATTTATAATTATATGTGTACTTTTCCTTTTGAACCCAGACTTCCGTAGGTGAAATGTATTTCTTCTCTTTATTCTGCCCTGTTCATCCTCAATGAGGATTGACAATGAGGCATTACATATCTATATCACTTAAGCAGGCTTCCTGAGGTACCTTGATGGTAGTACACACATACTCACCCTTATCGAACTCAACATGTCTGGGCTTGGTGTTCTTGTCATGACAAGTCTTGTTTCTGTAATTGTTCAACTGTGGGTCATAGGTTTCAACGAATTTTCATGTATAGGCAACGTTATCCTTGTTCTTAGACTTCATAATAATTGGGAACGACTAACTTGTGAATCCAATACTGGTGTATTGCGATATTCCAGTAGCATCACATAGGTGTCTAGGTTCTCCTCCGCACTTTTTTTTAGCATCTGTTTAAAAATTCCTACAGCTTTTTCAGCTAAACCATTACTCCTGGGATAATAGGGCTTGAATTGTGTATTTTAAAGCCATTGTTAGTGCTAAATTTCTGCATTTGTTGCTAGTTCAATGGCATGTTGTCTGCTATCAAGGTGCTAGGTATGCTGTGTGTTGAGAAAATAACTTTTAGTGTTTTGCTACAGTAGATGAATCTTTGGATGATAACCAGTTCAATTCACTTTGAATAATAGTCACACAGCATGACTGTGTTTTAAATTTGAGTATGTCGCATGCCACCTTCTGGAATGGTAATTTCTATGGTTCCTGTACATTGTCCGTCTCATATAACTTGGCAAGATTATGACAGTCGGTGAGTGGCAACTTGATGTATACGAAACAAAGTGCCATTTACAAAATCCTGTATCAACTGATGCATGAATGAACAAAAGTTAATATTACGTTGGCTATTCTGAGTGCACTGCCGACACACATCAGGTAAACAGAAAATACGCAATACGAAAGAGTTCCTAGATTAATTAATACATTTTATTTTACGAAGTCATAAAACAGTGATTGTTAGAGTCACAAACTAAAATTTGTGATAAAGTAGTAATGTATAGGTGTTCAAAATGAAATTAAAACAATTTGTATCCAAATGAAACGCAACTTCAAAACCTTGAGAGTCCTTTTCACGTCGTCGTATCCCCACTATCCATTCATGTTTTCCATACGTGCTTGATATTAATTCCAAAAGCATACGGAAATATTGCATGGTATTGTTGAATTAGTTTTTCTAATAATTTGAAAAAATATATTTCCAATTTGTGTCGATTCAAGCCAGTAATATAAGAAAAGTCAATTTTTTAAAAGACGGGATCAAGAGGCAGGCCACCATGCTGCTATCTGTTGAGTAAAGCTCTAGGCTCACAACTCGCCCTGCCATGCCATGCGCGCCATCTGTCCGCTCTTTCCCGAAGCATTACCAGCCACAAAAAAAAATAGCTTTCGTGTGTAAAATAACAAATTTACGAACAGATACCAATAGTTTTATTTTTCCGCAAGCTCTGCATAATTTTTAAAGTAACATATATTTTGTGTACAGCAATTTTGATTGCTAGTAATTTCCATTGGGATGGTAATCATTCATCTCTACATGTCCAATAATCGCCATGTTGTTCTCCCGCAAACCCATTTCATTGTTTCCTTGTTGTTACTATATTGTATTAATAAAGCGACGAAAGTGGGATGCAATTGAATAGTTTTTAAGCAATTATTANATGCAATTGAATAGTTTTTAAGCAATTATTACGTTATTCTGCGCCACATATTTCCAACTTGAACTGTTTAGTATCAGTAACAGCAGAATTATTGCTTTGCAAAAGTCGTAGGTTAGTTGTTGGTGAATAAAAGTGCATTGTCAATCAAGTTTCTTGAATTACTTTTAGTTCCAGTTATAATAGCTATGAGGTCCAAAGTGTGATAAGAACTACAACTACCGTCTCGCAAATGTTGACCCAAATTCGCTGTCTCGGACAAATTAAAAAAGAGTTAGCAAATATTAAATTTTTTGCTAGGTTTTATATTTTTACTTTTATAACATACAAAATTTTTTAGACAGATGTCAGTCTAAAATACCTTAAAATTTGTTTAGCATCACAGTACAATGGCAAGTGGATTAGCTTACAGTGTGTTGATAAAATATACAGCCTCCACTTGACGCACCAGCTGATGGCGAAAGGATACATAGACGAAAAGTAAACCCTACTTTCGTCAAACTGTCAAAATCTTGCCAAGTTACATGAGACAGAGAATAATCATTGGTTCTTTTGGATTTTTTTGCACTATATTTTTCATGTGTTCTACATATAGCAATGAAATTCTCGATTTTGGTGCCCATGCTACCCAATAAAATAGTTTTTTCCCTAGCCTCAGATTTTGATATGCCAAAATGANATTCTCGATTTTGGTGCCCATGCTACCCAATAAAATAGTTTTTTCCCTAGCCTCAGATTTTGATATGCCAAAATGAGACTGGTGCAGATGTCCCAACACAGTTTGTTTTAATGCAGTAGGGTCAATGATTCGCTCACCCAGGAATGCTAAATCATCTTCAACTACAATCTCATGTCGGAACTTAAATTTTGAAATTCCAGTTACTTTGGTTTTAGAGTTAGGCCAGCCCTCGTAAAATAAGGTACTGAACTGTGTCAGTAGAACATCACTTTGGTTTTTTGTTGGCAAAGGGCTTTTTTCCATCTGANGTAAAATAAGGTACTGAACTGTGTCAGTAGAACATCACTTTGGTTTTTTGTTGGCAAAGGGCTTTTTTCCATCTGACACATTGATGGAATGCACAACTTTATTAAGAGAGACATCATCATTCACAGGAACTTTAGAACATGATCTGCTCAGGGCATCTGCTATAAGAATTTTTGATCCAGGTACATAAACAAGGTTGTTTCTGTGTAAACTGAACTAAAGTTCAATATTTTGTAGTCGCTTGGATAGAATATGACAAATTAATTTTTTCATTGGTGAAAANATAAACTGAACTAAAGTTCAATATTTTGTAGTCGCTTGGATAGAATATGACAAATTAATTTTTTCATTGGTGAAAACAGTGGTTGGTGGTCTGTTTGAATGGTTACAGAGTGACCATAGATGTACTAATGAAAATGTCTACATGCAAAAAGAATTGCTAGGAATTCTTTATCAATTTGGCCATAATGAATCTCTGTCTGTGAGAAAGTCTTAGGCCCGGTTTCACCATAAACAAGCTTGAACAGTGATCGAATGATCTTGGTTTTCCCTCAATCTCTAGTTGGATCCGAGTTCTATTGATGATGTCGTGCACCAACGTAATCGGCAGAGTTCTGATCGTAGATGTTCTTGTTATTTATAAATGCACTCAATAAGTTTCCAAGCAAGACTGACTTTATTTAGAGTAAAACAACATGGCGCCGGGCATAACAGCAACTTAATGAACTACATCGGATAACATGATACAGACATAATATACATCATCGATTTTTAAATACAGAATAAAAACACCCCCACTATTTCAAAATGTATCTAATCCTAATTTACTTTCAAAATAACTGTGTTTGACACTAGACAGTCCCTTAGTTAAAATGTCAGCTGTCATTCCACTTGTAGGCAAATATTAAATATCTATCAAATTATTTATTACAGGCTCCCTGACAAAATGATGTCTAATGTCAATGTGTTTTGACCTATTATGTAATATGGGGTTCACAGACAGTTTTTGTGCACCCTGATTACCGTTGTAAAGAGTTATTTTACCATCAAAACTTATTAAATCAGATAATACATTTTTTAAATATATGGCTTCTTTTGTAGCTTCACTGAGAGCCATGTATTCTGCGTCTGTGCTAGAGAGGGCAACTGTTTTTTATTTTTTGCTTTCCTATGAAACACCACCACCCAAAAAACTGAAAACAAACCCGGTATAGGACTTTCTGTCCCTTTTATTGCTTGCCGAATCAACGTCCACAGAACACTCTAAATCATAATTATCTTTTGAAAATTAAAAAAAAAATGTTTTTGTACCTTTTAAATATTTAAGTACACGTCTCCAATGACAATCAGTATAGCAGTTATTAAGTTGGCTTAAAAAACTAACAGAAAAGGCAATATCAGGACATCTCATGACTGCTAAATACATTGAACTACCAATGAGTCTTTGATAAGGCACATTCCTATCACATCAGGACTAAAGGGACAGTCATGATAGTAGTTTCGTGTCTAACGGTGTTGATACAGTTTTACAATCCGACATGTTTAACCTTTTCAACAACTGTTCAACATAACTTTCTTGATCTAAAGTTTTACTATTATTACTATCATCTCTTTTGATCCTAACTCCCAAGCAGTTCTTGGCTTCCCCAAGATCCTTTATTTTGAACTGTGAACCTAACTCAATTTTCAATAAATCAGTGTTATTACAATCATTTGAAAATATTAAGAAANATTTTGAACTGTGAACCTAACTCAATTTTCAATAAATCAGTGTTATTACAATCATTTGAAAATATTAAGAAATCATTGACCTATAGAGCTATAATGGTGTATAAACCATTCTCCTTTTTTGTATAAACGCAAGGTTCATGTGATAACCTTTTATACCTTAGTTTTAATAAAAAATCATCTACTTTTTTATACCAAGCTCTTGAGGCTTCCTTCAATCCATAAATTGCTCTTTTAAGGAGTTTATCCCTTAACTACTAATCTAGCACGATAACTAACTTTATTATGAGTATCACTCTTCACTTTAAACACCCATTTGCACTCAACAACTGTACCTCTTTCTGGCAAGTCCACTAATTCCCATGCTTCATTCTCTTGAAAAGCTTCCATCTCNTGCACTCAACAACTGTACCTCTTTCTGGCAAGTCCACTAATTCCCATGCTTCATTCTCTTGAAAAGCTTCCATCTCTGCAGTCATTGCTTCTTTCCATTTCTCCCCATCAGGTTGAGATAAAGCTTCGGACACTGTCAGTGGTACATGTTCAAGATCAGTCTCATCAATACATAGATATGTCACAAATTCTTCAACGTTTTTAGGTTTCCTTTCTCTCTCAGATATTCTCACTACTTCTGGCACTTCATCATAAGATAGAACAAATTTAGTATCACTTGTNTTTTCCTTTCTCTCTCAGATATTCTCACTACTTCTGGCACTTCATCATAAGATAGAACAAATTTAGTATCACTTGTGCCATTATCTTGAAGAAAATCACTTGAATGCCCACTGTCACTAAAGACATCCTCCTTCTGATTTTCATCCCCCTCTAAATCTGAGTCTTCCTTAGTTTCTTTTTCAGGCTTGTTTACCATAATACCAACCTCAGTATTGATATTTTCCATTATTGTTACGTCTCTACTGGTAATAACTTCTCTGTTGTCTGGATTTTACACTCTGTATCCCTTTGTTTTTTCTCCATATCCAACCAAAATTAGTTTTGTCGCCTATTTGTCCCACTTCAACCTTTTTTCTTTCGGAACATGTACCATCGCAGTACTTCCAAAAATTTTTAGGTGACTCACATCGGGTTTAACACCTCACCAATATTCATATGGTGTTTTGTTCAAACCTGAGGCTAATGATCTGTTACGTAAGTAAACTGCTGTGTTTACTTCCTCAGCCCAAAAAACTTTCTTCATGTTAGTGTCAAATTATAAGCACTTAGCCTTTTCAACAATAGTGCGATTTAAACGCTCTGACATCCCATTTTGTTGTGGAGTATAGGGGTTAGTTTTCTGTTGAATGGTTCCATTAGATTTTAAATACCTTTCAAATTCTTTTGAACAAAATTCACCACCATTGTCTGTCTCAAAATTTTAACTTTTAAATTTTTCTGATTTTCAGCTATGCTTTTAAATTGTTTAAAACAACCAAATACGTCATCCTTTGTCTTGATAAAATATACAAAAGCCATTTAACTAAAATCATCTTCAAAAGACACAAAAAATCTTGAACCACCCAATGATGTGGTTTCCATAGGTCCACACACATCAGCATGTATAACTTCTAACAGGTTTTCGGCTCTATTACCTTTATGTAAGATGGGCAATCATGATTGTTTGCCCTCGCAATACACCACACAGTTTTGTCTTTGGATTCGAACTTTACCATTAAAATTGAGATTTTCAACCAAACCATTTTTAATTTTTTGCAAAAAGTTGCTATTTATATGGTCAAATCTTCTGTGCCATGTTTCTCCTGTGGCTATACAAGATGTAAGTAAACAACTGTTGTCTTTCACAGCGTTTAATTTATACACACCATCCACAAGATCAGCAGTAGCAACTAATTAATTGTTCTTGTTATAGATTTTACAACAGTCGAACTCAAAATTCACTGTATTCCCATTTTTAACTTCTATGTTAAAGCAACGTTCATCAAAAACTGAAGTTCAGCACTACTTGTACAAGTTACTTGAATCTTTTCTCTGTAAGCCACCATAATTTCCTTTATGACTGGATCTTTAGACTTGTTTTTAATAAACTCTGCCATTGTGGTAAGATGAGAACTAGCTCCTGAGTCCACATACCAATCCGTCTTTTTTAAAATTTCCAGTGAGAAACACTGCGCTGAACGCATTCGAAGTCACTCTCACCAACATCACCTTCCATATCCAGCAATTTTGTTTTGATAGAATCTGTAGATATGGCAATACCCGAGTGTTCAATAGCCATTATCATTGGGGAAAATTTTTCAGGTAATCCCGCCAACAGTAATGCACCAATCCATTTGTCATCGATTTTGAAACCTGTGCCACTGTCCTGTTTCAACAATTTGATTGATGTAATTAGACATTGCATTGCAATTTTTAAGTCTGGTGGAGATCAGACTTCTTAATAAACTAATTTTTCTCGTATAACCTGAGTCATCATATAACCTCTTCAAGGTCTCCCAGATTTCCTTTGCAGTTTTTGCTTCTTTTACATGCATAAACAGCAATGGATCTAGTGTCAGCATCAATTTTGCTTTGGCTTTAGCTTTCTTATCACTGTCCATCTCTGTGTCATAAAAAAAAATTCAATAACCCCTCTAGTACAACGTAGTTTTCCACAGTGAAGGTCCAATGGCTGTAATTTTCATGGCCTAGCAATTTTGGCACGACTAACATATAATTTACTGCCATTTTTGAGTCGAGTCTACAAACACTTATATTCACGAGTAAACTGTGTTTTAACTGGAAATAAATGGTCCTGGGTCCATAACCTGTTATTTATAAATGCACTCGATAAGTTTCCTAGCAAGACTGACTTTATTTAGAGTAAAACAACATGGCACCGGCCATAACGGCAACTTAACGAGCTACGTAGGATAACATGATACAGACATTGTATACAGACATAAATTTTTAAATACAGAATAACAACAGTTCTGATCCTGGTTCAGTCTTTATGACAGTGGTTCAGACAATGTAGGATCAATAGTTAGAATGAAAGACTAGTTTCTATTGGCTGTCATTTTTCATGACGTCAGAGAGAAATTTATTTCCCTTGTAAAACCATTTTACTGTGTTGATTGCTTTGATGTTTTCAAACTAAAGACTTCTGTACCATGAAATTGTTGAAACAAACTTATTTTTGTAAAGGGGGTGAAGTTATTATTGTCTGGATAAGTTGGATAGATAGTGGCTTAATTATTTTTCTCTGTTTTTAGACATGAAGTACGATGGAAAAAGAAACATATTGATATTCTGCAAATGATTTGACCATGGAAGATAAATTCTTTGCCTCGGTATTTCTGCAGCCAACAGCTGCACAACATTGTCGTCTTCGCTTTCAGTCTGATGAAAACATAATTAAGAAATTAAATGTCTACGTCCTCAGAATATTATGGCACACAAGTATTAACTTTGTATAACTGTGTATACTTGTATAACACATAATACAACTATAAATTAAATTAACCAACAAACGTATAATGGCGCAAAAGTAGGTTAACCAACAAACACATAATGGCACAAAATTAAGTTTGTGTAAATGTTAATGATAGTGTCGTAAGCCTGAAGTTTTAAAAGTATGTGTCATGATTGATTTCACGAAACTATCTGAAGTGTTTTAATACAGTTCCCTTGTCAGAGGATCTGGAAAATTTAGAACAACACTTATTTAAAATAGACTATGCATGGGCATATGTACGAATAGTAGTTGAATTGTGCAACACAAATACACTCTGTTTATTCTGTTACGAATAATAAGTAAACCAACAAACATACAATGGCACAGTACATTCTTTAATGAAATGCTTTACGTTGGGCCTAGGTTATTCAAACTACTTTTGTACTCGCCCCAAAATCACACCAGACCAGCAGTCCTGTTCCCGCGAAAACATAAAACCTCAGTTGTAACTTGTAAACAAACACATATTGATCTCAGATAATCTCCCTTGAACCGCAAAATTCGGCTGTTCACGCTGAAGTTCATTTCGATCTCCAGTCATGTGCCGATCTCGGTTGGTGCAACAGATTTGCACGTTGATCCTGGATCAAGTTCGCTGGTGATCTCGGATCGAGTGATGAACTTCAATGGTGTAATCGGCCGTTAGACGCTAACACTTTGGATTGTCCTTCAACAAAACACAACCAATTCCATCTTTATTACTATTAGTTTGAATTGCAATGGCTTAAGTATCATCAAAAGTTTGCAAAATGTGTTCAGATGCAAGAACAGTTTTTAGTGTGTGTACATTTTTACCATGAACCTTTAGGATCCATACAAATTTTGTGTCTTTTCTGAGGAGACTTCGCAGTGGAGCAATAGTTTCCACAAAGTTTGGGATGAAATCTGTCAGGTAATAGACTTAGCTTAAGAAACATTGAAGGTCTTGCCTATATTTTGGAGCGTCACAATTTTAAAGTGCTGTGACTTTACCTTTGTTTGTAAGAACACCACCACTTCGAAAGGTGGCACCAACATATTTTAATTTCTGCATCTTGTACTGAAATTTCTGTTCATTAAATTTTTATGTTTTATTCTTATACCCTGTCCAACACCTGTGTTAGTATCCTGTCATGTGTTTGTTCATTTGTTGCATAAATAAGCAAGTCATCAAAATATCATAACACCATTGATGTCACCAAAAGTGTTGGTGTTATATTTTTGAAATACTTCTGCATATATATTTAAACCAAATGGGGACCGTTAAAAATAATAACAGCCATATGGAGTAGAAAATAAACAATATGAGGAACTTTGTTGGTCCAACTTTATATGCCAGGATAAGTCTTTGAGACAAAATTATTGTGCGTCTTTTAACTTTGCGGTCACATCTCTGACTGTAGGTATTTCATAATATTCAAGAGCAGCATTTAGGTCTTGTGGGTGAAGACAAAGTCTCAAAGACCCATTTGACTTTTCTACAATCACCTATCTGAATCTGTTGACTCATTCTGGAGGTGTGGTGCATTTTGCTATTATGTCTAATTTAGATAGTCTATCTAGTTCTGCCTTAAATAATTAAAAGTACAAGAATAAGTACTCACAGTCTAGTACTTGTTGACAGGCACACACACACAAAGAAGGACGACACATTTTCCATGCGATTGCAACGTTTCACTGGCTAAGTCAACTTCATCAGGCGGCGAGTTGTAGGACACTGCAGTATGGTGGAAGGGTGCTGTTGGTAGTAAATCTAGTGGTCAGGTGGCAAACTAAGGTGTGACGGGAAAGTTGAAAATTTGCGGGTATAGCTGATGAGTGTGGTTAGGAGCTGTCATTATCATCTTATGTTGAGGCCTGGCAGCTGCCTGGATTTTGTTATAAATTGATGAGCTAATTTCGAGCGTCTGAATTCCGAGCTTATTGCTTGAGGGTGATAGGACTTTCACAACTCTGGTACTGTAGCAGGAATCAAAATCTGTGTTGTGTGATGCTGCATGTGCTGCAACTGGTTTGTCTTGTAGGTTATTGATGTGACGAGCTATGGTTTGTATGGTGTCTGCTCTGTTTCCATTTATTATCCGCCTGAGTGTGTTGGTGGTGAGGCCGATGTATTCTGCATTACAGTGTTGGCACTGTAGCTGATAAATCAGATTTTCTGTTACACAGTTGTAGTTGCCTTGGATGGGGTATGTACGGCTAGTGAGTCTGCTATTGAAAGAGGTTGAGAGTTGGTGGATGGCACAGGAGACAGCATGAGCTATTGCAGGGATGGGATTATCTGGGGGCGATAGTTTGTTGGCACTTGTGTTATACTGCAACTTTGGACGGACCAGTTTATTGCGAAGGTTAGGTGGCCTTTTGGAGAGCAGATCTTGTGTTTGTGGTGTGGAAGCCAGAATTTTGTATCCAGAATGGAGAATAGTTCTAAGTTTACTTAGGCCTTCATGATATGGGACCACCAGGGGTATATCAGAGTTGTTGACCTTGGTTTGTGTTCCAGTACTTGAGATGGCTTGCTGAATCTGTTTGTGAATGAGGGACCTGGAATAGTCTCTGTCAAGGAATGCTCTGGCTATTTGTTTACACTGTTTGTTGAGATCACTGGAGCAGATACGTTTGGCTCTTGTGGCAAGACTGTGGAGTAGAGATTTTTTGGCATGATATGGGTGGTAGCTGTCGAAATGTATGTACTGGAGGTTGTTGGTGGGTTTGATGTGTAGAGCAGTTTGATTTGTGCCATTGTGGAGAGTCAGTTCAACATCCAGGAATATGGTATGTGTTTTGGAGTATGACCAGGTGAACTTGAGTGAACTGTGTGCGTTTAAGTTGTTCAGAAAGTGATTTAGGCAGTCTTCAGTGGAAGTCCATGTCATGAAGATGTCGTCAATGAAATGCATCCAACAGTGTTGTTGGGTTGGTTGATGACTGAGGAAGTTTTTTCTAACCTGTCCATAAACATATTGGCATAAATGGGGCCATACTGTTCAATAATCGTTCTCTGCCAGGTTTGTAATAAAACATTGCAACATCACTTTCATTTCTTTATTAAAACACAACTGAACGAAACCCAAACAAAAAATTATAACCTCTCCGAGAAAAAAACACAACAGTAAAGTTAACATGTTTGCCAACATCACAATACAAAAGTTAACATATACGTGTACCCATCACTGTGCCATTGACCTGAAGGTAGTGTGTGTCTTAAAATCTTAAGTTGTTATTGCTTTTTTGCTGAGGGTTAACAGCGCAAGTTCAACAAGGAATGCTGTAGCAGGTTTTCTGTTTGGGGGTCTTTGCTTGAGGTAATATTCTATGGCCGACAGTCCAGATGAGTGGGGGATGTTAGTATAGAGAGATGCAACATCTATGGTGACCATGTATGCATCTTGGGGAATAGGGACCAGGTGTGTCGAGTGTTCAAGGAAGTAACCAGTGTCCTTGATGTAGGACGAAAGCTGCTGTACCCCAAGGTTGGAGGTAGGCATCTACAAGTGCTGAAATTCTCTCAGTGGGGCTACCAATCCCTGATACAATGGGACGTCCTGGGGGTGGCCGTTGTTCCTTGTGTATCTTTGAAAGCAGGTATAGAACTGGTGTGGTGGGTTTATTTGGGGTGAGCAGTTTAATTGAAGCCGTGGAAAGGTCTTGGAGAGGGCCCTAGGACACAAGGAATTGATTGATACCGTCGCAGAACTTGGTGGTTGGGTCTTCTTGTAGACATTTGTAGGTGGATGTGTCATTGAGTTGGTTTTCTGCTTCTAGAATGTAGTCTGTTTTGTTGAGAATTACTGTGGTTGTGCCTTTGTTGGCCGGTAGTATCATTATGTCTGGGTTTTGAAGATTTTTGATGGCTTTTTTTTCTGAAGAAGTTATGTTGCTATTGTTAAGTAATGAGGTCGCAAAATCAGGGTCTGCAATGCTGTTCCTATGTACCGCTAAGGTCTGTGGGAGGTTGATCCTCCTCCCAACGGCACAGCCTGCGAGGTGTTACAACTGCTGGCTTCTTTTCCTTCCCGAACGGCAGGCTGAGGCCAACGAGTCCTAGTACGAGGGACCTACACCATGGCTTCCAAAAGCATTTCAATAAAGGGTGGCACCCTCAACAGCCACTAAAATGGCACCACAATAATGTGGGTAGTGATTTAGGATTGTGGTTTTGTCGTGTCAGTCTACCAATATTAAATTACCTACACCATGTTTTTTGGTTTTCCAAGGTTTAGAAGGGCACACTTTCTAAAAGGTGTTGCCATTTGAGTAACAGAAAGTCATTGATGGAACAACTGGTGGTCCTGTTACTGACTGCAAGATCTGCGAAAGGCGCGAGCTTCTGATCAAGACATTGAAAGTTGCCCAGTCACGGGGCTCTTGGCGATGAAGTCTCAAGAAGAAAGTGCATTGAATGTATGAAATTTGCAGTTCTTGAAAAAAAGCATATAATAATAATGGTTTATAATACTTTTGTTTTATTTAGTTATAGTAATTTTTTCATTTTATTAAGTTGCTGACAATTAATTTGAACCACATTTGTCATTAATTCATTAATACTTGTTATAATTAATGTAGGCCTACTGATTTCTGACATGTAATGTGTATAACAATTTGAAAAACAATGAAACTACTTTTACTATAAATAAAAATTAATTTTACTTACATCTCGTGGTGTTTCTTCGTCCCCATCATCCATTGTACTCCTAGCAGGTTTTGCAGAGTCCTGGTTGTTCAAAAAATGCAGAAGGTCAAAGTACCACAAACTAGGTTTATATACATCAACTGCACCTGCCCCGGATTTCAAGGAATTGTTGACTTTTGCTAGTTTTTTTTTGTATACCGTGCGCAATGCATTGATCTTTTTCACTACAGTGCTTCTGTCTGCCGATGAATCAAACTCCTTGAATTTTTTAACAAGCTCTACATACGCCAGGTATTTTTTATTTCTGTCAGAGTATTCTTTGCTCTTAATGAGCCACAAACACGGAAAACTCCGATATAGTTTTATGAATTCACTCAAGAACTCACGAGGACTTTGCTCGAAAACTTCCATGATCACTTGACCAAAAACTCACTTATCAACGAAACAACGAAGAAAACACTACTTCAACACAACCTTTCCTGTGAACAGCTAATGCAAACAGAGTCAAATTGTAGCGACAGATGACTGCTACTGTTTACACATTCCAACCTCTCATTACGATTCGCAGAAATTGATGCCAGCCGGCACCAACCATCCAGTCCAATTCCAACTCCAATAAATCGCTACAATGTCCTGTTTACACGCAACGATAAATCGTGACGATTTGATTGTTACGATAAATTGCTAGCATTTATCGTAGCGTGTAAACCCACCTTAAGGCTGGTCTCACACTGGAACCGAATACGGACTGCCGACTATGGATGACTATCGTCGACTTGGTCGTACGACTTGAGCGCTCACATTAGAGCATAATTGTCGGAGTCGTTAGTCCTTCACAGGAGGTGGTTGTGTTGAATTTTGATTAAGTTTGTTTTAAATTTGTGGGTGTTTTTCGAATTCGAATATTTGGAAAAGATGAATGGGTTGTTTTACCTGTTTGAAAGTAGTAGTTTGTTAATGAGGCGAAGAAGAAGACGTTCAATAAGAACGGAATGGGTTAACCAGATATTCATGAAGAGAGAAGAGCATGGCGAGTTTCATAATTTAATGGCTAATTTGGAGAATCATCCCGAGAAATTATTCTACTACTTCCGTATGAGTTTGGACACGTTCAACTATATTCTGGAAAAAGTCAAATCTAAGACGAAACACAGCAATTTTCGCTGTGTGATATCGCCTGAAGAGTGTTTGGCTGTTACGCTGAGGTGAATAGTCATTAAAGAAACATTTATTAAAACTAAACATAAACAATAAACAAAAAAACATGTGTGTATAAACATGTAAAAATGGTGTGGTTTATTGGGGTGTGGAAAAATTAGTACAAGTTGGACACCGGCAAATTTAGTGACGCTCTTCGTTGTTCAGGGTGTTAACAAGTGCAGGATCGAAATCTTTAAAAAACGCCAGAAGCCCCTGCTGATTAGGTGGTGTAGGCATTGCAGAAGTGATTTGTAGGACCGCGTACGTTGGACCTAGTGAGGATAAACATTCACTTCGCAATTTATCACCACCCGATGACTGGACGGATGGCATCGGTGAATATTGTGGAGTGGCCTCATCACTCATCAAAGCTCGCATTATATTCGCTCGCACTGCCAGCTGACGAGAAGGGGGTATTTGTTTCAGGAAAGGGTGTAGACCATTCAAGAAGTGCATTTCGCTATCCTCTATATTCCCTTTGAAAAGTTTTAGTTTTTCTTCCTCGATTTGGAGGAGTTTGTCGTCGAAATTAGGTGCTTCCCTCTGCCGCTTGGCTAACTTCTTTGCTGGTGACGTGAAAACACGCCGAGAGATTGAGGGTGTTTGGGTTTGTAGTGACGGTGACCAACTTTGTGATACGGTTCTACTATCATCTTCTGTGGGACAACCGCATACAAGGTCGGACTCTGGCTCATCCACTTCAGATGGAACACTACCTTTCAAGTTTCTTGAAGTCATTGTATCTTTCAGAAAAAAACATGATTTTGTAATACGGCCATTTAGGGATGTACTACTCTCCTGGGTCACCAGACCTATGCGTAGTAGTTCTTTTGTATTATCTTCTGAATATATCTCGTAGACCTCTCCATTTCTTGTTAATTTCTTCAACTGAAAAATAACATTTTTTGTTTCAGGTATTTGGCCACGGGATCATCTTTCAAAGCTATTAGATATTCTTTCCGAATCGCTATTAATACAGTTGGTGGCATTGTGCATGAAACGTGCAGGGCGATTTGGGGAAAACTGGTGGACGTACACATTAAATTCCCATCAAATGAAGAGACCATGAGCATTACAGAAGGGTTTTGGCGGCGATGGAATTTCCCTGATTGTATTGGTTCCATAGATGGGAAACACATTCGTATTAAAGCCCCTTCACACACTGGCAGCTTACATTGTAATTATAAACAATTTTTTTCTATTGTTCTGCAAGCTGCTATTGGTCCAGACTATAGATTTATAGCAGTAGAAGTTGGGACGGGGCGTACGGTAAAGAAAGTGATGGTGGAATATTTTCTAATTCAAATTTGTCAAGAATGTTACAAAATGGTTCCCTCAATGTTGCTTCTGAGTGGCAGTTACCTGGTACTGAACTGTTTTTACCTCATGTAATGATAGGAGACGAGGCAAGATATTTACAATGAAGTTTATCATTCGCTAGNCAAGATATTTACAATGAAGTTTATCATTCGCTAGACAGGTCGTTGAGTGTGTATTTGGCATAATGACCAGTAAGGGAGGATGGGGGAATTGCGGACGCTGAAGGGAAATAATGCACAAAATTCGTACTATCAGTAATAATCAGTCTGTCTTTATTAATTATTAATCTTTAGTTATACAACTACAAAAACAATTATACTTATTAAACGAGATCAATCAACAAATACAATATTTTTAGCAAAAACAAAACCTTGTCTGTCCGTAATTACCCGTAGCGCTCGGGGTAAATCCGGACTGACCCTGGGTTAATTACGGACAGCATGGGGTATTTACGGACTAGGTCCACATCATAGACAAAAATCACAAGTAAAGCCTTTAGAAGAACTTCCTGCAGTGCAGTTCTCATGAGCCCACTTGTTACACTTTGAACACATAATCCAGTCTTCGACGGGTGGATCACTGTACTTTTCTTGACAATAAATGCAAAAGTAATCATCATTTCTTTCATTTTCAAAATTATTTAGATTTCTTACACCCTTTGATCCTTTTCCTGTAGAAATTTGTGACTTTTTTAGCTTATTAGATGTAGTTTTATTTTCGTTTTCTTGAACTTTTCTTTTCTTGTCTAATTTCGTTTGTT
>NQII01001648.1:473094-485289 GCA_002778355.1 Clitarchus hookeri | reverse complement strand
GGCGGGGGGGGGGGGGGGGGGGGGGGGGGGATGAGTAGATACTTGCTAGTCCGTCTTTACCCCGCGTCCGCAATTCCCCCACCCACCCCTAAGTGGAGACTGTTAACTAAAGCCATCGAAGTTGAGCCTGAACGAGCTGATTCTATCATTAAATGCATATGTCTGCTTCATAACCTTTGAACTTTGGACCCACACCCAACGGCTCTCAACAGAACCTAGCCACTAATCGAGCAAGTACTTAGGGTGAAACCCGTGCTGCTATAACAGCATATTATATTCGAGAACAATTCAAGAATTTTTTTGTAAACAATCATTTATAATTTTGTCTACGTTTATCAGAAAAATATGCACGGGTGTTCTTAACTTTAAATTAATTGTTTGCTAGTATAATCATAAGTAGGTACCTACATGTATCTTTACGTAATCCAAGAATGGTTGACGTAAATTTAATTAAAAGGAATAAAAATATTTATACGCATATTTATTTAATGTGCACCATTCATCTTTGATTCTTCGGCATATTCGTTCCAAATACGCCGTTGAACATCTCTAGAATGGTAATGTTCACTTTTCTGGTTCAACAAACACTCTCTTTCTTGAATAAAAAGAATTAATTTTTTCGTGTCCATGATTTTACTCAAAAAAAACCTTCACCATTTCATCAAAATACTGAACAAGTAGTACGACGATCGCACAAATATCCGAGCCTTCTGGGATCGAGTCGCAGGTCTGATCTAAACGCACGTAGTCGCACGATCAAGTCGGTTCCAGTGTGAGAGCGCTGCTTACATTCCCACAGTCGGGAGGGTTCGTGCGTAGTCGGTTCCAGTGTGAGACCAGCCTAAGGCTATGGTTACTATGGATGCGAGTTCTGACGAAAATGTGTTCGGCAAGGCGGTTACACTGAGCGCGTTTTCTGATATTCTGATAGTCAGTACGTTTCTGCCGCCCAGCAAAGATGGACGAACTTCATGAATGTTATTTTCTTGAAAGTCCGTTAATGAAGCTATTGGTGTTAAATGGTGGATAAACAGAGCATGTCAACCAATTATTTTCTAGTAGAGACGACAAAGGAAAGTTTCAAATGTTATTTCACGAATTGTGGGACCAACCGGAAAAGTTTTTCGAGTATTGCAGGATGAGACCAGCAACATTTGAATACATACTGAAGGGGATAGAAGAAAGCATCAAAACATTCTCAAATTTTCGTGAATGTATTTCGGCAAAACAAAGACCGGCTGTAATTTTAAGGTAAGAAAAAGTTTAACAATGTATTCAGTTCTTTAATTCAATGAAAATTCGAAATTTTCAAAAATGAAAATACAAATAAGTGAAATAAAATACGCAGCAAAATTGAACAAATGGCACTTGCATTTTTAATTTATATCATTAGGCGTTACATTTGAAAAGAACGAAGCAAGGTCTTCATGTTGAGGAGTACTCAGTGGAGTTTCCACTTGTGTCCCACTTACCCAACCATCACTCGTCGATTAACCACATGCGGAAACGCCATAGTTAGGTGTTGGATGGTGGATTGGCTGTAGTGAATGTAGAACTCTGAACCCCCCCTTCCCACCTTCTCCAAATATCCTCTTCGCAAAACACTTGTTGGAGTTTAGTCCTCACAGACATTTTTCTTTCTTCTGGTACTTTCCTCAAATATGGCAGTAAACTCATCAGAAAATGATAGTCTGGATCTTCGTTTCGAGAAGCTGAATATCTTTCCTTGAACATTTGTATTTTTTGTTATTCAAGCATCATCAATTTTTTAACCACGGTGGCATTATTCATCTTGGCAATTTTTTTCTGAGGAGCAGCAAAGTTTTGTGGTGGCGTAGTTTCATTCGTTGTGTTCTGAGGTGATTCGAGAGTTTCTGTTTGTGATTCTGGTTCGTTTTCAGGGGGATCAGGGGAACAAGTAGTAGTTGAATTCTGGGTGTCTTCATGAAATGTTGTCTCGCTCGGGACATTACCCTGCAATTGTCTTTTTTGAAATTGGTCTTTAAAAAACTCCATGCTTTTGAAATAGGCCCACTTAGACTCTTTGATGATCCCTCCCTCGTCAAAACTCCGTTTTTTTTAGGATTCTTGCTCAATTCCTTGCGAAACGTGTCCCTCAAACCTCGCCACCTAGTTTTGGCTGCTTCACCTGGAATTAGTGAAAAAAAAACCAATTGAACTATGTTTTTAATTGTAACCTAGTGTAATGTTAGTGTTTTGAATTATTGTTTTAATGGATATGTTGATTTATTGTATAGTAGTTGTTTTATTACAGATTTATATCAACTGGGATGTCATTTCGAGCACTAAGCTTCTCCTACAGAATTTCACACTGCGCTATTCGAAACATAGTTTACGAAACATGCCAGGCTATATGGGAGTGCTTCTGCGGTATACACATGTCTTTGCCTACTACAGAGGAATGGAAAACCATCGCGAGTGACTTCTACAACAAATGGAATTTCCCCACTTGCATCGGTTGTATAGACGGGAAACATATTCGCATGAAATGCCCCAAACAAACAGGGTCGATATATTTCAACTATAAGGGCTATTTTTCTGTTGTATTGCAGGGAATAGCTAATGCAGATTTCAAGTTCATTGCTGTTGAAGTTGGGGCTTACGGTAAGCAAAGTGATGGGGGAACCTTTTCAGATTCAAATGTTTATCAACGGTTTGAAGCAAACACTTTAAACATACCAGAGAATGAAAATATTCCGTCAACCGACATTTCAGCACCCTATGTTCTGTTGGGTGATGATGCCTATCCTCTGAAAACGTATTTATTGAAACCATATTCAAGACAAAGACTTACTATTGAAGAACGGATTTTTAATTATAGACTATCAAAATCTAGACGGTGCGTGGAATGTGCCTTTGGTATTCTGGTAGCCAAGTGGAGGTGTTTAAAAACTGAACTGCAAATCGTTCCAGCTAAAGTAGACATCGTAGTTAAATGCGTTTGTCTTTTGCATAACTTAATCGTCGATAAGGAAGGTCTTACTTCCCTTGATATTCCTGAGATGGACTTTGAGCCCCTACACAACGTACCAGTTTCACGGAGATATAATCACCACGGAAGACGCGCGAATGAGGCTAGAGAAACCTTGAAGAATTATTTTGTTAGTCCAGCAGGTGAGATTCCGTTTCAATACAACCTACTGTAATAATCTATAGCTGTACTAGTCATGTTCTTGATGGATAAAATGTAAACATTAGTTCTAATTGCTTATGTAATTAATGTAAACCTCATATCAAAATAAAAAATTGTACTTACTGCTAGTGTTGAGTTCTGTAGCAACTTTCTCCCACTTTTGCCGAGAAATATCTCTTGTTATGATAATTTTTGTCCCTCATATCCCACAAACACCTGTTCTCGTACACAAGACTTATCAATTTATCGTTATCCATGGTGAAATAACCAAATCACTCGAAATTCAACGCACGAAAACACCCAAAACAGACGCAGGTCGCACGAAAAAATCAAACTTGTTTGAAAGCTAAACTGTTTCTGACGACGTCGTGCATGTTCTGACGTGTTCGTCGCTGCCAGTGTAAACACTCTCATTGGAAAACAGGCGTTTGTTTGTTCGGACGAATTCGTCAGAACTCGTAGGAACACATTTTCGTCAGGACTCTCATCCATAGTAACCGTAGCCTTATAGCCCAGTCATATTAGGTAAAACAAGGGGTCAACCTCGGAATGAAAGATAATAAGCTGTAAATTGGTATAAGCCTTTGTTTTGTCGTTCTTAATGTTGTCTCAAAAGTCACCAATGTTATCGTGTCCGCGTCTTAAGATATTGAAGGTCAAAGGTCATAAAAATCGGTTTTTCGCGAATATCTCGCTTTTTATTGCTTAAATAAGATTTGCACTTATTATAAAAGTTGTAGAATATAAAATTCTCTACAACTTTTGTTTGAACTTTTTTTTCATACGATCAACCGTTTCTGCGGTAGACCGCAAAGAGTGCGCCGCGCACAGTCATATATGGTCTAATGCAAGGTCAAGCGTGAGTTACGGTTATCAGTACGTTGGATAAAGTTAATTATTTACTAAAAAATTATAATTATTAAACAATGCCCATTATTTATGTACTAATGAAATCCTGGAGCCCATAAGAACGTTACTGCCTCCAGCACCAGCCGAAATACTAAATATAATATTTTGCAAAAACGGTTGTGGTTCCCGCTGTGGATGCAGAAAATCAGGGCTACTATGTTCTTTAGCTTGTGGCCAATGCAATGGACAAGCTTGCCTCAACGCTTCACTATATCCAAGTAATCCCGATGAAGAAAGCGCATACGATCCTGAAATTCTGGAAGGTTTGGAGATGACTATGACCGATAATGAGGATGATGACAATGAATTAAACATTTTCGAGCGACAACAAGAAGAAGATGACGAAGAAGAAGAAGATAACTAGCTTCCATTTACAATTTTATTATAATTAAAATCAACAAAAATTCTTTTAATATTTGAACTCACATTTCAATAAATGTATAATAAGCTATATTTAATGATAAATAAATATATGTATAAAATATATTCCCTTACTGGCTTTTTAAATTAAAATATAACTAAAATATACATTCCAGAATTATTAATATACTATAGTTAAATATAAATAATTAAGTCACTTATTTTAATTAAATATAAATAATTTATAATTAGTACATAAATAATGGGCATTGTTTAATAATTATACTTTTTTAGTAAATAATTAACTTTATCCAACGTACTGATAACCGTAACTCACGCTTGACCTTGCATTAGACCATATATGACTGTGCGCGGCGCACTCTTTGCGGTCTACCGCAGAAACGGTTGATCGTATGAAAAAAAAGTTCAAACAGAAGTTGTAGAGAATTTTATATTCTACAACTTTTATAATAAGTGCAAATCTTATTTAAGCAATAAAAAGCGAGATATTCGCGAAAAACCGATTTTTATGACCTTTGACCTTTAATATCTTAAGACGCGGACACGATAACATTGGTGACTTTTGAGACAACATTAAGAACGACAAAACAAAGGCTTATACCAATTTACAGCTTATTATCTTTCATTCCGAGGTGAAACCCCTAATATGACTGGGCTATTAGGCGCGGGCGCAAGGAGAGCGAAAGTTGATAACGGAGTTCTATCGGCACTGCGGTGCCTGTGATGTTGTGTCTACATAATAATTATGTGTGCGATGACTGCATTGTATGTTAATTCTTTACTAAGTTCAGAATCCGATTCCGAAGATTTAAACGAAGACGAAATTATTGCAACATTATTTCATAAAAAAACTTCCGAAAAGCAGTTATTAAAAGAAAAGAAAAGCCCACGGGGAATTCGTCCTAGGGATGGATTCCCTGATGAAAAATATAAGAATTATTATCGTGTGACCCGTGAACAGTTTTCTGAATTGCATGGATTCATTAAGGAGTCAATAGATGCTGAAGGGCGCAATGCGTCAAGGCCTATCGGAACTCAAGAAAAACTAGCCTTTTTTTAAGGTAAAAAATTTATTCATTGCATACAACTTAAAATAATATGCCTCCCTGCGCAAGTATAAGGTTGTTAGAAAAGTAACACGAATAATATATTTAAGAAAGTATAATAAAAAAGGTTAAAACAAATAAAATATATAACTATTTAGTGTTCAGAAAATTCACTTATGAACTTGGCTATGTTTTCTTCTGGGACTGATGAAACGTTCTGAATGTTTGTGGTAAAGCTGGGGTGAGGAATGCTCGGAACAAGAAGAAAGTGGCGTAGACGGAGAGCTTTGGTAGTCACTGTACTGGTGTTGAAAATGTGGATGTGTTGGTAAAATAGTGGTGTTTCTTGTGTCTGTGTTTGTGGGATGTTCAGTAAAGTCGCTACCATATTTTTCACAGCTTTGTATACATGATTTCTTACAACATGAGACGACGGCGGCATTTTTTTTTTGTTGTCTCGCACATTGACATAAAAAAGAACTATAAAGGATCGCTTGAAGGTTGAATCCTCTCCAATAGCATAGCTCTGCCTGCTTCTCTTGCGGCCGCTCGTTTCCTCCGGTTTTCTATGGACTGCTTAAGTAATAATATTGTTACATTCTCTTTCTTATTCAAGTGCTTCTGTCGTCTTGGAGGATTTCCCCCTCAAGTTCCTGGAAGTGCTGTGGCTGTCCCAGGTGTCCCACCTTCTTCTTCGTGCTCCTCGCTTGCAGGTTCCACCACACTGTCTGCTTCCTGGGTATCACATTGGAGTACTTCGTAGTTTTGATAACCTACATCCTCGTCGCTCTCGTCATTGAGATTGGTGTCTGTTTTGCTATTCTCCATGTAAGGCTGAAGAAATCCCATTTGTGTTTGAAACTTCCACAGTTTTAAGGTAGTTGCTACAGTGCCAGTTGTCATACATTTTTTTTTTGCTTCCTGAGTGCATCCCTCAAAGAATGTCTCAATTTCTCCCACATTATTTTCGCCTATGAACCTGCAACAAAGTTTCTCGTACAATTATTAATTTCCCTTTTTAGTGATATCTTTAAAATAATGTTATATCTATGACATTAAAAAAAATTGTATACATAAGTATAGCTACGTCTTATACATGTGTTGTATATGTTTATGTTGCAGGTATCTAGCCTCAGGAAACTGCTTCAAAAGTATTGGCTACGGCTATAGAATGAGTGACCGAGCAGTATCAAACATCGTAAAAGGAGTAGCGGATGCTATTTGGGAACATATGCAACCGTGTCATATGTCGGAACAGACAACAGAACAGTGGGCGTCAATTGCTATTGGTTTTGAAGAAAAATGGCAATTTCCACATTGCGTCGGAGCCATTGATGGGAAGAATATAACAATAAAAAAACCAGGGAAAAGCGGATCCTAGTTTTTAAATTATAAACATTACTTTCTCCGTTGTACTGATGGCCGTTGTTGATTCAGACTACCAATTTATCACTATTGATATTGGGCCAATGGGAAGATTTAGCGACGGAAGCACTTTTGCTAACAGTGTTTTAGCAAAAAAAAAAAAAAAAAAAAAAGNAAATCTCCCACCTGCTTCTCTGATTCCTACAATCGTTGAGCCGATACCATACGTTTTTTGTAGGCGATGAACCGTTTCCTTTATCTGAAAATTTAATGTGGCCTTCCCAAAGGCGTAGTGTCACTGATAAGTATGAACGAAAACAAAGTGTTTAATTACAGACTTTCACGGGATAGGCAAACTGTGGAATGCTCTTTTGGTATCCTTGCTTCGCGTTTTCGTGTTTTGCGTTCGTCTTTTGAATGTAAAGTAAGCACTGTAATGGACATTGTAAAATCTTGCAAACTGGAGGTGACCTCATAGAACTGGATTTGCCACAGCACCAATTACGTCCACTGCATCAAACCAATGCCCGAAGTGGATCTCAAGCTTTTTTGGTTCGTCAAAATTTCATGGAATACTTTAATTCACCAGTAGGAATTGTCCCCTGGCAGAGAGATTGCGTATTGAAAGTAAAGTACTGACAATACGTATGAGAAATGCTGTGCAAACAAAACAATTGTCGATACGATGTTCATTTGAAGTTGACGAAAACAAATTGCATCAGCTTTACAATTTTATAAACTGAAGGAGAGGGTAGTTATTTTAATACATTTACGGTATGAATACATGTATAAGTGTAAATGAATGTGTACTGTACTTAGTAATCAAATGTTTGTATTTAAAATGTCAAGTAAAAAACAAATTTAAATAAACAATGTATTAAAACTTAAAAGATTGCATTCCGATCTCTTTCGCAACTTGGTCCCAAATCCCAGATTTTAATTTAATTTTAACATAATCTGCATGTGAGGTGTTGTACAATATTGTTCTCCCTCGAACTGCCTCAATGAGTTTCTCCTCCATCGTGGAAAAGCAGAGTTTTTCCTAGTCCCGAGGTGAGATCTGCGGCACACTAGGGCCAGAACTGCGGCACGGGCCCAGACCTTCGCAGGGTCACGGGCCGCAGATACCGCGTCACCTCACCCTGCGTACCCTCACATCCGCTGTTGTATTCATTACCCTGTTTCACAGAAACTCACGGTGAGTCACCTCACCTCACCTCACCTCACCTCACCTCACCTCACCTCACCTCACGGAACTGCGTCTCAACTTGCGCCCGGCTTAAAAGTTACGCCGGTTACACACACGGCGGATTTTTCCGTGGCGGAGAATTTACTGTTGTCGCTCAAAGAAATCACAACGTTACACACAGGGCGGAAAAATTTCCGTCGCCACCGTACGAGTAAACTGGTATGTGCAGTGTAGTTTCCACATCAGTTCACTGTGTTATTCACATTACGGATTGCTTGTAGTTTGAAATGAACAGAGAGCAGCTTCTAGCGTTATTGTTATTCCGTCGTCGAATGAAAAGGAGAAGAAAAAATCGACTAATTTGGGTTCATCCAGTTAATGAAAGAAGAGATGAGGTTGGAGCTTTCTACACGTTGTTTGAATACTTGAGGCAGGATGACACGAAATTCTTCAATTATTTCAGAATGTCGATGACTTCCTTTGGCGAACTGCATGGCCGGTTTAAAGATACCATTCAGCGCAAAAATACCAAAATGAGGAATTGTATTCAACCTGTAGAAATGATGGCAATAACTTTGAGGTAAGTGAAAATAACTTTTAAATTTATAAGTTGTAAATTATTAAATAACATTTAGTAAAGTAACGAAAATTAAACAATGAAGAAAAATAAAGATTTTACTTAGGTATACATTTAATTTATTTCACATGAAAATGATTAGTTTTGTCAACCTCATCAAACATTTTCACATATAAGACACANATACATTTAATTTATTTCACATGAAAATGATTAGTTTTGTCAACCTCATCAAACATTTTCACATATAAGACACAAAGAACTAGAGATAATCATTTTCAAAAGATCTTTATTAATATAATTCTGAAAAATATATGAACTATATTAATTAAATTTTACAAACACTTTCACTTTATATCCACAAATACATTTTATAAACACAAAAACACTTTATATTCACAAATATACAATTAGAAATTGACGTCAATTGTGCTTGATGAATTTAGGTAACTTACTGAAGAACTTCTTTCACTATCTTCTTCGCCAACGTACTCGGCAAAATATTCAACTGCAGTAGTTTAATTTTTTCTTTCATTACGAGAGACGGTGATGGGTCGTGATGTGGAAGAAGTGAAGGTTGTGAGGGGTACGAAGCAGAGTTGTGAATGTTGGAGGATTTTGCCTTGATTGGCATGGTGGAGTAGACAGTGCGTTTTGCGTGGAAACTGAGGGAATTGATGGTGGGTGGTAAGATGGGAGTTGTGGAGGATGTGAGTAATGCGGAACCATAGGGAAAGGTTGTTGAAGTGGCTGTGGAAAGGTCTGTGGTTGGTGATGTAATGCGTTGGTTGGATATGTTGCTGCAACTGGGAAGANTGTTGAAGTGGCTGTGGAAAGGTCTGTGGTTGGTGATGTAATGCGTTGGTTGGATATGTTGCTGCAACTGGGAAGAGCATTGTGTACTGTGTCCTTGATAGTGAGGAGCTGCAACCTTTTGATTCTTAATATTAGAAATGACCCGAAGAACTTCAATTTGGAATTGAAGCCACTCATAGCTATTAAAATTCTCTGTATGCGGCAGTAGACTGTTATAAAAGGACATTTGAGGGTTCGGTGGCTCTCTTTTGTCCAAAATCTTTAAAATTTCCAGATCTACTTCATCCTTTTTTTTTTGTTTCCTTCGTGGTTGACTAGGAAGAGCTTTTTCCTTTGTTGCAGTAGTTAGGCCTTCTTCATGTAGNAGATCTACTTCATCCTTTTTTTTTTGTTTCCTTCGTGGTTGACTAGGAAGAGCTTTTTCCTTTGTTGCAGTAGTTAGACCTTTTTCATGTACTGTGTTCTCAGGTTGTTGCCAAGTGCCATCGGTTTCATCCTTGTTCTCTTCTACGATGAAACTCTCTGTGGTTTCTGTGTTTTTGTATATTTTTCTTAAGAACTGGAGTTCTCCATTGAATATGTATTTTCTTTTTTTGGTGAGTCACTAGTTTTGTTTTCTTTAGCATTCTTTTCAGCCTTGGCGAACGCGTCACGTACTGTCCAGAGCTCACGAGAAGGCGAGGCTCTGGAATTCGGGCAGGGTGGGTGAGCGGGTGGATGGGCCCGGTGGGCTGCTACGTCGCCACCGTCGCCTCTAACCTGCACTACCAGTACTGAAACTATCAGTTCGCAGGGAGATTTTCTTTCATACGACACGCATACAAACATACTCTATAATGTTATGGTATAAGCCTCTATTATTTCTTTTAACAGTAACCTTTAAATTCGCCATTTTAGGTGCCCGTCTGCCTGGTGCGCGAAATGTTTTGCATTGTGTTTGAAGTACACATTTTTTAAAGCAAGCTATTTAGTGTACGTATTCGCAACCTGTTCTCGTACGAAAATTAATCACATTTCATAATAGTTACAATTTTCAGAACATCTTTCACATTACCGACACTAATTTGAAGACTTTCAGCATGGCCAAAAACATTTCCAAACGGTTTTAACTTAAATAGTTTTACTTAAATACTTGCGAAACAACCAACGGCCTAGGCATATCACAAAACTGTCTATTGCGTCTTCCTCACGACAGTCCTTTTGCCAGTAGTCTGCTTCTATATTTTGGACATGCGAACAGTATCCTTGCCAGTCTTCTTCAGCGACGGAAGATATTGCTTCCGTCGTGATTTCCATTAGCTTTGTTAACGACAAGCTAGCAGTAATGTTCTTTTCCCGCACTAGTCTCTTTGTTTTAGACACGCTAGTTCAATGGAATTAAGTTCGCACATATAAGGAGGAAGTCTAAGAACATCGTGTCCGTACAGTTTTAAAAGTTTGTCAATGCGAAATACTTTTTCAGGCTTCCTGTTCTGCGCAATTAAGTCGAAAAGCTCTGTTTTTCGCATTTCATGAGTAAAGGGAATGTTGTTATTGGTCAACCATGACTCCATTTCCTTTTTCACTGCATACTTCGATGGAGGTTTATTTTCTTGCACTGAGTGGTACGGCGCATTGTCCATAATAACAACAGACTTTTCCGGTAGGTTTGGCGAAAACTGATTATGCATCCACGTTTCGAAGTTCGCAGAATTCATCTGCCCATGTTAGTCCCCCGTAGCTCTGCCGCTGGAAAAATTAGCAGTTCATTTTCAATGAATCCAGTTTTAGCACGTGCATTAACAANGTCCCCCGTAGCTCTGCCGCTGGAAAAATTAGCAGTTCATTTTCAATGAATCCAGTTTTAGCACGTGCATTAACAACAATTAAACGGTTCGAAGAACTGCTGCTGGTTAACACACCACGTTCAGTATCACTTTACCAACATTTGTTAAATGTGATGTTGCTATCAACCCAGGTTTCATTAATGTAAATTATGGGGCGCCCCTCCANGTCCCCCGTAGCTCTGCCGCTGGAAAAATTAGCAGTTCATTTTCAATGAATCCAGTTTTAGCACGTGCATTAACAATAATTAAACGGTTCGAAGAACTGCTGCTGGTTAACACACCACGTTCAGTATCATNGCTGCTGGTTAACACACCACGTTCAGTATCACTTTACCAACATTTGTTAAATGTGATGTTGCTATCAACCCAGGTTTCATTAATGTAAATTATGGGGCGCCCCTCCATTCTGTAGTGGAGAATTCATTTTCAGTATTTACAATGCCAGTGGACAATGTGCGGTCTTTCCACTAATAGTTTCCGAGAACTGTTACACCGTTTTAATTTAAACCCAATTTATTTCAGTATCTGCCTGAGCGTGTGAACACCCCATGGAAAATCAATTTTTTTTCTCAAAGCAACGAGAAGCTTAGGACATGTTGGTACTTGTTTCTGTACTAAGTAAAAATCATGAATGACGTCTCTGATTACTTTCATATCAAATGAGTCACAGCGCACATTTCTTTCATGCGGACGCTTTCGGTGTTTGCCTGGTGTTGACAGCGAACTGTTACAAGCATCGGCACCTTTTCTGAGAATTCTGGAAACACTTCTCATGGAAATTCCAGTGTATTCTGATGCACGCAGATTGGATTGAGATAATAACTTTATTTTACCATCAGCAACTTGTTCTTCACATTTATTTGTCACATGTCTGATCACCTCCCTCGCTTAGCTGTGTATAGTTTTCCTTTTTTTTTTTTTTTTTTTTTTTT
>NQII01001648.1:436532-473082 GCA_002778355.1 Clitarchus hookeri | reverse complement strand
ATTCTAATTGGTAAGCCATCCCTATTAATTACTGGCTACATTTGTTGGAGGATAAAATTTATTTTTAAGATTAAAGTTATTTGAATAAAAAAATTGCAAGATAAAAGGGAGAAAAAGAATTAGAGCCATGGCTTGTAATGTTACTGTGTAAGGTAATTTTACTTAACTTTATAGTTTTAATATTAGACTTAATTTAGAGGTAGGATAGGAACACTTTATTCAAGGTATTGGGAATTTTATTTTATAGTCGGGGAAAAAGGGGAGTGGCCCCCTGTAAAAAACCCCTTTTGCAATGATTGTTATTTATTTATGATGTGTTGCTGAAGGCACACATGGTATCCATCATAATGGAGAATGTTTCTTCTGGTGATTTGGCAGTTTTGAGTCTTTGATTTGCAGCTCTAATTTGGGGCAAGATAGGACGCATTGCGTTAATGAAATACTGTAGTTCGTTGAACTGGGACATGAGATCACTTGGCGATTCTTGGGGTGGAGCAGTGTTGTTGTTGTTCAGGTTCGGGGCACTTTTGGTGATGTATTATTTTGCTTGAGAGGTGCTTGGCTGTTGAGGCGTTGGTGCTGGGGGTCGTTGAGATTGTTGAATGAAGTTTTGTGGGCGCTTGTATGTTTGGACGGTTCTGCTTGGGGCTGCGTAGGTGGGTGCTTGCCTCTGGGAGAATTGTTGTAGATTCTGGTGTAGCTTGGTAGGGATCATCCCTGGGAAGTCTCTTGGGGTCGGTGTGAATGAGCTGAGTTGAGGTTGTGCCGGTTCTTGTTTTTTCTTGAGGATTTCCATGTGCATTATTTTTCGGCTGCAATCTTTATGCCCGCCTTCATGATTTTCGTAACAGTTGGGGCATTTTCTGGGGGTTTCGGCTGTTGCTTGGCATTCTTCAGTTCTATGGTTTTCTGCGCAGTTGTTACATTTTGGGGTCCGGTGGCATTGCGAGGCTACGTGCCCGTAGCACTGGCATTGCTTGCATCTTTTAGGTGAGGTCTGGTTATATGCTTCAATTCTGATGATAAAATGTAGGACATGTTTCACATTCCACATCTGTCTTTCTTGTGCTGTGTTAGGCAATATCACCAAGATTGGTGGCGAGTAGTGTGTTGAGCGCTCGATCTTCGGATCTCCGAGTATTTTTATGTCTTGAGTTGTGATTCCTTGTTGTTCAAGGTCTTCTTTTACTTCAGAGGTAAGGGTTCCTGCGGGTAGGTCTCTAATAATGAGTCTCACTTGTTTTTGTTCTCCAAACGGGGTGTATGTATATGGCTGCATATTTATGTCTATGAGGTTCTGTAGCAGAATAGCATGAGTTTTGATGGATTCGGGGTCAAACGTCATTCGGTTGCCCTGTTGTCTGATTTGGAATTTGCCACATTTTTGCTGTAGCTTGTGGATGGTTTGTGCAGGGTGTTTTCCTAGGCTTCCTTAGCAAAAGATGGATGGAGCTTTTTTAGGTTGATCTGGTATTGGTGTGGCGGTTTGTTGGTTCGGTGTCTGATATTTGGTTGGTGGGTCTTTGTTGGTATGCTTGTTCGGTTTTTTGCTGACATTGGATACTTTAGAACCACTTGAGGAGGTGGATTTATTTCGTTTTCGTCCATGGTGGACTTCTTGGAAGTCGTCCATTGTTGTTTGTGATGAACTTTCTATGTCTACTTCAGATTCTGCTTCTGTGGAGACCATGGATGAGCAGCTGTTGTGGGATTGTAAGTTTTCTCGCGTGAGGGGTTCTGAGATTTCCATTAGTTGTTGGTTTTGTTTGTCATTGTTTGGTGGTGCTGGTGAGTTTTTCCTTGAGTTACTGGGTTGTTGATGCGTGGATTGGTTTGTTTGTTGTATGGCAGTCGGGTTTGATTGCCTGGCTTGATTTTGTTTTTGCTCGTATGCGAATCGTTTGCATTCGCCGTCATATACGCGTATTGCGGAACCTAACTTTAGTTGGTCTACATCTGGAATTTCTTGTAGTTGTTTAATGATGTTGAATCGTTCCTCGAGGGTAAGCTTTTCGCCCCATAGCTGTCTGAAAAACTTACGTTCCTCCCAGCCGTTGCCCATAGTTGGGCTCGGTGGAAGGGGGTTGTTGTCAGAGAAATACTAGTTTGTAACCATTCCCTGGTTTGGGTATTGAGCACTATTTGTATAAAAATTTAAAACACTAGTTGAGGATAAAAGCGCTGTTTGAAAATAAGAATTTAATTTAAAATGAAAATCACTGTTTGATTTGCGAAATCACTGTTTACGTTTTGAAATCACCGTTAGGGTCACTGTTAGTGATCACTGGTTCGGGGTTTTATTTGGAACCAAACCTGGGCCCTCTGACCCCCTTCCTTTACCGGAAGCGGGGCTAGGAGTAGGAGCCCAGGTGGATTTGATGCTCTGCGTTCCCTTTTTTTTTATTANCTTCCTTTACCGGAAGCGGGGCTAGGAGTAGGAGCCCAGGTGGATTTGATGCTCTGCGTTCCCTTTTTTTTTATTAAATCTAAACTATTTACTATTTGAATCGGTAAGGTAATAAATTGACCGAAGTAATTAACTCACAATTAGTTAATATTAAGTTCAAAGTTTTTTATTTGTATGCACAGGTAATGGCTTTAAACTTACTGTGTACTAGGTTTTATTTAGCTAAACTATTTTTATTNCTGTTTGAAAATAAGAATTTAATTTAAAATGAAAATCACTGTTTGATTTGCGAAATCACTGTTTACGTTTTGAAATAACCGTTAGGGTCACTGTTAGTGATCACTGGTTCGGGGTTTTATTTGGAACCAAACCTGGGCCCTCTGACCCCATTCCTTTACCGGAAGCGGGGCTAGGAGTAGGAGCCCAGGTGGATTTGATGCTCTGCGTTCCCTTTTTTTTTATTAAATCTAAACTATTTACTATTTGTTAGCCATTCCATTATTTAACTGGCTTCATTAATTGAGTGTTAAAGTTAATATTAAGTTCAAAGTTTTTATTTGTATGCACAGGTAATGGCTTTAAACTTACTGTGTACTAGGTTTTATTTAGCTAAACTATTTTTATTATTAAGTTAATATTAGGGGGAAGAATGGGTGTTGGAACTTTGTTTTTATTTTTGTGGGAATTCTCTGTTTTGTTTAATGTTTGGGGAAAAAGGGGAGAGCCCCCTGTAAAAAACCCCTGATGCACTGTTATTTATTTAGTTAGGGAACTTTGGTTGCACTTTTTATCACTGTTGCACTGGGATTTTTGAAGTTCTTGGAGTTTTCTTTCTAGTTTTGTTGGGTGGTGGCTGGAATTTCTCTTCTTTTTGATTGTGGTTGTGGTTATTCTTCTTCTGCTTTGGTGGTGGTTGAGTTTGAGCTGGAGCTAGTTGATAGTTGTAGCCTCTCATGGTTGTATTCCCTGAGATGCCCCGTNCGGTGGTGGTTGAGTTTGAGCTGGAGCTAGTTGATAGTTGTAGCCTCTCATGGTTGTATTCCCTGAGATGCCCCGTTGTGAATGGAGGTCTTTTGATTCTAGGGATGTGTGCTATGAGTTGGGTTATGAGTGGATTTGGATGATTGTCTAGATTATTGGTGAAGGTTTTGGTGAGCTTTTGCAGATGATGAATAAGGTTTTGTGTTTTTGTAAGTTTTAAGAGGTTTTTTCTGTGTGTGAGCCGTGGTGAGTTTGTTATGATACGAAGGGCTTCGTAGAATGAGGTATATAGTGGGCGGTGATTTGATGCTGCTGAGGTGATCCAAATGGGGGCAGCGTAGGTGAGAAGGGGAATGATGGCTGTTTTCATGACTGTGATTCTGGTGTGTGTGTCTATTTGGCTTTTTGGTGATAAAATGGGTGTTATTTCTCGGATTGCTCCCCTAGCTTTACCTGCTGTTTGCTTTATATGTTGAATGAAGTTTAGTTTTGTGTCTATGAGCACTCCCAGGTATTTTGCAGTGTTGTCCCATGTAATAATGTTTCCCTGAAGTTGAAGTGGCGGTGGAGGGGTGTCTGCTGCATGTCTGGTGAGGAACACTGCAATAGTTTTGTCTACGTTTAATGCAATGCCTATGTTTGTGAAGAATTGGTTTATTGTGTTGAATGCGTTTGTGAGTCTTTGTGCTATGTTCTTGTGATGTTTGTCTGCGGTTAGTATTGCTGTGTCGTCTGCATATTGTGTGATGATTGTGTGTGGGCTGGTTTTTATGTGGCGTATGAATATGGCGAAGAGTAGAGGGCTAAGAATGGAGCCTTGTGGGACCCCAGCTTCTGCTGGGTGTGGAGATGAGAGTTGCGTGTGAATTCTTACTTGGAATGCTCTGTTGCTTAGGTATGAGTGTATGAGTCTAATGAGGTGACGCGATATGTTTGTGGAGGATAGATTTTTGATTAGAAGTGAGTGGTGTACTGAGTCAAAGGCTTTAGCTAGATCTAGAAGCAGTAGTCCGGCGCGTTGTTTTCTGGAAAAAGCTGTTTGTGCATTGTGGGTAATCCTAGCAATAGCGTGTGTGGTTGAGTGGTGTTTCCTAAATCCAAATTGAAAGTGTGGTAGTAGTGTGTCTGACTGGACTGTGTTGAGTAATCTGTGTAGTATTAGTTTTTCAAAAACTTTCGAGAGGGCGGGGAGTAGTGCAATTGGTCTGTATGATTTAGGTGAACTGTGATCTTTTCCTGGTTTAGGGATGGGGATTATTATAGCTTTTTTCCAGTCAGTGGGGAAATAAGTGAGTGTGATGGCTGCATTGAAGATGCTTGTAAGCTTGAGGATTGCTATTTGTGGTAAGTGAATTATTATGGCATTTGGTATCAAATCTGGACCTGGAGCTGCTGTGGTTTTAAGAGTTTTTGTTATTATGAGTGTGAGTTCTCCAGGTGTGACTAGTGGTGTGTCTGGTGTGTGATCCAGGGGGGGAAGTGTGGTGTCGTATGTACTGGCGTCTTCGTCGTCAGAGGGTTCGCTGAGTTCATTGGGTAAGTGTGGTGATTTTAATGTTGATTCGAAGTAGTCTGCTAGAAGTTCAGTTTTCTCCTCTGGTGTTTCTAACCAGTTGTTTCCTGATTTTAGTGAGGGAATTTCTGCTGGTTTTGGTTTAAGTGTTTTGATGTAGCGCCAGATTGAGCCTCCCTGGATACTGAGTGATTTCATTTTGTTAATGTTGTCTTCTATGAGCCAGTCTGTGTAGGCTTTTTTAGTGCAGTTTTTAAGGTAGGTGTATGCTTCTAGTAATTGAGGGTTTCTTGTACGTTGCCATTTGCGTCTGTAGTGGTTTCTGGATTTCTGTAGATTTATAATGTGTGTTGGCAGACTGGGTGTGGAACCTGTGTGTTTAAATGTAGGGATGGCCTGTTCTGCAGCTTGGTGGATTACTTCTGTTATGTGTTTAACTTGTGAGTCTAAGTTTTCAGTATTGGTTATGTCTGTGGTGGGGTTTATGTGTGCTTCTATTATTTGTTTAAATTTAGGCCAGTTAGCTTTTCTAAAGTTAAATTTGGGGTGTGTTGGTTGCTGTGTGGTGTCGTAGGTGAGTGTACCTATGACTGGGAAGTGGTCGGATGTGCCTGAGTATATTACATTTATGTTTCTGAGTTTTATGTCTGGTGTGGTTATAAAGAAGTCTATTATTGATTGGTGATGGTGCTGTTGGTATCCTTCGCTTGTGTATGTTGTGGGAGCTTGAACTGTGAGAGGTTTGTGTCTGATGTAATTGTTGAGTTGTATTCCATATCTATTGTTGTTTGTGTTGTGCCAGTTTTGATGTGCAGCGTTAAAGTCTCCCATTAAAATGAATTTATTGTCTAGTGTTCGGAGTGCTTCTAGATCTGCTATTGGTATGAAGTTGCCTGGTTTCATGTATACGGCAGATACTGTGAAGGGAGCTAATGTGTTGGTGATTTGCACTGAGACTACTTCTAGTTCATCGTAGTGCTCCTGTGAGCGGGTGTAGTGTGAGATGCCTTGTTTAATTAGCAGTGCCACCCCTCCACCTGTGGTGTGTGTTCTGTCATTTCTGTGTGTGGTGTATCCTGGTATGTTGAATTTTTGTGTGGGTGTAAGCCAGGTTTCTGTTATTGCAATTATGTGTGGTTTGTGTTTTGTGATTATGTCTGTTAGCTCATGTATTTTGCCAGAGATGGAGTGTGCATTCCAAGTAAGAAATGATATGGTCTCAGACAGAGTTGGCGTCGGAGATTACGTCGATGAATATTTGCATTTTCTCCGCGTTGGTTGTGGCTAGTCTGAGTTTGGTTATGAGGTTTTTGATCATGGGCATGATTGGTTTTAAGAGTGCTTGTAGTTCCACTATGTCACTGATTGTTGAAGTTGAGTTCTGGTTTTGTTGTGTGTTTTGAATTTGTGTGGATGTTTGCGGTTTTGAAGTTTGGTGTGTTTGAACTGGTGGAGTCTGTACTTGTATTTGTGGCTGCCGTGGTGTGTATGTTGGACGCGGTTGTTGTGTGTGTTGTGCCTGGGGGTGCTGTGTTACTGGTCTTGGGAGCTGTGGTGGGCGGGTGAATGTTGTTTGTTGTTGATGGAGTGCCTCCGTGGTTTGTTGAGTCTGTAGTGTATCCTGAGTTTGAGGTTTCCATGAGATGAGTGCGGGGGGCAACCCAGGGAAGTTTTGAGTATTCCAAGCTGGGGCTCTGATAGGGGCTTCGGTGAGTCTTGCTGTTACCTTCTTCTGCTGGATGATGTTGTCGAGTTTTTGTCGCTTTTCACACTCCTTAGATCCCCCCACATGGTTTGCTAGGCAATTTGGGCATGTTTTTGTTGCCTCTTCTGGTAATGTGCAGTCTGTTGTGGGGTGATCTCCAGAGCAATTGTTGCATTTTGGTCTGCGGTGGCATTGCGAGGCGACGTGGCCATAACACTGACAGGTTTTGCAGCGTTTGGGTGAGTTTTGGATGTAATCTTCAACTTTTACAATGTAATACAGTATTTTTCTGGTTTCTCGGAGTTGTTTCTCCTGGGAGTTGTCCGGTAAGGTAACTAAAATGGGCGGCGAGTAATACCATGACCTGTTTACATTGGGGTCCCCTAGGATCTTAACTTCCTGTGTTTTAATGCCTTGATTTTCTAAGTCTACTTGGATTTCCTCGGCTGAGGTTCCTGCCGGTATATTTCTTATTATTACTCGAATTTGCTGGGTTGCCCCTGGGAAGGCGTAGGTGAAGGGTTCCTTGTTGTCTTCTTTTAGCTTTTGGAGTAGAAGTTTGTGTGTATTGGCGTTGCTGGGGTCGAAACGGATTCGATTGCCCTGTTTCAGAACACTATATTGCCCACATTTGTGTTGTAGTTGCTTGATGTATGTGGACTGGTTTTTTCCCATGTCTCCCTTGTAGAAGATCGAGGGGATCCTGGTTAGCTGGGATGGTTGTCTGGCTGTTGTGGTTGGGTTTGAAGTTTGGTGTGCTGTGGCTTGATTTGGTGAATTTACTGGTGTTGCTCTGGTGTCGGGTTTTTTCTTTGAGTTTTGGAGGTTGGTTTCACCTGGTGAACTTGAAATACGGCATTTGTTTCTGTTGCTGATTACTGGTTGATAATCTTCTTCTTCCTCGGCGAAGTTTTCTGGCACATGTGAATGTTCAGAGTGGTGATCTGTTTCTGTTTCTGAATCGGAAGATGAGTGATTTGAGGTTATGTTGATTTCTGAGCTGTTATCTGGGCGTTCCCTTTCTTCCTAGACTGCGCCATAATATACCGTCCTGATACGCACGCAACCGACAGTAACTCGTGACTGACTTCCAGAGAGCTCTTTCTTTTGGGATGACTAGTAGCGAGGGTGACCCGTTACTCTGACAGTGGTCTTTAACGCCGGGAGGGGGCCAGGGAGGGTTTGCGGCCCCGACCACCACCCCGCCACGCAGACTTGCCTTCTCGTCAGCTCCCTACTGTAGATGTTTCCATCGTTTCATCACTTCCTTACCTAAAAATATAATAACATTATGTACCGTCTACATTAGCTTTGTAAAAAATGAAAATTTTTTTTTTTTCGTTTTTAGATATCTAGCAAGTGGATGTACTTTCACTGACCTTCATTATTCCTTCAGAGTAGGGATCTCAACAGCAAGAGTGTTAGTTAGAGATGTTTGTCAAGCAGTGTGGAAGGCTATGCAAAGTGAGTGCATACCTCTCGTTACAAAAGACATGTGGGAATCAGTAGCAAATGGATTTGAACATAAAGCAAACTTTCCCCATTGTATAGGGGCAGTATATGGGAAACACGTCCGCATCGTGAGTCCAACAGAAAGTGGATCTATGTATTTTAATTATAAAGACTACCATTCAATTGTGTTAATGGGCATTGCAGATAGTAAGTACCGATTTGTTTTTGTGCATGTTGGTAGTTATGGTAAGGACTGTGACTCGTCGATTTTTAAATAGACTCAGCTGTAGAGATAAATAGAAAGCAGTTCAAAAAATCTACTTAATGAGAAGTGCCTACCAGGCACAGAAAGTCCGAAAGTGCCATATATATTTGTTGGTGATGCAGCATTTGGGCTACACAAACATTTGCTAAGGCCTTATGCTGGGAAACATTTAACATACGAAAAGAGAATATTCAACTATCGATTGTGTAGAGCAAGAAGGTACATAGAATGTGCTTTCGGTATCCTAAGCAACAAATGGAGAATATTCCATCGACCCTTTAATGTTCAACCACAATTTTCTAATGATATTGTTAAAGCCTGCATTATTCTTCACAATTATGTTAGGGATAGAGATGGTTACAGAGTTAAGGATACATCAATTGTAGGAATGGAAGATATACCAGGAGAGAACACTACAAGAGGAGGTCTCAAAGCAAACGATGTGAGAAACATTCTATGTAGATATTTTGTTTCATTTGTAGGAAGAATTTACTGGCAGATGTCCAAGATATAAGGATATTCTTAAAACATTTTTCTTGTCATAATTTTGATCTAATTGTAAAATATTGTTGTAACACTAGAAATAAGACAGAAGCCTAATAAAATAAATGAAATAATAACATAAAAAAATTTATTTTTTTCAAATAAACTCCCTTTCCTTCCAATTAGAAATGAGCGAAATTTAGAAATGCGATTTTTGACTTGAACATTTTAAATTTTTGAATAATAATAGGAACTACGTGCTCAGAAATACGTTTGGAATTGAATTATCAGAGGAAACAAATGTTTTCCTTGCCTTCTTGTAAAAGCAAAAATTCATCATTTCAATTGTTGAGGAAATTAATGTGATATATTTACTTATATATATTATTTAAAACAATTAAATTTAATTAAATTTTGCTGCATTCTAATTAAATATTATATTACAATCGCGCCTCCTCAGCAAGGCACAACCTTCCCATCCTCACGCGGCGGCCCTAATTTTACGAATAAAACATTTGTTAATAATAGCCCACCATGGTTGTCAAAACTTAAAAACAAATAAATGGCAATGCGAGTAAAGAACTTGTGCTACTACAGAGTGTGATCACTGCCACTTCTAGAATCTCAAAAAACGAATATTTTAAGACAATTACACTTCCTATTATGTATAGGTATGTGAGAAAATATGGACTTCCCGAAATAATTTCTCTCTTTTTCTTCCAACTGATCGAAGTAGCTTCGAAATGTAAGGCAAACTTCATGCCAAGCGTTTCTTTCCTTGAAAATGTCGAGGATTTTATCCCACAAAACNAGCTTCGAAATGTAAGGCAAACTTCATGCCAAGCGTTTCTTTCCTTGAAAATGTCGAGGATTTTATCCCACAAAACAGGTCTCTCTTGGATTAATGAAATAAGAATTTCATTATCAATAATGTCACTAATGTTCACGAAACTATTGATATTCGAAATACGATACCAAAATATTGATAAACCTGTCAATACGAAAGTTAAAATCACACTGAGCAAATAACTCTAAGCGTAGAAAAACCTCTGTGTGTGTAAACGTGCATTTGGTCACGTAGGCCGCTAGTTCAAGGTGACAGTAAAAATTCCTTCGGCTCCAGTGGCACTCGACGGCTGCACAACTACCGCCGACGGCAAATTGACCGATCGTTTTTTTTTCCTTCGTCTAATGTATAAGCTCTAATTTACTTCAGTGGGCCACTGTTGTAATGGCAGCGACGGTAAATTCTCCGCCGCGTGTGTAACCGGTGTTACGGAGCGCTGATGCAGCTCGCGCATTCCCAGGCTAGGTCCTGCGTGGCCTTCCGCCATATTCAAAATTAACATTGTCATGTGCCTGGTCACTTTAGTCGTGCGTCGGTCAAGTGAAACTGTGAAATTATTTGAAAAGATAATATTTTGCTAAACTGCTAATTCTTACTTAGATGCATTAAAATAACTGAAAGAAAAATAAGTCATTTCAGTATTTACAAATGTTTACCTGATACGTTTAATTTAAGGCGCCNATTAAAATAACTGAAAGAAAAATAAGTCATTTCAGTATTTACAAATGTTTACCTGATACGTTTAATTTAAGGCGCCCGTCTACCTAATGCGTGAAGGGCGTTGCAGTGCGTCTGAAATACACGTTTTTCTCAGAAACTTCTGCACGTGTTCGCAATCTGTTTTCGTAAGAAAAGAAATCACGCTTCAGTCTAGGCCTGCAAACCATTTTAATGGCACCGCGCCCCAAGGAAACATGATTTTGAAGGTCTTAGAAATCGCTAAAAAAAAAAGGCATTTTCAAGCTGTTGGATCTTAAAATGTACTTAAAAAAGTGGCGTGAAACTCGTGTAGGGGACTGGTTTTGTACAGCATTTGCACAAGCAAAATGATAGGGTCACCGCAATAAATTTCGAGAGAAACGCGTATTTCTGCGGCATGTTTTGCACTTGCTCGGTGTTTATCAGTCGCGCTGCTCTCTTGAGCCATTGCCCGCCTCAGCCTTCGGCCAATGGTCGGGGGAGAAAGGGACCAGCTCTGGCACGCCAAGAAGCCCCTCCCTCTCGCCGCACAGGATGTGCAGCAAACACGTATGAGTTGAGCCAGTACCCTGAGTGTTAGTTGAGACGCGTGAAGTATATTGAGCCCACGTGAAGGAGTCAAGAAATTCTTTCTGCTACGTGAAAAATTGTTAGTTTTTTTCTTTTGAGTAATTAGAATGAAAGGTGTTGGCGATACGAGAAGACGAGGGAAGAAAGCCAGGCTAAGGCTGCACGCAAATCGCAGGAAACGAAAGTGGAATAAAATAAGAGTTAAATATTTCGACGGTACTAGATAGGTGTTATTCGTGTATAAAAATATTCTGGGAATGCTGTTTATACATGCGTGTTTTCATATCACATTTTCAAGTGTATTTCCAAATATATCTGGTGTTGCTCTGGTGTCGGGTTTTTTCTTTGAGTTTTGGAGGTTGGTTTCACCTGGTGAACTTGAAATACGGCATTTGTTTCTGTTGCTGATTACTGGTTGATAATCTTCTTCTTCCTCGGCGAAGTTTTCTGGCACATGTGAATGTTCAGAGTGGTGATCTGTTTCTGTTTCTGAATCGGAAGATGAGTGATTTGAGGTTATGTTGATTTCGTTCAATATATGGGTTTTGGAGTGGGAGGAATTCAGCCTTTGACTGAACATTTGTTCGCTTGTTTTCCTTCCTTTNGTGGTGATCTGTTTCTGTTTCTGAATCGGAAGATGAGTGATTTGAGGTTATGTTGATTTCTGAGCTGTTATCTGGGCGTTCCCTTTCTTCCTAGACTGCGCCATAATATACCGTCCTGATACGCACGCAACCGACAGTAACTCGTGACTGACTTCCAGAGAGCTCTTTCTTTTGGGATGACTAGTAGCGAGGGTGACCCGTTACTCTGACAGTGGTCTTTAACGCCGGGAGGGGGCCAGGGAGGGTTTGCGGCCCCGACCACCACCCCGCCACGCAGACTTGCCTTCTCGTCAGCTCCCTACTGTAGATGTTTCCATCGTTTCATCACTTCCTTACCTAAAAATATAATAACATTATGTACCGTCTACATTAGCTTTGTAAAAAATGAAAATTTTTTTTTTTTCGTTTTNTAGCTTTGTAAAAAATGAAAATTTTTTTTTTTTCGTTTTCAGATATCTAGCAAGTGGATGTACTTTCACTGACCTTCATTATTCCTTCAGAGTAGGGATCTCAACAGCAAGAGTATTAGTTAGAGATGTTTGTCAAGCAGTGTGGAAGGCTATGCAAAGTGAGTGCATACCTCTCGTTACAAAAGACATGTGGGAATCAGTAGCAAATGGATTTGAACATAAAGCAAACTTTCCCCATTGTATAGGGGCAGTATATGGGAAACACGTCCGCATCGTGAGCCCAACAGAAAGTGGATCTATGTATTTTAATTATAAAGACTACCATTCAATTGTGTTAATGGGCATTGCAGATAGTAAGTACCGATTTGTTTTTGTGCATGTTGGTAGTTATGGTAAGGACTGTGACTCGTCGATTTTTAAATAGACTCAGCTGTAGAGATAAATAGAAAGCAGTTCAAAAAATCTACTTAATGAGAAGTGCCTACCAGGCACAGAAAGTCCGAAAGTGCCATATATATTTGTTGGTGATGCAGCATTTGGGCTACACAAACATTTGCTAAGGCCTTATGCTGGGAAACATTTAACAGACGAAAAGAGAATATTCAACTATCGATTGTGTAGAGCAAGAAGGTATATAGAATGTGCTTTCGGTATCCTAAGCAACAAATGGAGAATATTCCATCGACCCTTTAATGTTCAACCACAATTTNATATATATTTGTTGGTGATGCAGCATTTGGGCTACACAAACATTTGCTAAGGCCTTATGCTGGGAAACATTTAACATACGAAAAGAGAATATTCAACTATCGATTGTGTAGAGCAAGAAGGTACATAGAATGTGCTTTCGGTATCCTAAGCAACAAATGGAGAATATTCCATCGACCCTTTAATGTTCAACCACAATTTTCTAATGATATTGTTAAAGCCTGCATTATTCTTCACAATTATGTTAGGGATAGAGATGGTTACAGAGTTGAGGATACATCAATTGTAGGAATGGAAGATATACCAGGAGAGAACACTACAAGAGGAGGTCTCAAAGCAAACGATGTGAGAAACATTCTATGTAGATATTTTGTTTCATTTGTAGGAAGAATTTACTGGCAGATGTCCAAGATATAAGGATATTCTTAAAACATTTTTCTTGTCATAATTTTGATCTAATTGTAAAATATTGTTGTAACACTAGAAATAAGACAGAAGCCTAATAAAATAAATGAAATAATAACATAAAATAATTTTTTTTCTTCAAATAAACTCCCTTTCCTTCCAATTAGAAATGAGCGAAATTTAGAAATGCGATTTTTGACTTGAACATTTTAAATTTTTGAATAATAATAGGAACTACGTGCTCAGAAATACGTTTGGAATTGAATTATCAGAGGAAACAAATGTTTTCCTTGCCTTGTAAAAGCAAAATTCATCATTTCAATTGTTGAGGAAATTAATGTGATATATTTACTTATATATATTATTTAAAACAATTAAATTTAATTAAATTTTGTTGCATTCTAATTAAATATTATATTACAATCGCGCCTCCTCAGCAAGGCATAATCTTCCCATCATCACGCGGCGGCCCTAATTTTACGAATAAAACATTTGTTAATAATAGCCCACCATGGTTGTCAAAACTTAAAAACAAATAAATGGCAATGCGAGTAAAGAACTTGTGCTACTACAGAGTGTGATCACTGCCACTTCTAGAATCTCAAAAACTAATATTTTACGACAATTACACTTCCTAGTACCTATAGGTATGTGAGAAAATATGGACTTCCCGAAATAATTTCTCTCTTTTTCTTCCAACTGATCGAAGTCGCTTCGAAATGTAAGGCAAACTTCATGCCAAGCGTTTCTTTCCTTGAAAATGTCGAGGATTTTATCCCACAAAACAGGTCTCTCTTGGATTAATGAAATAAGAATTTCATTATCAATAATGTCACTAATGTTCACGAAACTATTGATATTCGAAATACGATACCAAAATATTGATAAACCTGTCAATACGAAAGTTAAAATCACACTGAGCAAATAACTCTAAGCGTAGAAAAACCTCTGTGTGTGTAAACGTGCATTTGGTCACGTAGGCCGCTAGTTCAAGGTGACAGTAAAAATTCCTTCGGCTCCAGTGGCACTCGACGGCTGCACAACTACCGCCGACGGCAAATTGACCGATCGTTTTTTTTTCCTTCGTCTAATGTATAAGCTCTAATTTACTTCAGTGGGCCACTGTTGTAATGGCAGCGACGGTAAATTCTCCGCCGCGTGTGTAACCGGTGTTACGGAGCGCTGATGCAGCTCGCGCATTCCCAGGCTAGGTCCTGCGTGGCCTTCCGCCATATTCAAAATTAACATTGTCATGTGCCTGGTCACTTTAGTCGTGCGTCGGTCAAGTGAAACTGTGAAATTATTTGAAAAGATAATATTTTGCTAAACTGCTAATTCTTACTTAGATGCATTAAAATAACTGAAAGAAAAATAAGTCATTTCAGTATTTACAAATGTTTACCTGATACGTTTAATTTAAGGCGCCCGTCTACCTAATGCGTGAAGGGCGTTGCAGTGCGTCTGAAATACACGTTTTTCTCAGAAACTTCTGCACGTGTTCGCAATCTGTTTTCGTAAGAAAAGAAATCACGCTTCAGTCTAGGCCTGCAAACCATTTTAATGGCACCGCGCCCCAAGGAAACATGATTTTGAAGGTCTTAGAAATCGCTAAAAAAAAAAGGCATTTTCAAGCTGTTGGATCTTAAAATGTACTTAAAAAAGTGGCGTGAAACTCGTGTAGGGGACTGGTTTTGTACAGCATTTGCACAAGCAAAATGATAGGGTCACCGCAATAAATTTCGAGAGAAACGCGTATTTCTGCGGCATGTTTTGCACTTGCTCGGTGTTTATCAGTCGCGCTGCTCTCTTGGGCCATTGCCCGCCTCAGCCTTCGGCCAATGGTCGGGGGAGAAAGGGACCAGCTCTGGCACGCCAAGAAGCCCCTCCCTCTCGCCGCACAGGATGTGCAGCAAACACGTATGAGTTGAGCCAGTACCCTGAGTGTTAGTTGAGACGCGTGAAGTATATTGAGCCNCAGGATGTGCAGCAAACACGTATGAGTTGAGCCAGTACCCTGAGTGTTAGTTGAGACGCGTGAAGTATATTGAGCCGTGTGAAGGAGTCAAGAAATTTTTTCTGCTACGTAAAAAATTGTTAGTTGTTTTATTTTGAGTAATTAGAATGAAAGGTGTTGGCGATACGAGAAGACGAGGGAAGAAAGCCAGGCTAAGGCTGCACGCAAATCGCAGGAAACGAAAGTGGAATAAAATAAGAGTTAAATATTTCGACGGTACTAGGTAGGTGTTATTCGTTTATAAAAATATTCTGGGAATGCTGTTTATACATGCGTGTTTTCATATCACATTTTCAAGTGTATTTCCAAATATANGTATAAAAATATTCTGGGAATGCTGTTTATACATGCGTGTTTTCATATCACATTTTCAAGTGTATTTCCAAATATACTGATCTTTATGTCACGAAAATCACTACAAGGAGTTTAATGTTACTGTAACTTGACACGAAAATAAAACATCACGTTAAACTTCTAATGAACTCCTATTTCTGATTTTTTATAAAATGAGTTCAACGTGATACACTGTTTTCATAAAATACTGTATGTATGCGGATCAAAGTATTATACCAAGACCACCACATTTGTTGAACAATCATGATATATTCCAGCGGCAGCAGAACAAATACGACGTCTATTAAATATAAACCTCTACCGTGATAAAGGCAACATTGTAAAAATAAAATATGTAAAAATGTAAATTTAACACATAAAATATTATCTTTTTATTTGCGAGTTTGACAAACCCCGTTACACAACATGATTAACAAACCTTTCACGAAAGGAAACTCAGCTTCTTAGTGCTAAAGGCGTTTCTTTGACTAATTACTTAATATTTAAAATGCGCCAGGTAAATTTCTCGGATAAAATAAACCCATGTGTAGATCTTGTCTTTGCTTTGATTTTTGAGTCAGTATTTTAGAAGCTTTGTACTCTTATAAGTTCTAACAACCCAAAATAATCTTGAACCGATTTGCGTGTTTTGCCGTCATTTGCGTACTAATTCTTTCATGTTGACGATGGGGGTCAGATGTTGAAGTGATAAAAGGTGTAAATTATGAATCTAACATGAGTGTGTCGCGTTGATGCTATACGACGAGCGCATTTGTAACAGACAAATTTTGTTATTTCCTTCGGATCCACAATACGTTTGTGTCTGTTGTCGGATCCGCAATGCGTGTATGTCTGNAGACAAATTTTGTTATTTCCTTCGGATCCACAATACGTTTGTGTCTGTTGTCGGATCCGCAATGCGTGTATGTCTGCTGTGATCGCGCCAAACCGCAATATTATAAATTTTGCAACTTAATATAACCCAAAAATTAGATTTAACTAAGTGGCAAGCACTTTTATTACTGTATAGTCCACAGGTTCTTACATGCGAATGCTTATCTTTTTTTTCCCAGATACAATTTTAATGTTCACTAATTAAAATGAAATTTTTTTAAAACTATTTTTCCTGAAATTTTTTTATCTTTTGCAGAACACGTCTGATAAGTAAAGAAGAATCGAACAAGATTGCAAACACTGGATGTGCCAAAACAGGTGATTCGGGACCCTCCGTGGTCTGTCTGTACTGACTATCCGCCATGTCTTGACTCACGCGACGACTGTTATACGAATACGAAAGAAAGGCAAGTCGGAAATAAAAGTTTTCCTTAGAATAACAAGGTAACAAGATATGTAGAATAAAGTATTGTGAGTGGCTGTAAAATTAGCGAAGAGTGGTGGTACATGTTTTTTTTTATTAGAGGGGAAAGGGGATACATTACCGTGAACCTCCTTTGCAACATATTAAACACACCCAGAATATGCGAACACGACAAAGTAAATTAATGTTGCACTCGTGTATGTGTCACGTGTGATGTCTATGCAATGAACTCGCGGTTGTAGTCCAACTTACCTCTTAAGCGATACGTCGAAATTAATTCAGAACTGCTGATTATTTGTTCGCATGCCGTCACCTCCTTGCTCACAAAAACAAATACTTAGTACAGTTAACCATAAAGTTGGCAGACATATCAATGTGTTGCACGAGTTCGATTTCGGACATTGTAATTCTAAGATGATGCCTAGACGTCAGCGTCTAGAAGTTGCGTCCGAGAAATTTGTGTGTTATTCAAATAGGAGGGGCACATTAACTTCCTTCTTGCTTTTAAGTGTTTCATACTAATTATATTGTGTTCCCTTCTCATATATCTAGAGGGCATAGCGAAGTGGAATGGACGATGGCAATGTTTCTGGCAATAAGTTATATTAAGTCAAAATAAAAGTCCTCCTATAGTCTCTCAGGTATTAGTAAGGAAATTATATATATGTACATATATGTAATATATATGAATATATATATACATACATACGCACAAAAATTAAAACACTATCTAAAATAATTTTGCTTACATAGTCGCAGGGCTACTACTGGTAATCGATACACTAGTGTGGAATTGGACTCATGAATTTATTCTGTCAATAACCTCAGCTTGTTTTTCAAGCAAAAATTTTAATTTGCGTACCGTTATTTTTATTTTGAAAAACTCAACAAACACACAAATATCCGATGAGAGTTTTTTTTAGCCCTATTTTCAAACGGAACTTCGTTTTATTGATCTGAAGTGACAGGTATGTGGCTAACAATTTCTGGGCCCCAACCTAGGTGTCGATTACTGCCATTCTTACGGATTGCTGAATGCTTGGATGTTGTGGGGATCATACCAGTCCATACTACCGAGGGAAATGAGTTCGATTCCCGGCAGGGTCACCTCGGATTTTCGTAAATGGGTAACGTGGTGGTCGCTGCGAGGTTTCTGGGGGTGCTCTTGTTCCTCCCACCACAGCATTCCATCGTTGCTTCATTTACATCTCTTGTCACCCCATCGATGCTTTTATTATTTATGGGTTTGACCTCGCAGGTCTGCATAATATATTTTCCCCGTGTTGTATATTAGTAGATGGAAAATGACTGTTTGGTCGCAGGATGTGGCGCCGTTCACAGCAAGTGGCGCCGGACTGATGACCTCAGCTGTGACTTTGCCTACTGAACTGTACGTTCTATTTTTCCGTTAATTTAAAACAAATATGATATTAAAATTTAAAATTTTATTATTGATTAAATAAATTGATTATTGCCTTAGCATGAAAAAAAGTTTTGTTGGGTTACAAAAATTTGGAAATTCGATTTTACTGAACATTAAAATAAATATTTTTTTAAATCGTATGATTTGAAAGTTTTTAATATCAATAACGATTTATGAATGTTGAAAAGCACAGTTAGTAAAAGTTGTACCTTACTACGTGTAACATTTAGATACTCTGCTGAATAAAATAAGTATTTTTGAAATTTTAAGAAAAATATANCTGTACCTTACTACGTGTAACATTTAGATACTCTGCTGAATAAAATAAGTATTTTTGAAATTTTAAGAAAAATATAGATAATGAATTTCACATAAACTACATCTATAAAAAGAAGTATGGCCACCAAGACTCCAGCGTTTTATAGTGGGTAACATCATAAACAAACATGACCACGGTGATGTCACTAAAGGTCACACGGTTGAGGTCATTGACCCGGAGAAAGTTTCTATGATCAACACCACATCGTGCACCCGAACTATCATTTTCCAACTTCTTACATCCACACTTTCTATCGGCGGCCTCTTCAACTCTGCACGTATTTCCCTTATATACATTAAACTTCACGAATCATACTTGAACTGTCGCAAACAATTTTTTCGTTTTGAAGTTATGCCTGGCATTATGTTGAAATATGGTCTGGATAAGTTAACTTTACACTTCTTTATAACGCCCGTCTACCAGAAACTGTTTTACGCTTTTGAGGCACAGAAGCAAGAGAGCAATAAGGGCGACACTGGCACGGGTATCAAGTATCCCCTTGCTTCTGAAAATTAACACTATGCGCTGCTGAATACCAACGTTTCAATCCTCTGTGTAGACTTTTACCGCACAGCAAATTCGGATACACTGAACAAAGTCAAATTTCTGCCATTAACGAATTTATTGAATTGTTACATGATCACCGAAATACATATTGTGTCTCAAATGTGTTGTTCCAGTTTTCAAGCTCTCGCCTGTGTTTATGATATTATTTACGAAAATTATTATAACATCTTGTACCAGTGTAATTAAAAAAAGTCCATGTAAAATGTCTTGTTTCTAAAATTACAAGGGCCGTCTTTATAGTAAAACTCTAAAACATTTTGTGGTCAACAGTAATCGCTTTCAGTCGAGAAGTGAAGGTACGAATCATCTCATTCTATGATAAGTATCAAAAGCTAAAACATGTCAACGTGCGCGCGTGTCTGCGCGAATAAAGTGAAATTGAATAATGAACATGAATTAAAACGAATATGAAGGCTGTGTCCCCTTGTCGTGTAATTTCATTGCATTTTAGCATTCTTTCCCAGGATAGAAAATTGTATGCGTTCATGCGGTCATGTCTGTTTATTCCCCCTCTCCTAATATTTCTTAACTAACCTAATAGCCTATAATAAAATTCTGTGGATGTGTTATGCCAGGAAATTTCATCCCGACGCAACGCTTCATCCGAGAATATACTTGGAAATTATGAAACGGTGAACGTGGAAATGTGCAATCCACCTATATACACGTATTAAAAAAAAAGATGAAATGTTGAAAATTTTGCCAAGTAAATACATATGTATACTTTTCATTTGTATAACAACAATGCAAACTGTGTAATGTATTGATGTGGTTTAGGTCGTAGGTTCAAAAGTAAAATGGCGTGGGTTTGAGTCTGGTTGTCACTATCTTTTCGTATATAAATATGAATGATAATTTTTGTATCAGTTTTCTTATACATAAATTTGTTTTCGAAAGCAAACTAAACAACGTGGTTTTAGATTCGCTACTCACCAATGAATTCGATACACAAGATTATCCATTGTAATTTTACAAATATATATATTGCAAGTCTACTTTGAAAGTCCNAATGAATTCGATACACAAGATTATCCATTGTAATTTTACAAATATATATATTGCAAGTCTACTTTGAAAGTCCTTGTATTTTTTACAAGAAAAAGCTTTGTAGTTCTACAAAGGACTCCTTTGGCAACAGGGTTGCCAAAGATTTTCTTTGTAAAAGTACAAAAAAAATGTATATTGCATACTATAAGAAAGTTAAACCTTAACTAAAACACTGTTTTCCTCGTATGCGCAGATGATGGCGACAGAAGTGTGATGAAACCGCTGATCGCATATCAACCGTACGGACCAAATTTCAGCATCACAAAAATTGAATGTAAGAATCATGTAATCAGAAACTGGAACCGCAGACTGAGAGACATAGCTTCTAAAACTAAAAATACTGTTGGTCCGGCGCCTGCTGCAGTCAGACGGGTTTTAGATCCTGTACATCAGTTGCGTCTTCGCGTCGCAGTGACAAGTGCCATAAAATACAGGAGCACTCAAAATTTGCCTTTCCAAGAAAGAATAAATGAATTGCAAAAGGACATCCATAATGGACCTTTCCATGTTTTTGGTGATCATGGAAGATGCCAAGAAAGAGGTTATTTTTGTAAAGGACCAAAGGATGACGAAGTATGTGTAATGGAGGAACTGAAAGCAGTAGGTATGTGGGATGAAATAATGTCAGCGAAGAAGCTCTTTGCCCACCACGCCAGTAGCCTTGATCACAACGTTTCTACAAATAATGTTGAAAGATTCAACTCAATTCTTTGCAAATTTGTAGGAGGCAAGAGGGTGAACTTTTCTTTGCGAGGTGGATACGATACAAGGTGCAATATCTCTGTTATCGAACATAACACTAAAGGGGAAACTCAAAGAATGCTTCACAAACAAATGACACTTCAAAGCCCAGGCTTATATTGCACTAACAATATTCGCAACAAGCAAAGGTCAGCGCAGAAAAGGAGAAAGCGACAACAAGGAAACCATAAAAAAACTTAAACGTAAGAAGTTAAACATGCCTGGTCCAGACTGTCACTACGGTAATGTTAATTCAGAACTGTAAATGACCGAGGAAGAATTTCGGAGTCAAGAAGAAAATTTTCTGCAAAAGCTGAGCCTTAATAACTGTGACAGAAATTCTCTTCAGGCCAACACAAATGCACAGTACAACTCTCATCTTTGGCTAACAGAACGATCGAAACTGGTAACAGCCTCATCTTTCGGGCGCATTTGTAAAATGAAGTCGTCGACTACAAGAGCAATAATATCTCTAATTTACAGCAGTTTCCATGGAACAAAGGCCAAGAAGTACGGATTGGAAAAAGAGCCTTTAGCTCTTGAACAACTAGCAAAGGCACTAGGTAAAACTGTGATGGCGTCAGGGTTGTTTGTCGATAAAGATATGCCTTGATTGTCAGCTACCCCAGATGGTCTGATAGACAGTGATTACATTGTCGAAGTCAAGTGCCCTTTCATTGCTTCACACATCACTCCTCAACAAGCAATCGAACAAAATAAAATAACGTCCTGTCGTCTTGAACCGGGAGAACGTCGCCTGAAAGAGGATGACAGATACATGTATCAAATTCAGGGGCAACTGCACATCACGCAAAGAAAGATGTGCTATTTTGTCATTTGGACTACCTTGGGCATGCCTGTCCAGAAAATTCAGCGTGGCATGGAATTTTGGAACACAAAAATGGTGCAAAAATTGAATAGTTTGTACATGGATTTTATACTGCCTGAACTTGTGGACTGACGGTACCCTAAAAGACTCCCTTTACGAGATATCAAAAAGTGCTGAAGAGGATTTATACTGCAGCAATTAAAAATAACAATTCTTTCACAGGTATTCGTTCCAAGAGTTGTGATATGTATATAAGTAGCATTTACTTTTTTCTTCATTATCTTGAAACTTAATTTGTTTTACATTTGGAGAAGGGCCATCTTTGTTAGAGTTTTACGGTGTGTATTTATTTCCATGTGTAACTAACTGTATGTGAAAACTACGATAATTTGTGGTGTGGGTTTTTATAAAGGTGTTTTTAATGGTTAATTATTTTTGCGAGGTAATTTTCAAAATAAAAGCTAATGCAACTTATTTCAGTGTATATACTAAAACTTCAGTGAAAATAATGTCATTTTACTTTATTCTGCCAATTCCATTCAACAAATAGATTTTGTAAGTGTTGTTAAAGACTTATATCGGCATGTCATCTTCATAATGCAAGAAAAAAAATGTTGTGTACTCTATGTTTTAATTGCCTAAATATTGAGTAATGTTAATACTCAACATTGCTGGGAATCTGTGCAGTTTAAAATGAAAAACCTAAATGAAATATGTTTCGTTTTGTGAGTTTGGAATACATTCAAACAATATTTATTTACAGTTCGTTATAGGCAGTGTTCAATGTGTTCGTCATGCTGTAGGGATAACATATTACTTTGAAATTTTTGTCAAAAAATTTTAAGAGACTGTAATGAGTATACTGTACAAGTAACATGCTTATTTCATGTTATTTGTAATACTATTTAAAATTTTCAATAATTCCCTTTAATTATAATTATGAAAGTTCCAGTTTTTTATGAACTTCATTTCTTATTTTAACGCATGTCCTTAGGTTACGTTTTATTTTTAGACAATGTGACATCAACATTTACGGAACTTGTTCCGACCAAAAATTATACATACGATGTACGGTCATGAATAGTTTGTTACTTTGAATGAGGAGTTAACAGTGATTATTGACTCTCAATACGGAGAAAACTTCAGGAGCAGAGGACGCGAATCCAACACACGCGTGGTGATTGTAGTTTTGTTGCAAATATGAAATCGCCCCACTGCAAATCGTTTGCATGATTTTTAGACTTTTTAGTGTATGGTTTTCTTGCTTTCAAACATATTTCTCAAATAGTGTTACAGCAAATTGCAGGGGCAGCAGAAACAGTTTGCTAAATTAATTAACTTGGATTAATTATTATAATAATTAATTTATTGAGTAATCCTGATAAGGCTGAAAAATATATTTTGTAAGGCGGAATTATTGTTACGTGCCTTAACGAGAACAATTTCCGTTTTTACAAATAGTTCAAAGTTTAGAATTTTGAGATTATTTTAAGACGTCGTTTTACTGAACATAACCCGTTATGTGCCAATTGAGAGAAACTGATAATCTATTTTTGCTCTACTATTTTTATAGCTATCCATTAAAGTGTGTAGCAGCATAATCATAACCCGGATATGTGTTAAATTGAACTTAAATAATTTCGGTCTAATTATTTCCGTTGTAGTAACGCTGTTGAACGGAATGTGACAAAGCACCAAAGAAAAGCATGCAGTTTTCTAAAATTATACATATATAATATATATNTTGAACGGAATGTGACAAAGCACCAAAGAAAAGCATGCAGTTTTCTAAAATTATACATATATAATATATATACACATATCACGCTTTAGTAATTATAAATTTACTATATCTCAGCGGCATTTGGGATCATGTAGGAAATTTTTTTTATAAGTCTGGAAGTTATCGTAAAGCCATCTTTGAAATAGTTATTTTATCACATCAATGTCTTCAGAACTGTAACTATCAAAAGTTCNAAGTTATCGTAAAGCCATCTTTGAAATAGTTATTTTATCACATCAATGTCTTCAGAACTGTAACTATCAAAAGTTCCGCAACACTTATTTTCAAAATATTTCGTATGAATACATATAAATCTAGATCTCCACCAAACACCACATGTGTGCAAGTAATATACTGAAATTGCGGCGGCATTGATGAAAAATTAAGCGATGTATANAAGTTATCGTAAAGCCATCTTTGAAATAGTTATTTTATCACATCAATGTCTTCAGAACTGTAACTATCAAAAGTTCAGCAACACTTATTTTCAAAATATTTCGTATGAATACATATAAATCTAGATANTATCAAAAGTTCAGCAACACTTATTTTCAAAATATTTCGTATGAATACATATAAATCTAGATATCCACCAAACACCACATGTGTGCAAGTAATATACTGAAATTGCGGCGGCATTGATGAAAAATTAAGCGATGTATATGTTTAAAACATTGCATCAAAAGTACATGCAAACTTATCTTTCCGTCAGATATGAGGTGTAGAAATTTATAATACAATAAATAAAACCGATACTCAGAAAAAGTGGTACAGTTCCACATATTTTAGATTACGCAGGGTCAAAAAAATCTGTAAGTTTAAAATATAGTTTATAAATATGCATGTTGTAAATTTAAGGATTTCAACATACCTTTAATTTCTGCGATAAAATCTAATAATATTCCTAACTAACTGGAGATTTAATATTATAGGGGCAATAACATAACTGATCAAGACATTATACAAATGTAATTTGTGTGTATTATATAATATTATTATTTTAATTATCAAATACGCACTTCCTAACTTCCTCAGAATTTACCAAGAACAGAATATTCGTATAGTACAGAAACTTTTTATTTTAAATACCGAAATACATACAATATGTGTTTGTTATTTTGCAATAGTTATTTATTTGTATTTACGAATAATAATTAAAGTGTTTGTAGAAAATTATATGTTAAGTTATTATTTTGCACTTGTTCGCTGTGTACTGTCTGTGTCCAATTGAAGCATAGGCATCGACACTGCTACGGGCAAGGGAATGGCTATATAAGGCGAGGAGGGGCCAATTATTTATTATTTTTGAATGAATATGAAACAACAACCTTTATTTCTGTCACTTTCACGGAGTCTGTAACTGACAATAGGAATGCTTCTCAATCAAATTGTTTTCATATATCCGTAATTTGTAGTCTTGTCGTATTAAGAACTCGCTCTTAAGTATTACATTGTTCGACAGTTTTTTTTCTAAATCTGGAAATTTAGTACATATACAGTACAATGCGAAATTGTTAAATTCGTTAGTATTTGATTTTACTCTATATTCAACTATACGTAGGCTCCTAATCCATTATACTTTGTTTGCTTAGTGTTGGGCACTTGTCAGTCTGTCAGTCACTAACGCTTGCTACTGAGTTTTCACGTGGATGATGGACAATGCAAAACTTTTTAAACGTGACAGAATTACACAATGTACACATGTATGGTTTCCTGAAATGAAAGTTTCCGGAAGATAATTATATTTTTGGAAAAAATATATATATCTTAGGTTAAATTATTTACTTTTATTAAAATTTAAATATGGCACTAAAGATGCAAACAGAGAAGTGTTAAGTTGTGTGCTAGTGTCATTCGTTGACATATTAATAAAACTATGTAGACGTAAAATCCGCCAACCCTCTTCTAGACACTGAGCCACATCAACGCTCCTAATTTGAAGGAATAATTAGTTGTAATAGAAGTAACCAAATCGACTGTAAAATATTGGTCGTTCCCTTGTAAGTGGCAAAAGCGTTCTTTCTCGGTAAAGTATGGTGACGACCACGATTAACATAACGTAAGGCCATTCATTTAAGTGAAACCCACGTTTTTACTGTGGCCTTTTTTATATTGCGGCAATGGTAAACCACCGTAGGTAGAATCAACCTCGTTGCGCTTCCATCGCCACAGGGCTCAAAACAACCTTCGGGTTGTCAGCACATCATCAATATTATTATTATTAATAATANGCGCTTCCATCGCCACAGGGCTCAAAACAACCTTCGGGTTGTCAGCACATCATCAATATTATTATTATTAATAATACAGTGCGTGTTTTGTGCATGTGTTCAAATTTTATTTTGCCTTTGAAGATGAACATCCTGCTTCTAAAGTTTACAATTTCTTTGTTGAATAAATTTAATTTAACTACGGCACTAGCGTTTAAAACATATAATGCTATTTTGCTACTCTTGTATCATTAATATCATTAATTGTACTCGCTGAACAGGAAAGAAAGAACCGTTCCTGTAAAATAGGCATGTCTGGTTCTCTCACAGAGGCTTATTGACATCGCCTGTGGAAAAATGCACGCATATTTGTGTTATACGTAAACCTTATTAAAAGGCCTTGTGAGAAAATAGACTGAATGGAAGATTTGTATTTAAATGCCACTTTCTATAGGTACGCGATAAATGTTAAATATGTAAGACGCTGCGGCTACGATTTGAACACAAGGCGTCTCCTTGTCATGAGCGCTCGGCGCTCGCCCATACGCGGTAGTGAAAATGCAGGTAGAAGGAAGGCACGAGTCAACAGTACGCTTGGGAAGCACCCTGCTGCAGGACGACGGCACTCCGGGAAGGAGAGGTGAAAGCAGCTAGAGTGGGTGGTGGGGGAGAAGGTACGGTAGTTCCGATTGAGGCCACTGTCTTCCGCCCGGCTGGCTTGACCGCGAGACCGGTTCGACGAACTGGTTCGCTGGTAGGCTGGAGCTACTCTCGCTCCATTGTTACCAACATTACTAGGCGCACGCCACTTCTTAGTGCACCCGTTAAAATATACGCAGGTAGGGGCAGTAATAAATGCGCCAGCCACGACCATCATTTTGACGTGTGGAGAAAGGATACAAAATGGGAATGGAAGTACACCCTANAAATAAATGCGCCAGCCACGACCATCATTTTGACGTGTGGAGAAAGGATACAAAATGGGAATGGAAGTACACCCTAAGCAGGGCTTCCAAAATTGCTCCACCAACCGCGACGGTATCAGGTGCGGCCACGCCCGTCGNTGGAAGTACACCCTAAGCAGGGCTTCCAAAATTGCTCCACCAACCGCGACGGTATCAGGTGCGGCCACGCCCGTCGACACGACAATCGTGGCACGCGTGACCGCGGTCCGGAGGGAAGACTAGGATGATCGTACGAGAATTCCGGTACGCGCCTGTCCGGGCAACTGTCGCGCGCATTCCGGAGCTGTTGGGAAACATACCAGCTTCCCGGTAGACGTGGGTCGTTACGTCATTTTCAAGAAACGTAACGAAACTAGTTACTTGGTCGCCGTCACCAGTTTTAANTGGAAGTACACCCTAAGCAGGGCTTCCAAAATTGCTCCACCAACCGCGACGGTATCAGGTGCGGCCACGCCCGTCGGCACGACAATCGTGGCACGCGTGACCGTGGTCCGGAGGGAAGACTAGGACGATCGTACGAGAATTCCGGTACGCGCCTGTCCGGGCAACTGTCGCGCGCATTCCGGAGCTGTTGGGAAACATACCAGCTTCCCGGCAAACAAATACCTCACTAACGTCCCACTGCCGGACACTGGCTACTCTGGCCGCCTTTCACAAGCCCTTGCTTTGCTGTCAAATTTCCCAGCCCCTTAGTTCCCTGTTCATACTGGAATGGAAGTTGTCTTACTTTTACATGCTTCTACCGTCATAAGAACTACATACACATTTACGTCTTGCATGTTGTTACAAATACCTATAAATACATACGTACTTTTTTTTGCATGCTCATGCCTCACAACATATACGTACATAATTACACACCTTGCTTTGTGCTTATACGTAGATACATCACACCAACTTACGCACACACGTGAGTATATATTCTGCATAAGCATACACATGCGAATTAAGACTTAACACACACATGAACAGATCCTAGTTTATTGTATAATGACAAGTTTGGAAGATTTTTACATGCCTATTAACCATTAAGATATTCCTTCACCGAATATTGATTGATTTTGACTTTCTTTGCACTGGTAAAGTTACGGCTTGAATGCCTTATACTTAAAGTTTACTAAATATAACATACTGTACACACGCGCAGACATAAAAAACATGACTATGATGCAAAATAACTGGAGGCGAAACAGAAATATAATAACTCAAATATATAAATATATTAAATGCTTAAGAATTGTCAGTGGTTTCTAATCATGCAGATGACATTTCGAAGGACTATTCCTCTACACTATCAATCAAATAACTTTCTGGTTAATATTAACCATAATTATCAAGTTTTATATTTAAAAAAAAGTCAATAAAGTAAATGAGTAAGAAATAACATGCCAACCTATAAAGTACTCTTTCTCGAGGACGACTAGAGACGAGTAAATGTTTCAGGGTATTAAAATTAGAATGGCTCAGTCACACACATCATAATCCGCACTACCNGGACTAGAGACGAGTAAATGTTTCAGGGTATTAAAATTAGAATGGCTCAGTCACACACATCATAATCCGCACTACCAAACACTTATAAAAATGCGTGCAGAATCTACAGTGACTACATGAATGAAGCTAGTGAGATAATCTTAGTGTGTTTGAAAATATTTTACTGCCAAAAATTATTTGAATGATTTACGAATCATATTTTTGTTTCAGAATTTATTTTCAAACTTCGTAGTGCGGTTTTGTTACCATGCAACCCATGTCAAGAATATCCTAATATATTTGCGCCTCTGAATGAAATTTCCTCTATAATGAACATATTGTATTAGACCATGAAATCTACCGCCTGTGTGTTTTTTTATATGTTGTGCGTCGTGTGCCTACAAGGCCAACAGTATAAGTTTATGGTCAGATTTTATACGAATTTATTATCTTGGTAACCTATTTCTCACTATTCTGATTAGCCGAATTCTCCAGAAATAAAATAAATGTAGTAATGATACATAATGTTTGATGAAAACTAAATCCAAACAGTTTCAGATGTTCTGGTGGCGTTGAGACGACCAATTTTGAAGCAGTTTGACGGGGAAATTTGACAGTGTGTCAGGGGATTGATGACAGCACTGCAATCACCGAGAGCTCGTCAGTGCTTGTCAGCAGTATGGAGAGCGCTATCGATAACCCGAACAATATCCCCGTTTGTCCTTGATAATTTCCGAANCAGTGCTTGTCAGCAGTATGGAGAGCGCTATCGATAACCCGAACAATATCCCCGTTTGTCCTTGATAATTTCCGAAAACTCAGCACCGATATTAGTTAAATTGAAATGAAAAACCGCCTACATGTAAAAAAAATTGGCTCCTGGAGAACTGCAAAATCAAATTATTCTGATTACCATATTTAAGTTCAACTGCTATTTGAATGCCGGAAAACATATTTAAATATAAATTCAATCAACCACTCGGTAATGATGTTGATGTATCCCATTTTCCAATACTGCGAAGTGATTTATGGAGACAAGGCGCACAATTTGGGAACTAAACTTAAACGCGTACAGAATTATTATGGTCGATTTATTTTTAACCTGAAGCCACGTGATCACATGTAATTTTATTTTCATAAATCCACCTGACTAAGCCCGGATGAGCCACGCCGGCTCGTCTGTTGCTAGCGTGCAAAATACTATCATCAGCTACTACAGCGCCAGAATACTCATGCCAGGGCTGGTTCAAGTTGTGGTATCGCCCCGGACTAGGGTTACAAGATGCTCGCGATAAGAAAAAAGACATTCACTCTGGAAATGGAGGGCGCTTCATTAAGGGCGCCGTCTACTTGGAGGCGCGGTAGCGTTAAGGGCGACAGTGCCACGCGCGCCTTGTGCCCACTCACTCCTACGCGCAAGGCGCTCAACGGGCGTGCAGTGTTTTGGTCGTGCAGGGTGTACCTATGGGACTTTAAGCGGTGACCCAAATATTTAATTGGTGTGTGCGGTAGCACAAATCATGTTTACAAGGATGATTTTAAAATCGTATATTTTCAAATAAAAGGTATATCAAAACTCTGCAAGGCACCCTTGAAGGATCAAACATTACATTAAAATATGCAAAGCATTACAATCAATATTCCCTCGTGTTCACATAATATTGATAAATTGATTACAAACTTGAATAATGCTACTTGCATAAACTTTAAATGAAAAGATTACTAAATGCCGATATGATTAAAACAATTACTAGAGAAACTGACTAGATTTGAATACATGGGCAACTGTTAGGCCCAGTAAAGTCTCTCCGTTTCATAAAAAAGAACATATTAAAATTACCATTAAAAGGCTTTCGGCGGAGGCAGTCAAACGACCCATCAAAAGCTCCAACCGAATTAAAATGTTGCAGATTAACCACATATTAAAAAGTACGCACATGACAGCCCAATAGAGAGTCGTGGACACCAAAATGATTTAAAAATGATTAACTCTTGGCCAGCGGACAAGGCAATACACGACACGTTAAAACAAGGAGAGACAGTAACACCAAGCTTTAGTTTAACTGGAACAGAATTTAAACGGGGCAAGCAAAACCACAATTTTGAAGAAAAAAAAACTAGCATTACTGCTCAACCAACACGAAAACAACTATGCCACACAAAACACTAAAAAATTTAAAATCAGCCCAACCAACACACAAAACTATTATCCACGACTGATCGTTAAATACGCCTTAATGCTCGGCGGTTCAGGCAACAACAGTTTTTTTTATTCGAAACTATTCTATTATGTTAGTCATACTGATTAAACACTGGCTTCTGTTATTTTTAAATTTAAAGTTAAAGTTTGATTAAAGGTTACTAAGTTCTAAGGTAAAAAAAATATTAAATTCAAGTGGCTATGGCTTTAAAATTACTGTGTATGATGTATTTTTAATTAACTTTCTATTCTTATTATTATACTTAAATTAGGGATTTCAGGTGTTACTTTATTCATAATTTTGGGAATTCTTCTATTTTATTTTTGGGGAAAAAGGGGAGGACCCCCTGTAAAAAAACCCCGATGCAAAGTTTGTTGTTTGATTTATTCTGTGGTGCTGAAGACGCACATTGTTTCAATTACTATGGCGAATACAGTAATTTAAACGAGACCCATCGCAGCTTCAACGTCCTACAGGCAAGTGCGGCAGTTAAACCATTTGAAGAATTCTTGCAGGTGACACGGTCAGGAAGGACCGCCGCCGCCGCTTATCACCACTGGGACGCTACTCCCTCAGCGCGGGGGAAGTACAAGCCCTTGTGAGGGCTCTTGTCCTCCTATTTGTATATCAAATCTAAAGTCCAGGTTGGGGACAGCTAGCCCATCCCGCCTGGCTCTCGATCAAATTGATATACTGTGGCAAGACCAGCAGTCTGTTTGGATTTTAGGCCTCCTGTGTAGCGCCAGGGGACCTGGTACCCACAACTGTTTCCTCTCCTTCCCTGGCTGCGGGGAGAGAGGAGAGGAATGGTTCCTAAAACCCGTAATTTTGAAATGCAGGGTTTGTTGAGAACCGCCGCGAAGCCCGGAGCACTTCGTTGCGGCTTTAGTTTTACGGAATCTAAGTCGAAAGATTGCAGTTGTCTGGAAGTAGGTCGACGAGGCAAGGCCTGCAGATAAGTTACGATTAAGAAAATAAAAATAAACTAGAATGTGTCTGTGTATACAGNATAGTTGTTAATTTTTATGTTGGCAGAATGTAATGAGTAGTTTGAATATAATTTATAATAATGTATAGTAATAAGGTATTAAAGTTAGCAATAACTGAAATCAAAGTTGTGTTTGGACATATATTGCGTTGTGTGTTGTTTGAATTGAACATTTAATTAGTCGGAACCAACATCAAACAGTTTATTTTTTTAATTTTTTTATTATTGACTATTCTACTTGTTAGCCATCCCGATTAACACTGGCCTCAGTTAATAAAGTTACGTTACGTTAATGTTTGCAAGAAAGTTATTAAAAACATTTATCAAATATGGCCATGGCTTGTATGTTACTGTGTAAGGTTTTTAATTAAGCTAAGCTAATATGATTATTAAACTTAACTTAGGGAAAGTTTGGAGATCTTTATTGGTATTTAGGGACTTGAGTTTGGTTTTTATTTCGGGGAAAAAGGGGAGGACCCCTGTAAAAAACCCCTATTGTATTGGCTTTTTATTTATTTTAATTGGAGTCGCTGAGTGCGCATATTGTCTCCATTATTATGGAGAAACGTTCGGCTGGGGAGTTTGCTGATTTGAGTTTGAGATTTGCGGCTCTGATGTGTGGGAGAACTGGTTGAAGGTAGTCCATGAATGTCCGGATCTCTGCAATGGCTGCGAAGAGTTCTGTGGAGTTCTGGTGTACTTGGTTGTTTGGAGGTAAAGGTTGATGTGGTGGTGCTTCATTTCTGGAGTTGAAAATTTGCCTGTGGGCGATGAGGTGTTGTGGTGTTGGGGCTTGAGACTTGCGGGGCTTTGGGGGTTTTGGTGCGACGATCTTGTATGGTTTCTGCAGCTGGTGGATTGTTGTTGTGGGAGTTGGGGCTGTGGTTGCTCTATTCGGTGGCAGGGGAAAATTGCTGTCGGTGATTGCTGGTGGTGGTGGTGGTGAGGTTTTCCATGGCGATACAATTTCGTTTCTTTTCTTGAGGAGTTCCATGTGCCTTTGTTTGATGGGGCATTCCTTAGTTCCTCCTTCATGGCTCTCGGCGCAGTTTGGACATTTTGCTGGTATTTCTGTTTTCGTACACTCTTCAGTGTTGTGTTCTCCTGAACAGTGGTTGCATTTTGGGGTACGGTGGCACTGGGAGGTTACATGACCGTAACAACAGCATGTTCGGCATCTCTTGGGGGTTGTTTGCTGGTATTCGTTGACTTTTACAATGAAATATAGGATGTGCTGGACACTCCTCATCTGTTTCTCCTGCGCTGGGCTGGGGAGAATGACCAAGATGGGAGGCGAGTAGTATTGTGGGCGCTCGATGGTCGGGTCGCCCATGATTCTGATTTCTTTTGTTGCGATGCCTTGTTCCTCTAAGTCTTGCTTAATTTCCGTTACTTGGGTGTCAGCTGGCAGACCACGTACTACGAGGCGGACTTCTCCATTAACGTTCGGTGGGTTGTATGTGTATGGTTCCATTCCCATGACAATTAAGTTTTGTAGGAGAGTTGCGTGGGTTTTTAGAGTGTCGGGGTAAAACCTCATCCGGCTGCCCTGTTGTAAGATTCTAAAAGGTCCGCATCTTTTCTGCAGAGTGGCGATTTGGGCTGCTGGGTTCTTGCCGAGGCTTCCTCTGCAATAGATGGAAGGAGCTGCTTGACTCTGTTCTTTGTGGAGTGGAGTTGTTGTTGAGGTTGTTGATGGTAATTTCGCTGAGTTGTTCGGCGGTTTCTGTGTGTTCAGCCTTTTGCTTACGCTTGAAATCTTGGAGGCGCTTGATGAGGTTGACTTATTTCGTTTTCGCCCATGGTGGACAGTTTTGAATTTTTGATTGTTGTTTTGTTGGGCGTCTTCTGTTTCCGTTTCCGTTTCTGGCTCTTGGTCTGACTCCTCCATTGACGAGTAGCAATGCTCTGATCCTACATCGATGAAGGAGAGTGAGTCTGAGAGCATTTGTTGCTCTTCTGCTGTGTCCATTTTCTGTTCTAGGATTTGTTGATTTGATTTGGAGTTTGTTTCGGCATTGCTGGTAGTTGTATTTTCGTCCTCAATTTTGGCTTTATTGGGAGAGTTTGAATAGGTTTTTTCAGCTAGTTTACTTTCCTGTTTCCTTATTTCCCTCAGCTGGAGGGAGCGATCAGGTATGCTGTTATTCGGGTCCGCCATTGTATGCATTCGGTCGATGATGGCTTGTCTGGCTGCTCGTGAGAGGCCTTCTTTGCTAAGTTGTTTTTTAAGGTGCTTGAATTCTTCCATTTCTGGTCAAAGCTGGAGTTATTGAATATCGAAATTAATCGTTTATTCACACGGAACACTATTTAAATTAAAAACACTGTTTTAGTTGTAATGCACGAGTTAAAAGAGAAAATCACTGTTAGAAATAAATAATCACTGTTTAGGTCACTGTTACTCGGTAACAGTGACTCTAGGCAATGGCTCAACTGTTATAACTTCAACGGGTTTCAGCAGATGAATGTTCTTACTAATTATTTCCCATTCGAGAGTATCCAGTGTCTCTTGGGCACGTGGCAAGGATGCAATTTCTGCAGAAAGGGGTTCTCTTAATGCTAAGATTCTCTCGAACATCAGTAATTTTGAGTTCCACCTAGTACATCGAACCTGCTACATCGTACCTCCTACATCGTACCTGACAGTTACAGCCCACAGCATTTCAGAGAACACATTGCACTCGCTTATTCTTTCAACAATACCAATTACCAATAGTTGTACAAGTGAGAATATCGCGGCCTGTATTCGTGACATTCTTTCTGAGTGGGGTGTGTTCTCTAAAACGGTTGCTATAATGGAGTTATTGTAAAAAAGTCTGTTGAAGTACTGTTGAGCTGTTATTACACGCAAGTTTTTGTAATATGTTGTGCATATGGGGCGGTGGCATGATGCTGCTGTTGAGACCCACACCGGGGCGGCATATGGGGTGATGAAAGCTTTGAATAGGGTTATTCTTGTGTTTTGGTTGATCTGGGAGCGAAGGCTGGGGAGGGATGTGAGTTAACGGATAGCTCCTCTGGCTCTACCTGCTTCCTGTTTGATATGTTGTTTCAATTTAAGTTTGGTGTCGACAAGAATACCGAAGTATTTTGTTTGGTTTTTCCATGGGACTTCGACACCTTTCAGTTGGAGTACTTGTGGTGGAGTGTCTAGAGGTAGTCTAGAGAAATAAATGGTCTGTGTTTTTGCAGTGTTGAGGGAAATTACTCAGAAGTTGAAGAAATAATTGATGATGTTGAAGGAAGAGGTTAGTTTGTATGAGAGTTCCTCTTTTTCAGTGCGTGTTGCCAGTATTGCGGTGTCGTCTGCATATAGTGATATGATGGAGTGTGGTGTGGTGGGTAGGTGTCGGATAAAGAGTGCAAAGACTAGAAATCGCGATTTTAGGTGAATTAGCTCGTCAGATGTAGCCGGTGATGCAATCAGGCAGGACGACAGCACTATACATACTGAAATGCACATGATACACTCATACGGAACCAGAGCAGATTCGTGCATGTTTCGGCATGCATTACTACGGCATCTAGGGGTGCTAAAGGAAACAATACCATTTCCGTATTCTGTGATCATTCTGAACGAAGTATCGTAATAACTGAAGATGATGCTTCTGCGTCAGTTGAAAAATTGAATTTTTTCCGCTAGATGGCCAAAACTACACACTATGCTTCGCAACGCTTTACAGAAAGGTAGTTAGTAGTTTCCTTACGTTCAGCCTGTTTCAGTAAAGTTCAACATTTTGTAAATTACTTTCTGCCTTTTCGGAATACAGTTTTTGCCTTTTAATTTGTAATTAAGTGATAGGCATATTTGTAAACACTACAAGTTATTTTATTCCTGTAACTGTAATACAGTATCGTCTGACATGATTCCCACGGACGAAAATCCGGGAGAGACTCCGCCGGGAATGAAACCCAGTTCGCCCTGGCGGTAGACGAGTAGTCTGACCACTACACCACCGTGGTCCCCGTCGTCGTTCGCAAGGATAGTTTGTAGCAAACATACGAATCCTGAATGTGCTTCCACTTACCTTGCAGTTCCTTACCTGAAACAAAAATCAGAATCACAACATACGAATATGTGTGTGTGCGTGCGCGCGCGCGCATGTGCTTGTGTGTGAGTGAGTGCGCATGTGATAATGCCAATAACCGTGCTCTCCTATATAACAATACGTTTTTGTTTACAGGTACCTGGTACGTAGTAGTTGCTTGCCTGTTTGGCCTGTGTAGCACTGTAGTGTTGCTTGCCTGTGTAGCACTCTTTGGCCTTCGTCTTGGAGGCGCGGCTTGGTTCTTGGGCGGAATCAACGAGAGAGAGAGAGAGAGAGAGAGAGAGAGAGAGAGTGAGTGAGAGTGAGAGAGAGTTAGCTATCGCGGCATTACATCTAAGGCGCCGTTCACACTAGGGCGATATAAGATAAGCGATATATCGTAAACGATACACGATACGCGACAGGCACAGACATATACTTGAAATATAAAGGGAGGCGATAAAATAGGTTCACAGTTGCGCGATTGCACAACATATCGCAAGTGACATATCTCTTGAAGTACCACAGGCTGGTCCCTTCAGCGATTAGTATCGTACTATATTTCAGGCTGTGAACATGACGGGAAGAAGAGAAGACAAATCTCTTTGTATTCCTTTCATTGGATTAGTGAAAGCTCACCAGTAGGGCTTCCAATCCCGCAGCCTGAATTCAATCTCGGTATTTGCGGGACTACGAATTTTCAATCCCGCGGGATCTCGGTATTTGCGGGATCCCGCATATTGAAAATATTCACATTTATATAAGGCAAATAAAACAATGAATTAATCAACTAACTCCACATTTATTTACGTATTACTATTAGTATGAGATCAATCAAATTACACCGTTTATTTATCACAAAAAAACAATGAATTAATCAACTAACTCCACATTTATTTAAGTATTACTACTAGTATGAGATCAATCAAATTACACCGTTTTTTCTTCACAAAAAAACAGTAACAAATACTGAATAAAAAACTATTTTCAAAAAATACACAAACAAAATTTAAAAAATCAACCAAAAAAAAAACACATTTTCTACTGAAAACTTATATAGGTTACTTTAATTATTAAGTTTGTCAGCTTTCAATTGAAAATGTTTGCGAAGGAAACACAATATATCTAAACTGTCGTCTGCCAAACAACTGCGTATTTTAGAGGCAATATAGCCAGCAGCAGAAAATGCCCTTTCGGCTTCCACACTTGTCGGCGGTATTCCTTTTAAGGCTTTATATGTAAATGTAAGATATTTTCC
>NQII01001648.1:414029-432596 GCA_002778355.1 Clitarchus hookeri | reverse complement strand
CCTTTTGTCATGCCAGGGCGCGTCAGCGATGTTTCAACCTACCTATCTTCAAACCTACCGGCCGGTGCAGCGCTGGTGTCCGGGGACGGCACCACGGTCGAGGCCACATACACACCCAGCACTTACCATACCACACCCACGGAAATGGACTGCGGAACGAACTAGGGGTGTCCACTTTGAAAATACATCGATGTTTTTATTCGATGCAATGTATCGAAACTGCGCATCGATGTTTTGCGATGCATCGGATAGAAACATCGATGTTTTCTCAACATGGAGTATTTTTTGGGACATTCGTTTACAAAGCCTGACACTCCATAAAAACAAACGAAGGACAATTTTGAAGTATCTACTACTCTTACAACAGCACTGTCGTATCCACACGACTTCTGTGTGTGTGTTCAAGGATGTTGAAGCTATTTAACAAAGAAAAAACATTTGTTGATCCAGCTTTTGTTTATTGAAAAAAAGGGCAATGCGTATGAATATTTGTTATAATTACAAAAATGTGAAAAACCTACTAGACTCTTACAGGACCACAAAGGATTGCGTGATATAATAAAATAAATTTGCCCAAAAAAAAAAAGGTTTAAGACCATTGTTAAACATTAAGAACATTGTTAAAGCTGCATAAATTACTTAGCACCCGTTTTAAAGTATAACGAACAATAAGTAACACAATTGTTTATCAATTTATTTTACATTTAATATAAAAAAGCCTTTGATAGGGAAGAGGCCTATACCCAGCAGTGGGCAGATACGGGCTGAATATGATGATGATTACAAAAATACAAACAAATTGAAAATGATCCGGTGTTTAAAGGTATCATTAGTAAGTAAGTCTATTTCCAATGTTCCTTTGGTAGACTTTGCAAGAATAAGAGTTTATTTAACCGTTTCCCTTTAAGTCTATTACGCTGTTGATTCACAATTTGTGCCGCCTTGGAAAACAAACGTTCAGATGGTACTGAAGTACCCACCATGGTCAAATATTTGTAGGCAATGGGATAGAGTTTTGGAAGTTGTATTTTTAGATCATTCCAAATTTCTAATGGGTTTTCATTGAGTCGACCTATTGGGCTGCGCAAGTAGATTGATAGTTCATCAGAAATGGAATCATCTGACTGCGCCGTTTTCCAGCTTTTCTTGAGTAATTTATGGTGATCGTCCCACAATGAAAAATTATCTTCTGGTTTGTCAGAATGATCTGAAGAGTCTGATTCCACGGCCTCATTTTGTACTGTTATTTTCATCAAATCTTTGACTCTTGCCACAGCTGAAGACCAAGCAATTGGGTTCGTGAAATGCATTTTCTTGAACCTCGGATCCAATAATGTGGCTATAGCGAGGGGAGTCACTCTCTCTATAACACCCATTCTCTTGTCAATCTCTTTAAGGACCAGAGATTGGACTTCTTTGGCAAGAGGATCATCGAATTTCAGAGGTTTGACTTTCAAAAGAAGACAATTGATCAGTGGTATTACCTTGCTACTAGTGCAGTACTTATCCCCTGATACTTCCTTGGTTGCCGCTTCGATCGGTCGCAGAACTTGTAAAACCGAAGAAAGAATAGATAATTCTAACGCAGTAAGCATCGGTGGTGCATTTTTATGACCAATGATTATATTATTGACGATAGTGCGAAGCTCCAACAGTCTTTCGATCATATAATATGTACTATTCCATCTGGTCGGGACCTCTTGTATTAATTTTGTTTCGTTCTGGGTTGCTTTACGTAATTCGTTACTGGCTATGTTACTCTGTTTGAACCATGTTACTATATCTTTTACTTTATTTATCAATTTTCGCAGCTCTGTACACTGTTGCATAGAATTTTGTGCTACCAAATTCAAGGTGTGTGCAAAACATGGTATGTGCTTTTTTCCAAAAGCCAAATCGACGGCCTTTACCATGTTGGCTGCATTGTCTGTTACTACAGCCGAAACTTTATCTCCGTTGACGCCCCACTCAGTACAAGTATTCAGCAGCATTTCAGCGATGTGTTCTGAAGTATGACGTTCATTTGACTGGTACACTCCAAGATTAATCGAAAATAGTTCATTTCCGACACCGAAGTGTGCTGTTATTCCTAAAAAACTTCTCATGCTCATTGTTTCAGACCACATGTCGGTAGTAAGTGTAAGGTTTTCAATATTTGACAACTTTTCTTTGAAGACTGTAGATAATGCTGCGTATTTATCATCAACCCATCGAGTCAAAGTCGTCTTATTGGGAAGTTTATAATGCGGTGCAATGACTTTAATCAAATTGCGAAAGCCTTCATTTTCAACAATTGTAAATGGTTGATTGTCTTTACATATCGTATAAATTAATGCATTATTTATTCTACAAGTTTTATCGCCACTCGCCGAAAATGCATGAATTTCTTCAAAACTTGACACAATAGACTTTTGACGTTTTGGAGCTGGAGGAGCAGGAATATATTCACTGTCTTTTGAAGTGTCCGTTTTTGTATCAGTATTTTTAGTCAATTCTTTTACATCAGCAGAGCTTGTTGATGGTACCGAATCAGCAACTTTATGGACAGATTGTGTAAGTTTATTTATTGTATTGCTGGCGGTAGTGGAATTTTTCGAATATTCATTATGAAACTCCTGAAAAGCTGCCTTATGTACATTTTTTATATGACCAATTAAGTTGGTTGTATTGCCACAAGATTTTATAACTTTTTGACAAAGTTTGCATTTTGCCGAGTTACTATCTCCATCAATTTTATTGTAAAACTTCCATACACCACTCTTCTTGGAAGGTGCCATCGTATAGAGTAATCAACCTAAAAAAAAACGTTACTTAAAAAAAAAATACTAAAATCGATAAATTCATCAATCGACAACATCACATCACTAATGATTGCAAATAATGACTAGATTATTATATTAGATTATTTAATGATTGATTGAGAGTGAGTGACAACTGACAACGGTGGCAATAATTCATGACAAGTTACAATCACAGAATGACTAATAATTAGCTCATAAATAGAAGAGATTTTAGTGGTTGGCTACCTATCACATTATCTAATTGACACATTTGTTATGGACAAAAACTTTTAGACCAGAAATTGGCTAAAAGTAGATACCTAACTATACGTTTAAATAACGCAATCAAAGAACTAATCAATAATGGATGCAAACATAAATATAACCTATAAGATATATAAAACCGATGTTTTTNAGAACTAATCAATAATGGATGCAAACATAAATATAACCTATAAGATATATAAAACCGATGTTTTTACTTACCGAAACATGCGGTAATACGGTGAAATTAACTATTTATAACAAAGAATCACAGGGAATTCAACAAAGAAAAAGTATGTTTGGTTATAGGGCAAACAAATGGCTACCTTCAAAGGTCACCAAGACAAAAGAACGATCAACGATATTCAACAACAAACCACCAACAAACGTTTTTTTTCTCTCTAGCACAGTGTTGCCAAGCTGCTAATGTCAATTTCAAACAATTTCTAGATTTAGCGGCACACTAGCGCCACCAACAAGTTTAATTTTATAAATTTTTATAACTTCTCATTCAGAGTAACCGAAACAATAATAGGTATACCTTTTTACCATTTGCTGGTTATCAATTATCATTTATTCGATGTTTTTAGAAAATACATCGATGCATCGAGTATATCAATAACTTTCCAAAACATCGGATCGATTCGATGCATCGAATTGTAAACATCGATGTTTTCGATGCATCGATGCATCGAGTATATCAATAACTTTCCAAAACTAGCCTAGCTAAGCTACGTAGCTTAACATTTGTAGCTAGTTTTCGATGCATCGATGTATATCGAATATCCCTAGAACGAACACCGCAGAACGGAATATCGCCCGCTCGCGCCTGAGCCAGCGACAGGCACGAGATAACCTGCAACTCGAAGCGGCAACTACGGAAATGGCCAGGAGACTTATTAATTTTTATTATACTTTTCAACCCCACCAATTTCTCTCGGTATCTGTGGTTGAGTTAACAAATAATCATAAAATTGGTCACACTTCATTAGATACAATATCTATCAAAACATGATTGCAGCTACTGTTGTTGGCAGTAATCGATTTATTTCTTTTGACCACTGAGAATTTATGAGAGAAAAGACTCTCTCAACATTAGTGTTATGTCCCGGTATACTAAACACATATTCAGCCACTTTCGCATCAAGACGTATGACAAGGAGCCTTTACGTAACCTTAATATATATATTAGCCACAAGGAGTTTAAGCTGTCGTGTTTTTGAGTAGGATTCAAATTTTTGCTAAAATTTTTCAAATTAACCCATTTGTCAAATAATTTTTTGTAGTTAATNGTTTTTGAGTAGGATTCAAATTTTTGCTAAAATTTTTCAAATTAACCCATTTGTCAAATAATTTTTTGTAGTTAATTTCAATGCCGTGATCTTTTAAAAATACCAAAGATTTTTCAATGTTGCTCCAATCTAGCAAATCAGACCCTGTTAGATCAATCCAGTCGAAAACTTTTAGGNTCAATGTTGCTCCAATCTAGCAAATCAGACCCTGTTAGATCAATCCAGTCGAAAACTTTTAGGTCCTCAAATGGTTTAATCCACATTTTTAAATAGTCTTTGATTTCATTATAAAAATCTATTATTTTAGTTGAAAATTCTTCCGTCTTCTTCCCGTCGTCATGCAACTTCCTTTAAAATTGTTCTTACTCTTAGACCTGTTTTTAACAAACAATAGGAGAGGAGATCATTACTTTATACTCTACCCAAAATTTTCCCGATTTCAACAATACTGTTTTATTTTCTTTCCACTCTTTCAATATTTGTGTGAATTATCGCCATTACTGAATGGACGAGGTACAGGTAACCCTCGGCATACTCATTGTTAAAAAACTGCATAATGTATTGTAGAGGTTTATCTAAACTAATAAAATATTCTTTTAACGGCTCATAGTATTTAAACATTTTTTCAATTGCCGGAAAAAGGCTTAACCAGTGTGTCTTGGAGTGAGACTGAAGTTGAGTATACTCCATGCCAANTTTTTTTCAATTGCCGGAAAAAGGCTTAACCAGTGTGTCTTGGAGTGAGACTGAAGTTGAGTATACTCCATGCCAATATCATTGCGAAACTGTCGCAGTTTTTCTGTTCGAACAGTGTACGTAGAAAAAGATTTTACATTTTTACAATTATTAATTCTACTTCTATGGGCAGAACGTCACATCCGTGATGAACAGCATTATTGAGTACATGAGCAGGACAACCAATACCTATANACTCTTAGAGGACAAAAATTGTTTGTTATCCTCTCCTCTAGTAATGAAATAACTCTACCCAAAATTTTCCCGATTTTAACAATACTGTTTTATTTTCTTTCCACTCTTTCAATATTTGTGTGAATTATCGCCATTACTGAATGGACGAGGTACAGGTAACCCTCGGCATACTCATTGTTAAAAAACTGCATAATGTATTGTAGAGGTTTATCTAAACTAATAAAATACTCTTTTAACGGCTCATAGTATTAAAATTTTTTTTCAATTGCCGGAAAAAGGCTTAACCAGTGTGTCTTGGAGTGAGACTGAAGTTGAGTATACTCCATGCCAATATCATTGCAAAACTGTCGCAGTTTTTCTGTTCGAACAGTGTATGTAGAAAAATGATTATAAATTTTTACAATTATTAATTCCACTTCTATGGGCAGAATGTCACATCCGTGATGAACAGCATTATTGAGTACATGAGCAGGACAACCAATACCTATAATGTCTTTGCCTAATTTTTCCTTCAGTTTACAAAACACATTGTTTGTTCCAGCTCTTTCTCTACCACCAAAGTTCGTATTGCAATTATCTCCTGAGAATGCTACACATTTTTCTGTTATATTATATTTTTGCAGCTAATTATTTACTAAACTCACCAAAGTTTCAGCAGTTTCATCGGGAACTGTTTCAATGTCTAATATATTGGAACTTTTGCCTTCGTCACGATAATCGAAATACTGAACCAATACAGGAATTAATTTAGTTGCCCCATAATTGCTAGCGTCACAACAGACACTAACACAAGATATTCTTTTCAAGTCATCTGTAATCTTCATTGAAGAATGAGGGCTTAAAACGCCAGCCACAATTGCAGTTGTCTTTGTTCTGTTGCATGTAATTTCTTTTGCGATTTGTGAATTGCTTAACATAATTTTATTCAACTGCAACGTACAGTCTAAAGAGTTAAAATATATATGGTGACGAATCGTGTGGTAAGCTGCAGCCCCTTCAGCAACGACAGTCTTCTCATTTGTTGACAATTTCTTTATAAACGTGTCTAAGGCTTTAGAAGTCCCTGCCTGGGATTGTAATCTCTTCTTATGCTTGGCTGTTTTCTGATGCTCCTCAATATCTATCGCACCTCTGCTGGCTATAGATATACTGGATTCTCAAATACAACAATACACTTCAGAGTCAGACTTGGCGCGTTTGAACGAGGGAAACCTTTTCTCTAAAACTTCATTGAAAGTGCATTTTCGTTTTGGCATTTTGAGGAAACTACAAACTTATAAATACAATTATACAGCTGAAACAAAAGAAATGCCAGTAAATAGCGAGCTCATAAATTAAAATTTATATACATTTACAAGCATCTTCCTATTCTAATCTGTATTCTCGGAATAAATAATACTAATAACACAATACAATAGTAAAGACTATGATACAATCAAAAATAATTTTAAATACTTACGTATTTCTCCTTTAAAATAAATATTTAAATACGTTATATTCGTGTAGCACTTATTCACTTACAAGTTGATAACTGAATAGCAAGCTGGCTAGCTCTGTATGCCTAATGCAAGGTTAGAAAGAGAAAGCACTACGCGACAATAGTAGAGAGAAAGAGACATCACAGAGAGTTACGTCTTTGTTTTAAAACAGTGCGGGCAGCGCGAACACTCGAGCCGTGAGGCCGCCCGTAACATAAGGACTGCAAAAGTGGCGCGCGAATTAAAAAATACATCACCATATCAGGGCGCTTTAAAGCCCAAGACGCTGTTTAAAAACTATCCAGGACACACCAGGACACTCCAAAAACCAGGACATGTCCTGGGAAAACAGGACGGTTGGCAACCCTAATCTATGTGGCACTTTCAGTTGTGACCCTATTATATTATTGGTGGAAAGTCTGTAGGAAGGTTCAATGCTTTAGTTGTTTTGTATGGATCTGATGCGTATATTTTGAGCTATAGCGCTTTAGAAAAGTAGTTTTTAGCCATTTTGGAGTCCTCTGAAATGGTGTTTCGAATGTTCGTGACGTCTTGAAAGTACTCACGGTGCGTCGTCTGAAGCGTGTACTCTTTTCGTAGATCAACACATTGGACGCAGGTTTAATGGTTTCGTGGAAAAATCGCGTATTTAAAACGCACTGCAACGCACTGTAGGCGGGAACCCTAACGCCATGTTAACTTTGATGTTTTAGCTTTGTGGACACTCAATCTACATATGTTGTGTCCAAATTCACCAGCTAAGGACCTTTAACTTGGCTTCGTTCCCTACGATAGTGCATCGAACACNATCTACATATGTCGTGTCCAAATTCACCAGCTAAGGACCTTTAACTTGGCTTCGTTCCCTACGATAGTGCATCGAACACGTGACGTTGCTTTAAAGCTGTACAGATTCCCAGCAAGGGAACGAATGCACTCTAGAATGTCCACTTCAGTTAAGCGGACACGACACCATACCCTTCTCGAACGCTTGGTTGGTTTTCCATGTGCTATACCGTTTGAAGTATAACACTGGTCGCTTATCGGTCGCGGAAAACACTTGCTATTAGTCCATTCACGATTACTTCTAACTTTTCCGAGGTCCTGCTAAAGTGCTACTTCCAAGAAATTTCTCCGCCTCATGCTAACAAAGCTTAACTAAGTCTAGACAATTACATCAAAGGGACAACGCGCAGCATTTGTGCGCACTCAGTGCAATGCTATTTTCCATAATAATTATTTCTTACTAGGTATTACCAAAACGTCTATTCTCTCTGTTTTTATTCATATTAACTATAAATTATATATTTCAATATCTAAATNGTCCTGCTAAAGTGCTACTTCCAAGAAATTTCTCCGCCTCATGCTAACAAAGCTTAACTAAGTCTAGACAATTACACCAAAGGGACAGCGCGCAGCATTTGTGCGCACTCAGTGCAATGCTATTTTCCATAATAATTATTTCTTAATAGGTATTACCAAAACGTCTATTCTCTCTGTTTTTATTCATATTAACTATAAATTATATATTTCAGTATCTAAATNCTAGGTATTACCAAAACGTCTATTCTCTCTGTTTTTATTCATATTAACTATAAATTATATATTTCAATATCTAAATAGAATATAAGTAAAAATTAAATTTACTCTATATTAAAGTACTTTTATGTTTAAGTATAAAACTCTTGTGATATATGACATATTTGTTAAATAACTAAACACGTTATACGTGGGGTAATTTTTATAAAGGTTTGATTCAAAAAGTGTGAAGAAACCGCGAACAAACTTTACTGTCACGAAGACAAATGAAACTCACGAAGAGTAAAATTAGTCAGGATACGAACAAGAGAACGTAGGAATACACAATCGAACACTTTGTTACGAGGAGAACAAGGGCAATTGCACACGAAGGGCGAGTGGATAAGGGCACACGGTACTGAATTTCGACACATTCATAGTTATTATTTGTCCTAAGCACGCAAGCGTAAGAATTAAGGCCGTTTTACAATGATACGTATCGCGAAAGCGGGGCGCGTAACACACTCCGTGTTCAATCTGCAATGGGGACGCATGCGTATGCGGATAACGTACGGATGCACGTAATACAGTTGGGAAACTTCCAGCTCTTCGACCCGTTCTACAATGCACGGATACGTAAGAAAACGGACTCAAAAACACAAGCAGAACAAGCCGACGACTTGGATGAATTTTAACCATTCTACAATACGAAGAAACATACATTCTTGCAACTTACGAAATCAAAGATACTCAGCTGTTGCAAATTACTGATTTAGGTTTCATAACATGCACATCTAATTTTGTATATTTTTTACAGTGTTTAAAAATGCGCTAATACTACCGCCGATCCGTGTGTACTTATTTATTAAAACAAAAATAATAATCGCCACGGCAAATCGAAGCACTTGCAGCCGTGTATACCACAATGGCCAAGAAAACGAACATCAACATACCAAATACTCGAGTCCTATTGGCTGCACGGATTCACAGACACGGAAGAGTTGGGAGGTGCCCAGTTTTCTTACGTGTATCCATACTTTATTCGCGTCCGCATGCGTATCATTTTAGATTCAAACGGAGTGTGTTACGTGTCCGCTTCCGTGATCCGTACCCGCGTGCGTATTGTAGAACGCGCCTTCAATGTCCGTGAATCCACGCAGGGAATAGAAATCGAGTATTTGGTTTATTGCTATTCGTTTTCTTGGTCATTGCGGTATGCACGGCCAAGTATGCCGTGGCTATTTTCATTTTTGTTTTAATGAACATGAACGCATGGTTTAGCAGTAATATTTACGAAGTATTAAACACTATAAAAATGTACAAAATAAGGCATGTACGTTAGAACACGTATATCAGAAATTTGCAACAGCTGTGTATGTTTTATCTCGTAAGTTGCAGAACTTTGAGTTTCTTTGTATTGTAAATCATGTAAAATTCACACCAATTCGTTCGCTCATTATGTGCACGTGTTTCGTGTCTGTTTCTTACGCATCCCTGTATTGTAGAACGTGCCGGTTAACCCGGAGCTCTCTGTATTGTAGTTATGCAGAGGGACACCTTGCGCAGTAGTGTATTCATAATGAATCAAGAGCAATGCAAAGGTGCACATTTTCCACACGAGAAGTTAATTTTTATTTTATTAATTATATTTTGCCAGTTACTGAAAACTGAACAATGAATTATTTTCAACACTATTACCCACATATATCTAAAACAGTACAAATAAGCACAAATAAACACAATATTTGACGATCTAACATTATACAATAATTTATATTTACTCCTTATCTCACTCTTTTAACAATTTTTATTTCGTATAATGATAGAGTTCCACGTTCGTTTATCGCTTCTGGTAAAAGGTTAAACTTTACGAACCCATTATATATAACACACTTTTGTCCTTTAACAGAAATAATCCTATTGACCAATACAGTATATAATTTTTCTGCCTGGTGTTGTGGTCATGCACCGTACTATTAGTAACATAATATTTGAGCAAATACATTGGCGCTAAGCCTTTTTTCATTAAAAAAACCATCATAAGCATTTTAAACTATATCTTTTCCTCGACAGTAGTAAGCCAATTTAACTCATTCAGCATGCGTACAATACATGTGCATTTTCCTTTTCCTAAGATTATTCTCATACATATATAGTATTAAAGTCTACATGGTTGCTGTTCAATCAGATTCCAGGGACGATTCTTTCCTTTTGTATTGCGTTAATTTTTATTCCTACCAACGTTCGATTAGTTTCTAGATTGCGTATTAATGCCTCGATTGCAACAGACGTAAGTTCTACTATGAAGCTGCATGGAACAGAAGTTCCGGGTGTGTCCCAAGGCTTGACGGTTCCTGCGTTGTGCCCCGTCTGACGGTCTATTTGATAGGGGTGGGGATGAACGATTGTCATATTTATCCTAGTGACTTTGAGATCAGTGTTCTGCGCGACCGTTATCTAAAAGAAGCTTTGGGGCTCCAACGTGTATTTGATGGGATGGTTGATGTCCGGAATTTTCTTTTTGAATCGGTAAATGTGTTGAACCTGATAGCAGTTGCTTGTAAGTCTTGCCCGATGTCGTATATTTCTGTGGTCGGCCTGAGCTCAAAAACTGTCTTTTGTGGTTTGGCTGAGGTTTGGCTGAAACTGAAGAAGTGAATAACATTTGCTGTGAGCATTGTGATGGCTAACTGGTAGTCTGAGGTGAGTGTGTGGATGCCTCTGTTTGAGGGGAGAAGTGAGAAGCCGTCTTTGCTAATGGCTCGCAGTTTTTGTACCAGGAGGTCGAATTTAGTGGCGTGTGGGACCACTATGCGAAACTGTTGTTTTTGTCGTGTTATTGTAGTGGTCGCAGCTGGCTGAGTGTGGGCGGGAGGTTGACCTGAGGGGCCTGGAGTTGAGTTTTCTAAAGTTTCGTCTCCCACGTCTTGCAGTGTGGCATACCAGGTTCGATACCGGGACGGTGATGTTCGCCTCGCACTGCCGGAGACGCCTGCTTGTTCTCCTTGACTGTGCGGTTTTCAGCGATGACGGTGGGTTCTCCTCTGCGTTTTGTTGCTGTAATTCTGTTTCCATTTCCTCGGGAAGCTGTGGTGGTGTCGGTGTGGTTTGTTGTTGAAGTTGGAGCCCGTAAGTTTTTTGCTGCAGGGTCCGGGTTTTTGTAGAGGCCCGCAGGATATTTCTGGAGTAATTCAGCAAGGTGTGAGTTTTTCCGCAGGAAGTCGGTGTCTTTCGCAGTCATATTCATGAGGCCAGATACATCAACTATCCCCCGTCCGTCTCCATGTCTCTGGAAGGGGGAGTGGGGAGGGGGATGCGGGGCTGTCTGGAGCGACGCACGATTGTGTGCCAAAAAACGCTGCAGTACATCATTTGCCGCGGACCCTTGCGGGCTAGGCTCGAGATGGTCGAACAAGCAAGCATACTCGACCGGCTAGAGTGCACAGGTGTAGGGTAAATGCACCAGTAGTCGACATCCTAAGCTCGAAATCTAAGTTGTGCACTCATATTTCCGTTTGTTGTTAAACCCTCAACTTGCAGTTTCGTTTTCCTAGTTCATCCGCTTCTTTTGTTACTCTAGTAATTGTCTCAAATTTATAAATTGTTTAACACTATTAGAAAACCTACATATTCCAAAACCCATGTTTTGCATTAGTAGTTGACACTGTCGAAAATCGAATGTGTCAGTAGTCGACATGGGTGCTTGGAACGCATAAAGGGTCCAGAAAAACGTTAGAAGCACTTTAATAACTCGTTTTATTTTAACATGATTCATTTTATCTACAATATTAGAGCTCATTCTTGTTAAAGGAACTGTCGTGTTAAAAATAACGTGCATATTGTTGGCCCACAAAATAGTTTTAGGGTTGGTAAACAAAATCTGTACCACAAGGTAGGTAACTTAGTTTATTAGGTACATTTATTATAAGTAATTCACAACTATTCATAATACACAGGCTCTTTATTTAGAGGGTTGTACCTAAAACATGTAAATTAGAGACTAGTTCTTCAATAAAACACGAAAAAAACTATTAGAAACTCCAGTACAAAAACAAACACTCTCAGGAAAGTATATCAAAAATCTACGCTGACTGGATGTGGAAACTGATATCTAGTATTTAAAGAATCTCCTCCAAATATCAGTGGCCTAGAGATTCCCTCTATTACGTGATTTGTATTTATAATTCGTAATGTCGTATCTCGTTTCATGAAAACGTTACGCAGTCTATTCAGAGGTTTCAATACGTATGCCCTTGCTTGCTCGTTAGTAATGCCCACTATATGGAACAAGTGTTTGGTATTAGGTTATGTCTGCTCAAAGTTTCTTGTATGAGTACCACAGACAGCTATTACAAATCTTCCCTCCTTCATAATTACAGAAACCTGTTTTCCAGGTACAACGTGGGATGTTTGTACGTGTTCCAAGTTCAACGCAGGGTTTTCTGGTGGAATGTGGGGTATTACGGGATCTTCAATGGTCGAGACAACGTTGGATGCTTGCTGCTCTTGTTCAACGTGAGGGATTTCAACATCTTTCCATGGTCATATTGAAGAATATGCTGATGCCGTCCCATCTTCCTGGGCTAGAAGAAGAAATATTAATGAGTTTTTTAGTAGTCGACACATTGGATTCAGTAGTCGACATGGGTGTCGACCACTGCAAAATGTTAAGAAATGAGCTCTAGTAGTCGACACCCTCTCACACCTTGAATAATTAATGAATTCGAACAACCTAAGGTGCAATTTAGGAGCAAAAAAACCCAATATGAAGATAAAATGAAAGCATTCACAATGGACAATGTTTTTTCGGACAAATAAAAACGAAGTTAATCTTACCTTCCTTGTCAGCCGACCGTTGTGAACACACCACTTTGACGATTGATCAAAAGTGCAGATTCAACGGTCACTCTTATCACATTTTACCCGCCAATATCCGCATGGCAACCATTGTTTCTCATACAGGAGGCATTAAGTTTGCCGCCACAAATAAGATAATCGCTAAACAATGTTCCTAAGCCTTATTATTTGGTGTTTAAACCCACAGTGTCGACTGCGGGTACACTGTCGACTACTGGTGCATTTACTCTAGTGCCGCGAAAGCTAGATGCCGTGAACTCTCCGAAGAGGCAAGTTCGCACCTCCGCGAACGGAGGCAAAGTCAAAAGTGCTGTGCTGTGCTGTGACAACGCACCGCGTAAGAATATTTATTACCAAGACACCTGTGTCCTCTCTTTCTTATTTACATTTATTATAAATAAATATGTTCGTTTTGTAAATAAAATATAAGAAAAACTTAAATTTAATAAAAAATTATACTTTTATGTTAAAATAAATATAAACTACTGGTGATACATGTCGTATTTAAAATACGACATGTATCACCAGTAAATTTTAGGAAACAACCAAATACGCCATACATGGAGTGATTTTTCAAAGGTTTGATTCGAAAAGTGTGAAGATACTGCGAATAGACTACAGTAAGAACGCCTAGTTACGTTTTGGGCGCAGAAGTTGTAGAAGGTATCGAACACGCGGACGAAGTATCTGCATCGGCGTTCGTTTTCTCCATACGAAATATTCGGTGCCGCGCATAGAATCCCGGGCGTACCGTAATATCGGCGTGTACAGTTGGCGAGCCTGCGCACCGTGTACATGACGTGAAGGCGGACGCTAGGGAGTGGCATGACGCGAGCGAGTCACTTCGCTGAGAGGCGTCATTGGAACTATGCTTGTTGGTTCCAGGCAAAGTACTTTCTCTGGTACTTGTCTATATTTCGCAGTCTGCTCAAGAATGTTGTTCTGTTTCCTGGGCGCAGCGCTTCTGTTGTATATCGAACGTAATTCTACTTCCGGCCAATCTGGCCTTTTAACAGCTCGAAGTCGAGAGAGCAAATACGTCCTTGTTATGAAGCAGTTTAGAAGAAGTTTGTCGGGGAACGTACATGCAGCAGTTTAGAAGTATGTCATCGTAGAACTTGCCGAACGTTGGATTAAGTTACTACAAGACAGTCAAAGTTTGCGTAAGTTCTGTAGACGTGTGTCTGGAAGACTTGTGTAATATTTTGTTTGGTTCGCAGTGTGGTTAAGCTGGGTGTGCTTGGTTCTTCGGCTGCATTAAGTGAAGATTGGAATATTGAAGTTTCAGAAACGTCAACTGTTTCGTCACAGTACTAATTTGTCTTGTCGTCCATTGTTTGGCCGTGTGTGTCCGTCCGTCTTCGCCTGTTATTATGTATTCCTTGTGTTACTGTATCCGCACGTCTCTTCACCTGTGTATTCTATAATCGTATGCATCTTGGGTCGGCCATTTTTAGCCATCGTTTTCTCGTCTTCTCTGTTTGTCTCTTGGTTATGTCGGGTAATCTGCGATGTAGTGGTCAGTCAGCAAGCTCGCTTCCTTCCACGGCGACTGTGGTTCGATTCTCGGCAGAATCGTCTTGAGTTCCCGCTCGTGGAAGATTTGGCAGACGTAGCCGTTGCCCGGTGAGTTTTCTCGGGGTGCTCTCTTCTTTATTTCGTAGTAATAAGCAAACATCTTTTTCGTTATGTATGTATACTGCGCTTTAGCGATGGGTTGTCGACGCATTTCTCGTTAACGAAACAAGACCGTTCATTGTCGTCAGACTAGTCGATCGACTAGTTGAATTCGTTGACTAGTTGAATTCTTCGACTAGGTAACGCGTCAACTTTTTTACACGGACGTTCAACGTACGATAGTGCATACAGTTCGACGTCGACGCCTCGACGGACGCCTAGACGGTAGACTAGACTAGTCCCGCTGTTAGGGGAGAGTGGGGTAATTGTGAACACTTAAGGGAGAACTGAAATAAAACTTAACCAAATAAAGTTACTACTGTTATTTATTACTGACAGGTCACTTAAACTAATCAATCGTAAGTTCTCATAATCAACTTAGATAATTTCCAACATAAAATCAAATATTAATAACAAAACAAAACCTTGGTGTCCGGGATTACTAAATTGACCATTTATTTTTTGACTCAAAACGGGACATTTTTTTATTTGGGTCAATTAACAAGTACCTAGTCAATGAAGAAGAAAAAACACTTTTTTTTACAATATTTATTTGGAAAATAACTACTTACTAACGAAATTCTTTGTGCGAAAGAATTTCAATTTCTCTGTTATTTCAAATTTAAAAAATATATTTAAAATGTTTAGTTATATTTGTCAGAGGAACACATTTGCTTTAACACAGCTGGCGATGATTTTAAGTAGGAGTAAAACTCTTGGCATGTTTTGTTTATATTCACTTTAGTTATCAACATCGCCTTTAGAACTGGAATTTGTAATTGGGTTTTTTCAGATGTCCACAATTTGTTTATCATAGAAAAAACTCTTTCTACTGGAGCATTTGTAACAGGCAAACATAAAATATATTCAATTAAAATAGAAAAGTTTTCATGCTGAAGATTGTTGGTGTGAAAGTGTTTGAATACTTCCACCCAACGAGTTTCCATGGAAACATTTAGATTATTCCATTCAATTACTTTTTCTGATGTAATGTACTTAGAAATTAATGAAAATTCGTCGAAAACTTCTGTATCTTTATTACAGTCAATATATTTGTTTTCAATTAATATATACAGAGATTTTTGAACGTCTTTCCATGCGGGTACTTTTTTTAAATCTGCCCAATAAAATATATCCATTTCCTTGGTAAGAAAGTAAGTCCACTGCTCCAGATATTCACGGCTTGTTTTATAAAATTCTGTAGCCGTATTTTTTACANTTTGGTAAGAAAGTAAGTCCACTGCTCCAGATATTCACGGCTTGTTTTATAAAATTCTGTAGCCGTATTTTTTACAAACTCTTCATCGATATTAGTACCATTATTTTTCGATTTCACCATTAATTGACGGACTGTAAATGGAAGAAACNGATATTAGTACCATTATTTTTCGATTTCACCATTAATTGACGGACTGTAAATGGAAGAAACTGATTAGACTGTTTCTCAGTCAAATTGTCCTTAAGTTGATTGATTTCTTTTGCAGCTTCAATTGCTGATACAGTCTGACCTTCAAGTTTCAATACAGCTTGATGAAAGCTTGCTGACTGAGCGTGTAAAAAATAAAGCCACAATTCTGATGTAGGATCTTCAAAAAATAATTTTAGTACCAGGGGACATTTTTCAATGCTCAAAAAGTAGTTTTTTAATGGCTGATACATTTTTAAAATCCTTTCCAAGGCAGGCATAAGAGCAAGCCATCTGGTTTTGCTGTAGCCGAGCATTTGCTGATATTACGTTTCAGTTTTGGCGCAAAAATCCTTTAGAGCTTACACTCGAATTGTGTTAATATAAAAAGATGAATATATCTTCACAATGATGCTTTCGTAATCTAAGGGTAGCCCGTCTGCAGCAGATGTTATTGCATTGTGAATTACATGGGCTCCGCATCCAATACCTATTAATGGCTTTTTCAGAAATGATTGTAATTTCGTTAACACATTATTAGTTCCTCGCCTAGCTGCGCCCCCGAAATTGACGTTNTGGTTCCTCGCATAGCTGCGCCCCCGAAATTGACGTTTGCATTGTCCCCATAAAATGCCGCGACTTTTGCTGTCAAGTTATTATCTGTCAACACTTGGTTTTAATAATTGACAATAATATCAGAAGTCTCACCTGGTTGGTCTTGGAGGTCTAAAATTTTTACTTGCACACCTACGTAAGGTTGAAAAAAGCGCACAACAATAGGGTATATTTTCTTGTTACCGTGGTTTGAAGCGTCGTTTAGAATTGTAATACAATTGGACTTATCAAGATCATCTTTCAATTCTTTCATTGCTGTACGTGCCAATACATTTACTACGATAGCTTCTGACTTCGTACGCGCGCAGGTAAATTTGGGATCAAAACATGATTGAATTAATTTCGAAGCACAATCATTAGAGCGAAAACTGTGGTTTTCTTGTATCGTGTGATAAGCCCAGACGCCTTCTGCCGCGGTGATGTCCAAATCCTTTGATGTTGGCGCGTCCGATTTCTTGAAAAAGTTTAACATTGAAGAACTCGAAGCGGCGGCACGATCGGCATTTTTATGTTTATCAGACTTTAAATGCTGTTCAATATCACCGCCACCACTGTGGGAAACACTAAATTCTGTACGACACTTTTCGCATCTGACATCTGAGGGAGTATTTATTTGCTTGATAAACGGATATTTTGCTTGTAAGTTAACATTGAACGAACACTTGCGTTTCGGCATATTAAATTGAGACCTGCCTACCTGCGCTACAGCGGATAGGACCGTGTCTTCCTTCTCGTATTGCGCCGGCAATGAAGACCAGCTCTAGGTGTTAGGGGCGTCAGGATATGCACTGACACTAACGTGCCTGGTTCACTGTCTACTGAATAAAGTTCACCTTTCTTAGGATACACACGTGTCGTTTTATTCGCTCTTAACAGGTTACCATACAGTTCACACTTGAGACACTCGTCCCTCCCCCCTGACTCCGTAGGCTTACTAGGGCTCCGTGGCTACTTTACGCCGTTGGGAAAGGCTAAGTACTTCGCGTTGCTGAGTGACATCTTTCCTTAAATGCAAGCAGACCGTTATCTCCTCGCTTCGAAAATTAATCAATCGACTCTCGTGGTCCACAACTGACACTACGACCTCCTGTACGTTCGACGTGACTACCGGAACATAAATGGTTGTTTTCGGTACATTTACGAGTTTAAATCCTGGTGGCACCATCACTGAAAATTCGTGTAGTGTCTGGCTGGGCTTGCCGTTGAGATACGACTCGTTAACCAAATTACAGTTTATTCTTATGACATTGACGGGGAATATTTGTACCGGCAGGGTATATGTATGTGTTTTATTAGCCTCGCATGTAGCGTTCTCGAATCCTAAAGCCTTGTATCCACTTGAGCACGCTCAGGCGAATGAGCCGCTCATTCGTCTGAGCGTGCTCAGAAGAACAAAATTACAGTTTTGGCCGAACGAGCCTCGGCATTGAAATAGTTGTGCTCAGGGTGCTCAGTTAAAACGCTAGGCTCCGTCATGTCTTCACGTGTCCGTGTAGCTGCTGCGGCCTTTATTATCATTCACAGTGTATTAAAGAAGAAAAGAAAACCACCAAGGTGGTGGATGAGAGAAATGTATCGTCATCGAAGAAACCACTCTACTAATATGATTCGTGAATTGACTTTCGAAGGAGATAACGAACCATTTCACAACTTTACAAGGATGTCAAGGATGGATTTTGAGCATTTACTTTCATTGATTGGACCGGAAATTAAAAAGCAAGACACAGCCATGCGCGAGGCCATCCCACCGC
>NQII01001648.1:374258-407358 GCA_002778355.1 Clitarchus hookeri | reverse complement strand
CCAGGCTGCGGACTGGCCACTCGTGCCCGCTTCGCCGGCCGGGAGGTGGAATTGGCAGTACCAGAGCACTTCGCACAATGAGCGCGCAGTCGGTCTGCTCTGGTAAACTGCCGGCCGCAGGTCCCACATTGCAATGGTTGAACTGTGGGATTCGCCCAACATGTGCGTTCATGGCGACGGACATCGCAAGAATGCCTGAAGCCCTCATTACAGAACGCACAGTTGCACGAAGCGACCTGTCGGACCACGCCCATACATACAGTTTCATGTCCTGCGAGATGTTCGGCACGCGTGAAAGAGCGTCCACACCGCTCGCACAAATGTTGGGCCGGCTGCCGGAATGGATTGAGAGAGCAATTACGCTCGTGTCGCAAACCATTACAGCGAACCGTAAATACCCGGTCGCAAAAACCACACTGTAGTGCGGGCCGACGTATAGTAGGAGGGGAAGTTGACAATGCAGGAGAGGAAGGACTCAACGCTGGTGACGAAATATTATCCGCCATCTCTTGCTCTCTTGTGTGTGTTTAGAGGTGGTGGTGGCGGTGGTTGTGGGGGCGTTGGTAACGCCCTATGAAACAAACCCACCCAGTTTCCCGGTTAGTACTTGATTACTACGTTAGTGTGTGTGTGTGTTTGAGTGTGTGTGACGTTAAACACAGAACGGTACGAATAGTACATGCACGCAACACTCTAGGTAAAGTACAAAAAAAATAACACCATTATTAGAGTGGGAAATATATAAAAATACATGCAAGTGCATTTACCGGGGAATAAGTGAAATGGTAGGCAACCTCCTCCTCACGAGTCACGAACCTGGACCCTTAACCTGCAGGAGCCGCATGCGAGATACGAGTCACTTTCACAATTAACATGCACGGGAGGGACCTGTCCGAAAGCTGTCAGATTATCTACAATCGAGTGCAGCGGAAGTTGGTCTCCGTGCCAGAGCCCTAGGGTATTACAGGAGAAACCTGTAGACCTCGCCGCCAAGGCCTGGGTAGTGGAAAAAAAAAACAAAAAAAAGTGGGAGAGTGTTCATTACAGCTACTGCCACCCAGCGCGCGTGGCCTCCGACAAGGGCGAACACACACACAAAAAAATAAGCCTGTGGGGGAGTGTACATTACGTCTAATACCAAAGACCAGCACGTGGCTCCACCACCATTAAAGTAATGGCCTGAACGAGAGCACTCCATGTTCGCGAGGGTCGGTGTTAAACCTCCGAGTCACACACACAAGCACGGACGGCAGTAGCAGCATTGTCTGTCACGTGATATCACTCGTTAGAGCGGTTACCTGAAGTATATATATATACTCACCACGTACAGCGTTCACGTGCCATACACACAGCAGCAGTCCCCGGATGTAGGCGTAGCGTTCACCCACACGCACTACCCCGCAGCCAGTTAACGAGTGAAAGTCCAACGTTCCGAGCCAGTATTTATACGGTTCGCAAGGTGAAAGCAGGGAGGCAGTGTAACCAGGAGAAACTGGCCTTGTGAAAGCGTAGGGACGAGACACACGCGGCCTGTCTCACACAGACAGACAAGAGTACTTCCACGTCGAAGTACGAGCAAAGCGTGTATGTAATGTCTCCAGTACATGCATGTACCCGACTTGCGCCTGGGCGATAGTCAAGCAGTAATGTGTCTGTGTACTGCGTTTAAGGGTACTGTAAAAACAGCATGGAGTTTGTAAGTTTTGTTATGCAAAGACATTTGCTCTACACTCGACAATTGGAACTCACACACAAGTTTCTGATCATACACTTCCACGGCTTGCACCTTAGTCATAGGCCAGCAGTTCTGTGTCTGTGTACTGCGGTTTGCAGTTACTGTAAAATAGCATGGGGTTTTTAAGTTTTAGTTGTGACAGGACGGCAATAAGAACACACACACACACACAAGTTTCGGATCACACATATATATATTGTCACATAAGTTTTGGAGATTCCTAATGCGTTGCAATGTAATATGGCACGTTGCAATTGCATTAGGTGAGGCTCCAAGGTATTCAAGTATTCTTCGGGCACTTCTGATGTTGTTGTTGTGGGTGCATGTGAAGACGATGTGCTGGTGGTCTCCATGGTCGAAGATAGCGAATGANACAATAACTGTCGGGACTACTACGAAAACCTCAAATCTCAAAACAACGAGGGTAAATACATAACCATGCAAAATCGATCCAACATTATAGAGGCACTACAAGAATTAATAACCACTAAAAACATAACCAGTTACGAAAATTTCATACAAGTAGTGGATTACGAAACAAAAATTCACTTAATGAAACTAGCAGGACCATCATTCACTAGTTACCTCAAAATGTTAATTAAATTTAACAACACGGAACACAAGATGTATATATCGTGTACCCATTACTTTGAGTTGATCGANATGTATATATCGTGTACCCATTACTTTGAGTTGATCGACAGAACAGACCCAATCTACCATAGAGAACAGGTCACCTGGTTAGACAGCCTATTCAAAATGAACAACATCAAGGCAGAAGACTTCTATGCAGCTTTCATAGCAATCCAATCAAAAATGGAAACGAAAATTAACGGATTTGTGTTGGAGGGCCCAACTAACACAGGCAAATCCATGTTACTACGTCTCCTAACAGAACCCTGTGAGCCCACCCTAATCTCAAGAGAAAGGGACAGGACTGGATTCCACTTTGACCAATTACCGTCCAGTTCATGTGTACTATTCGAGGAACCTCTAATAGATAATACAAACGTCGGTACCTGGAAACTACTGCTAGAAGGAGCCACAATCACTACAGACATCAAACACTCAGATAAGGAACCAATTCAAAGACTACCGATATTCATGACCACGAATTCTAGCCTATGGAACTGGTGCGAGCGAGAAGAGAAGGAACCCCTCAGCATAAGGATACATCAATTCCAACTCAAACGCCAGATATACCATAATGGCCTAAGTAAGTTGCGAACTATAGACGCCCCAGGAATACCAATATCCCACAACGACTTGGTATGTCATATGTTAATATATTTTAAGGAAATTTACAATAAATTAATCCAAATCCAACCTTGTGAACATTACATTGCATTTAAACCAGCAACTATAAAATCTCTCATGTCTAAAAGAGATAACATTATAGCACTACATAATATTGATACATTTATTTCTGAATTGCAGGCATAAACGTGAAGCTGAAAACAACAAAGAAAATGAAGGAAAACGACAAAAAAGAGAAGCAAACAACACAATCACCACGATTGGACAAACCACAGTAGTCCCGACAGTTATTGTAGTCTACCGTGTCATAAGATATCGATATGTTGTTTAGGGCCCTGGTTAGACTGGTTTCTCCAGTACCAAATTTATGGCATGTGGTGAGGCCGTAGCGCGCGCAATAGTCCAAGAAGTTTTGGAGATTCCTAATGCGTTGCAGTGTAATATGGCACGTTGCAATTGCATTAGGTGAGGCTCCAAGGTATTCAAGTATTCTTCGGGCACTTCTGATGTTGTTGTTGTGGGTGCATGTGAAGACGATGTGCTGGTGGTCTCCATGGTCGAAGATAGCGAATGATGGTTTTTTTCCCTTTCTAGTGAGTTTTGAGCGGATTGTGTTGATAGTGACGCTTGGGTCTCGGAGGATGAGGGTGAAATGGTTTTCTTGTCGAAAATCCCCTCCTTGGTGCTCTCTACAAGTGTCAGGTTGTTCATCTGCTCCCATGGTGGATTTTCTGGTGCTAGTGTGATCTCTCGAGGGTAGTCCAGAATTTTGGCTAGTAGTAGTTGATGTAGTGTTTCTGTATCTTCGACATGGAAGTGAAATGGACGCTCCGTCGCATTCTGCGTTTGAATCCATAGTTTGTTTATGTTGTATGGTTTCAGGTGTGGAATTATCCCTCCTATTATATTCAGCCGATGTCGACGGCTGCTGATATTGGTAATGTTCAAATAAATTTTGTTCTTGTTGTACTTGTCTACTAGAATTTGTNGATGTCGACGGCTGCTGATATTGGTAATGTTCAAATAAATTTTGTTCTTGTTGTACTTGTCTACTAGAATTTGTACGTGTGAGGTTAGGTCTTTTAGTGGTTCCGGATGTGTTTGGAGATGCAAGTCCGTCACTAGGTGGTGAAGTTCCGCATATTGAGGGAGTGCTTGGTTTTGAGCAGGTTTTTGTAATTCTATTACGTATCTCCGGGGGGCTACTGAAAATGTGAAGCCTCTTTCGTTCGTTATCTTTGGGTTGTTCTCTTTCGTCAGAGATTGGCTCNCCGGGGGGCTACTGAAAATGTGAAGCCTCTTTCGTTCGTTATCTTTGGGTTGTTCTCTTTCGTCAGAGATTGGCTCGTCCATTTCCATACCATTTTGAACAATGAAAGGAATACAGTTTTCTATACTAGTTTGTTTTGTGTACTCACATTTAGGTTGATGCGATGTGTCGAAATTCAATTTTCGTTTCACNAGTTTTCTATACTAGTTTGTTTTGTGTACTCACATTTAGGTTGATGCGATGTGTCGAAATTCAATTTTCGTTTCACCTGCTGCAGACGTTCAGTTGTAGCTGATGGTGATTCTGGCGAGCTCTTCTCGCTGTTGGGTGACGGTAAAGGCGTTGTATTCAATTCAATTATTTGTTCTTCACACTGTAGGTTTTCTTCTACTTGTGTATTTTGCTCTTCAGGTCTCTCTGGTGTGTCGATTCCTAAATCTATGTCGTAGCTGTGAACACACTGCGAGTCTGTGCCGAAACAAGTAATGCAGTCGNTGGTGTGTCGATTCCTAAATCTATGTCGTAGCTGTGAACACACTGCGAGTCTGTGCCGAAACAAGTAATGCAGTCGCACTCTGCGTATGCATGTAAGCAAGGTCCGTGCAGTTGGCAGAGTAACATTTTCGAGGTATAGCGGCTGGCCTTTATATATGGTTTTCAAGGTGGTTACCAGTTGGGTGTTTCCTGTTTAGACTTGAAGGTTTCTTTCTCTTCCTTCTTATGTAGACTAGTTGACCTTGGTTGTTTGTGGGAATATTAACACATCATATCTTGATATCCGTATTCGTTTCCTTGTTCTGTAACTGGTTGACCTTGGTTGTTTGTGTGAATATCGGTACATCATATCTATCATTCTTTATGTATTATTGTGTCATATCTTCATCATATTAAAAAGTATTTTACTACATCACTCTTATACATCTTCTCGTACAAAGCACTCACACTCTCGGTCGCCTGCCGAAACTAGTAGTTTCGATGTTCACTGAACATGCAGAATAGAGGCTTTTCTAAAAATAAAAGATTTTAAGTGCCTTTCACCATATAAAGGTGAGAAGATTAATGTGTGAACACAAATTTACTAGGGGCATTAACGTATGATCGTTACAAACCACAAGTACAAATTTTGTAATATGTGAACACCTAACCAAACTTTACCTAATCTCACAATGAGTTAATGACTATTTTACAATTTTTATCAAACCTAGGATTGTAGGGTTTTAAACTAACCTAGGATTGTAGTATTTTAACCTAACCTAGGATTGTAGTCTTTTAACCTAACCTAGGATTGTTGGGTTTTAATCTAACCTAGGATTCTAGGTGTTAATGTAATCTAGAATTGCAGGGGGTCAATCTAACCGAGGATTGTTGGAAAATAAATCATGCAAGATGAATAAAATTGTAATGCAGGAGGAGTTATAATAAAAGGTCAGCTGTGCAGAACCCATCTATGTTACTTTCGTGGGTCTAAGACATTTCCTTTAGAAAAGTCGCTATTCTTAACAAATACCCTGCAAAACCTGCNTTATGTTACTTTCGTGGGTCTAAGACATTTCCTTTAGAAAAGTCGCTATTCTTAACAAATACCCTGCAAAACCTGCAACTGGAACAAAAAATAATTCGCTGCGAAACCGTTTACGTGTCACACGTCATTGACATTATCGGATGCGGTTATAATATATTGCTGTTCTACAAAATCATGCATTACAAACCTAAGTTGGTGCAAAATAATAATGCTGGATTTACAATGCCATGGCAGTCAGACATCACAACCGCGANTACAAACCTAAGTTGGTGCAAAATAATAATGCTGGATTTACAATGCCATGGCAGTCAGACATCACAACCGCGACACAGGCGTAAATAATCCAACAGCCAATCAGAAACAAGGTCTGGGGCTGTTTTAGTACCGAGGCTGTCCGGCTGTTTTCTAGATTCTATTTCTACTTTTGCAGTTGTCGGACTCGCTCGGCACTATAAATAATAACAAACAAAAACCTTACAAAACATTATGTCGTGCAGATGTCACTGCTATGGGAAATTTTACTCTAAAAATATGTGGCTGGTATATACAGATTATTGTGTAGAAGATACCTGGTTGTTGATGTGACTGAAATAAAATACATAGCTTTCAACTTTTTTCACAACAAAATAGTGAATAAAATATTGTGATTTCTATGCATTCTAACGAGAAAGTATAGCAGATTACTGGCCATTTTAAGATTTGCAGACAGCTACGATATGCTTGTCGGCTGGGAACTGTCCGAGTATTTATTGTAAACACTGAACACATTTTGGTGGCAGAAATTGTCGGATGGACATGTCGTGTCGGATTGTCGGAGCATGTTCGTCGTGCCACCTCTGAGGTCACAATACTTTACAGGCCTGTTAAAGTACTTTTAGCAAGCTATAGTAACCCAACTAAATCAAACCCCTATTAACATTTTTTTTAGCAAACGTACGGTCCCAGACAAAACAGAACAGCCTACGAGGAAACAATTATGTACTTGGTTTCATATACCTGTTTCATACATGCTGTATATGATGCGACGAATCAGACCACATGTAAAATTATCAACATCTCCGACGCCTTTCACTCTTTTCTTTCTTCTGGTCTTGCCTGGTGTCTCCAGATTTTCTGCATTCTTCTTGTAGAACCTGCCGAATGAATGAAAAGTCTTTAGCATTCTGGACACACGCAAATTGCTGTTATAGTTATGGTAGTTACAGATGAGACACCGCAGAGGTAATTATATACAATAAGGGCTTTTCCGAAAACCGAGAAAATAATACCTGCAAATTATGGTTATCGCTAATGTGATGAGGTAGGCTATGAAGACCAGTGTGTTTATATGGTAATACACGTAAAACATATTTCTATCAGGTAACTGAATCGTGTTAAATACGATAATGCTTATTTAGCATTTTTTATTGCGATTCTTGCCATTTGAAGTGTTAAGTCAAATTATTGTGTGATGGGTGTTTCTTTGCAATTATGTCAATGATAAGTGTAAAAATATTATTATTGTGCAGAAATAAGAGTGTTTGTCGAGTTTCCATGAATTGAATCAACGCCGTGTCCTAGACATGTCTTAAAGGCCATAAATCTCCAAGGACCTACATTCGCCAATCACAAGGGTGAATAACGCCATTTATACTCTGGTTTTTGCAAGGAAAGTAAGTGTAGTTAATTGTACGTGTAGAGTTGCATGGAAATTAAAGTTTTATGCACTGCTACCGTTGGCAAGTTAAATTGCAGAATATCCAACCAAATCAAACCTAACTTCACATCACAGGGGGTGGATAAACCAATGTGAGGTTATTTATTATACTTTTGCTAACAGACTATCTCGTGTCAGCACCCACTCTCCCTCAATCCCATATTGTGAAGTTAGGTTAGGTCTTCTTGCATGTAATGTGGTTAACAGACCAGAATAACATGTACTTTATATAACTTTTACCCAACAATTTCCCCTCTTCTTCATAGCCCTCCCATCACATTTTTTTTAGTATATAATAGAACTATTGTGATGCCCCTTGGAAATTTTTAGTTAGTCATTGAATGTGCTAAGACTAATAAATGTTTACAGGTTATGTATGGCCCACAATCACATGTCAACAAGGCAAGACACCATATCAAAACAATAAAATATCACACAATGTTACTTTATATTTACCTGCGGACAGTTCGAGCGGAGATACCCAGAATTTCTGCAGTCTTGTTGATGACAGAACATCTTTCCAGCTGGCCAGTGCGAATCATTTCTTTTACTTGCTTCGCCGCACGAATAATATCCGCCTGCCGCTGCCGGTTCGTAATGGGATTCCGTGACCGATTCATTTTCCACGTACCGAATTTAGGAAAACTAAAAGCTAGAAACTTAAAGAAACACTATCCACTACAAAGCGTGTACAGCAACGGAAACACTGTGCAGTTACAGTAAAGCAGGAATAAATTACAAAACAATCGAAAATACCGACAAGCTATATAGAGCTACAAACGGAAAAAAATCTAATATTTAGGTTAGCAATACAAAGGAAATATAAATTAAGACTACAGATTATGGTACAGCTATAAAGTAAATCTACTTAAAATGAGGCTATTCCACAATTAACGTACAAATAAGAAACTTAGAAGAGTATGCAGATATTTTATAACTAATCCAACGAGTAAACCTACATGGGAAAACGATATAAATAAACGTTTAAAGTTAACCTACAGACAAAACTGTGATGTGCAATACTACTAGTAAATACAGGCTAATTCAAAAGTTTAATGCTATAACAAAATTAAACTAAACCCAAAGCAAGGCTACAGTAGAAATGACTAAACAGACGTGCCGTAATATACGTTGGAATTATACTACAAATAAAAAAGCACTATAATATAAGTTAAGACTATATTAGAATTATCTTAAATAAAGTACAAAACTCTAAAACACTAAAAGCAATGAGACAGAGAACCAAGATCGCAAGATCACAGAAACACCACGTGCAAAGTCACAATGGCGTCGCTGTGAATCGAATGTGTTCACCAAGCCGTGTATGCACACATCTTAGAACGTAAAATTAACATGTTTTTATATTTCGTAGATGATCGGCATACATACTCAATACAGTTTATAAAAACCAAATAATTGCTTTTAGTGAAAAACAAGTATACAACTTTACGTTTCAATTTAAATTAATAATTTTATTGTTATGAACTATTTTCTTTCGTACGGTGCCAACACTACAATATACACAACGAAGCGACCAGTCAGGTGATACAATGTTGTAGCAATGATAGTAAAATTTGTTTCACTGCTACGGAGTTGGTGGTTCTGAATTTCGGAGACCTGTCAGAAAACGGCCTTCTTATACCGTATGGACCATAACTGACGTTCAAGGTCAATCCTGTTTTCGGACGTGTTAAAAGGATCTGGACTAGGGGGGCAATAAAACTACTTGTGCTTTCAGTAGTACGAGAGCGTTGTTCTGGAGCAGTGCGTTTTTAAACAGTTGTGAAATTCGATTAGTTTTCACAGAGCCATGAGGCGAGCACGTTATTATAAGAAGAGACATACTTCAAGACCTGTTTTTTTTTTTTTTCGGAATATCGGTTCCTTCGACTGCGATGTTATGAAGGAAAATAATGTTTTCGTAAAGCAAGTTACGACAGCAGAAGAGAGCTTCATTAACACACTGACATTTCGCATTTTGGAGCGTAGTTCAAGCGTTGACTGTCGAAGCTCGTGCTTTCAACGTTCACCATGTGTGTGCGTGGTTGACGTTCAGCTTCCATGTGAGGTGTTGCGAGTTCGCGTGTCGCTGGGATTCCACCCGTTTCAAAGTCTCCACGGGGCACGCGCAATTCACTTGTTGTGATGTCCATTTCTAAATTCACACGCAACACACATGAATAACATGAACTCGCATTCACAAAAAATGTTCTGCGGATCAACAATAGCATTCTGCGGCAGTTCAAACACTTAGAGGCAGTGGCTAGTGTTACTGGCCTTCAACACTCATATCTCATACCAAACCCTCGTATCAGATAACACACAACAATATATAAGTTAAGAAAAACATATGTCAATGTAAAATAAATTCTCCCGCCTGAACCTCATAGGCATCACAGGAAGAACAACGACGTCTTGCTATCACCATAGCAGTATACACTGAAGAGCCAAAAAAACTGGTACACCTGCCTAATATCGTGTAGGGCCCCAGCGAGCACGCAGAAGTGCCGCAAGACGACGTGGCATGGACTCGACTAATGTCTGAAGGAGGCAATTCACACCATGAATCCTGCAAGGCAGTCAACAAATACAATCTGGGCCAATTTGAGAAAGGGTTGCACGTCTGTCACCTTTAATGATTCTCGTCAGTCGTCGTTTGTCCCGTTCGTTCACGATCTTTTTCCGGCCGCAGCGATGTCGAAGATTTGATGCTTTACCAGATTCCCGATATTCACGGTACACTCGTGAAATGGTCGTACGCGTAAATCCAAATTTTATCGCTACCTCGGAGATGCTGTGTCCCATCTCTCGTGCGCCGACTATAACACCACGTTCCAAACTCACTTAAATCTTGATAACCTGCCATTGTAGCCGCAGTAACCGAGCTAGCTGCCGACCGCATCGTGTTACTCTGATTGGTTCCATACCTCTGTTATTTGCATACGCACGCCTACACCAGTTTTTTTTTGGCTCTTCAGTGTACAACAATACAACAAGGCGCTTCAAAATAAGATATTATAATTATATGCAAACACACATCGCAGCTACCATAACAGAAGTTCAACACACGAAATTAAACTACAGAACCACCTAATCTGGCATTAACCAAGAAGAACCTAATTCAACAGTTGGATGCAAGAGAAATCATTGTAGGAACCACAGTAAACTTTATTTTCTAAGTGTCTAAGTGTTTTATGTATTAGCACAGCTGCTTTGTGTTTGATAAGGGGCCGTCCCCTGCCTCTGATTTCTGATTCAGTTACTCAGTTCGTGCCATACCAGGATAACTGCGAGTTAAACCCTCATCATGTTAGCGAGTGCAGGTAGGAAGAAAAATGCATCTTTCATGCAGGCTTAACTCGTCTTACTCGGACTCCGGTAGGTTAACAGGCAAATCCCTTCATCTTCAGCAAGTCGTGTTTTAAACCCCATCCGTGCATTATTGCATTCGGCTTCTTCGTTACAACATAAGAGCATTCTATGCAGCACAGACGTTAACAGATTACTTTAAAGGTACGGTCGGTAAGTGGTCTTCACAAAAATGAACTGGGGCAAATGAAATAATGCGTGGAACTCTGTAGGCTGTGGCAAGTACTTCCCTAGCTCTTCCAATGTTTCATGCAAACATCCTCCTCACATGACAATAGAACGTGGTATACCAGAGCATACTAGGGCTCCTCCAAAGGTTCTAGCTTCACTTCGTGGCACTTTGCTTCAAGCTAGCTGCTGCACAAAACAAACTGAATTCAGTACACTCGCAGGGCCTTCAGATTACATCGACCAACTATTTCTCCTGTCAAAGTCTGCGCGAGCTCTTAACAATTCGGATGTAACTCGCTCTTTACTTCATACGGGTCTGCGAACAAAAGCATTAATTTGCTGGTCAACCTGTCCCAAAACTTACTCACATTGTCGGCACATACTAAAACAAATGGACCTCGTGTGTTTGCTCCTTCTTTCAGCTTCAATCACAAGTCGGTTTCTCGCAATTTCATTTGTTTCTTCTCTTACTAATTCGGCAAGACATGTCAGGTGCGTCTGTTATCGTAGGAGGCGATAGAAACTTAGCGGGATCAAACACTAGTGATCGCTGAACAAATAACATTCTTGAACAAATTTGCGACCAGAAATGTATGCATTGCAATTTCCCAAACTATGCGTTGCGAATCTGGGGAGTTGCCTCCGCTGCACCCATGATCACCACCAGAATGGTACCAGTCTTGTTTACTTTCCACTTCTCTGGAACTACGGCATCTTTTACTCACATAGACCTGCCGGAATACAACTTCCTGTCTCGGTATGATTGTGATTTGTTCCATCTGCGATACGGGTTCTGTACCGGGTGTGGCTCAGGTTACCTCACTTTGCCCTTGTTCAACCTGCAGTTTCGGCATATCCTAGGAGCATATCCGAAACCTGGGTGTTGGTTGCATGGGTACAGGGGTGGAGCTCTTTCATCTTGGACCTGTTCGTCGCCTTCACGACTTCAGTTCTGCATTGGCAGTTGATCAATTTGACTGGCCTCTGGTAAACTTTCCCTGCATGTAAATGAGTCACTACCGTGGCTGTCAGTCGAATGTTCATGGTACCTCAAAGGGTGGGGTGACACTGCAACCATGGGTACGGTAGGCTGGCTAATTTTATCTGCAACTACACATCCAACTTGGTCTGGTGTACTCATTGATGCGGTAGGCTGACTAATTGTGTCGGAACGTACACAAACAACTTGGTGTGGCGTATCCATATGTGCAGTAGGCTGCACCTACACATCCGGCTTGGTGTAATGTGACTGGCGGTGAAGTAGTTGAAGTTTCGCCTGACTGCAGCTCTTCACTTCTAATGACATTAGCTATGATTTGAAAGTTCCATTAGAAATTGTCTAACATCTGGTACGTCTTTTTCATTTTCTCGGCCTAATTTTGTAGATTTTCTTTTACCTTTCACATTTTTTCAGCTCTGTCCTGATCTGCCTTTGGATTTGTTGCATAATAACTTGCAGCATAGCGTCTAGTCTCATGGTGTCAGTGTTAGTAGCTGCGGCCTCTACTGGCTGTGTTGGTGCAATACTGAATGATGTGCCAAAGTACCCATAATCTCTCTACTCATATATAAGCCCTACGACCCTTTATAGACATTGTGATTAGCTAAATTAAAAATAATATTTGCATCATAGTCCTTTTTTTTATGAAAATCCGTTTTCGATCAATTGCCATGACAGCAATACTGCACATAACTCCAAATAGGGTAGAGATACCTTCTTCAGAGGCCCCACTCTAGATTTGGAACATGCGAGATTTGCACACACAGTCTCTGACTCATCAGTGTGTCGGAAGAACACACTTGCCCCATATGCCAATTCTGAGGCATTGCAAAAACCATGAAATTGTATCTCCCTGGTATATCCTGCCATCACGAACCTGGGGATCTGAATTCTGTTGAGCTCTAACAAGCCCCTCAGAAATTGATAGCAAGTTGTATGCTGAATTGATGGTAGTGATTCATCCCATTTCAACTGAAGTTGCCACAACTCTTGCATTAACAGCTTGGTCTTCAGAATTACTAGTGCAATTAGTACTAGAGGATCGAAGATCTGTGAAATATCTGACATTACTGTCTGTTTAGCAATTTTTGAACTTCGTGAAAATTACTTGACATTATAGTGAAAGTAATATTGCTCTGAGTTCCAGAGAATACCCAGAGTTTTACTTTAATCATTATCAAGAGAGTCGACATAGCCCTTGCTTTCTCTTGCACAATTTGGTACATGGCAAAGAACTTCTGGTTTGTTGGAGGTCCATTTATGTAAGTGATATCCTCCATGATGCACCAAATATGTTAATTATCTTTGTAGAGCTGTGGCTTCTTCTAATGTCTCTGCACTCGTCATGAAATCATACACATAGAAATATCTTCTTAGAATGATCGCCACCTTTGGAAAGTCATGTTCTTCTTCTGATGACAGCTGATAAAGTGTTATTATGACCAGAAATGGTGCTGAGACTGTCCCATATGTGACAGTATTGAACTTGTAGATTTCTGTTTCACTGTTGAGGTCATCACGCCATAAGATCGTTTGTAAATCTGCTTGGATGGATCGATGAGAATATGTCGGTACATCATGGCAATGTTGGACATTATTCTTCAATGGTAACTTGAATGAGTAATAATGTCCATAGTCATTTCGTCTAGTAGTATCTGTTTAATTTGTTTTACGTAATATTTCATCAGGTGAGAAGTAAAATTTGGTAATGCAAGTTTCCAGATGCCAGAAGTTCTGTATTTTCTTGTGCAAATCCTCATTGGTGATAAGATGGCATGTGTACAAGGGTTCAGTGTTAGGTGAGGTGACCCGTCCAGATGCAAAGCAACCAAAAGTGGATTTAAGAAATGTAGGTACATTTTCAGCAGGTTTGAGTTGACCAAATGCACAAAAGATCCATTAATACTTCTGCACCCAGAACCATGTCAATTCTGCTAGGCGAGTGAAACCCTGGGTCTGCCGGTTGAATTGATGATGGAATCTTCCAGCTGGATGTATCTACTTCACCCATAGGTAGTTCGTGAGTGATTGTGAGAAGCACAAGGCAATTCAGAGAACAAGCATATGAATTTAGTCGAAACTGAATAGTACAAGAGACACTATAGTTGACATTAGATTTTGACAGACCTATTCCAGAAACTGATGATGATAATATCCTTTGCCTTTTAAGCCTAACATCTGAACAGCATGTTCGGTGATGAAGTTTATTTGTGATCCAGCATTAAGAAATATCTTTATAGTTATGCAACCATCATGTGAATTTTGTGCATTTACCAATGCTGTAGACAAGAGTATCAGCACATTTATTTCTGTGCTATTTGCTGTACACGACACTGTAGTATTTTCGCTTGCTTCTTCATGTTGTGTATATGGAGCACTACCTTCCTGTGATAGCGATGGTGGCTGTTCTTGCATGTTTACTGCTGGAGTTGATGTACCTTCAATGTGTAACAATGAATTGTGTTTTTGACGTCAATGTTGCACAGGCCAGAGGCATGCTGGTTTAGTTGACCACTTCTAAGACAATTAAAACACATCCAAAGTTCCTTTAATGTTCGAATCCGTGCAACTGTTGGAATTTGATAGAAGGTGCCACACTGATACATATAATGCATTTGGTCACAGATCTTGCATTTCACATTGTGTGAGGTGACATAGAATACAGTACTTGGCTAATGCCGACGAGTCACCATGTTAGGGCCTCTTGTGACAACATTATGCTAAATCTTTCTATGTGATCTACTCAGATAAACAGCTTCTAGTATGTGACATCGCTGCAGTAAGAACTTCGTTAATTCTGCTACTGTTGGCAAAATTGTTACTGGTGCTGTAGTTTCCCATTCTTGTATTGTTGTGTTGTCGAGTTTATCGGTTATTAAATGAATCAAAATTGTATCCCAACTCTCAGTAGGCTGGTTAAGCACCTAAGTGCTCGTAAGTGTTTATTGACATCAAGTAACTGTCTTAGGTGAGTACCCGATTCTCTTTCTACTTGGGGAAGGTTAAACAAGGCTGAGACATTTATACTCGCCAAAACTCTTTTATTCTCAAACCTTCCCCTCAAAATACTCCAAACGGTAGTGTACTTCTGGGCTGATGTGTATGAAGACACAATAATATTGGCAGTATCACCTTGCAATAATGATCTCAAATAATTAAATTTTTCTATGTCACTGAGGCATGTATTGTTGTGTATAAGAGATTTAAATGTGTCATAAAACAAAGCCATTCGTCATACTGGCCACTAAATTTTGGGATAGTGATTGCCGGTAGCTTAACTGCTAGCACAAATGCTGGGATAGTGATTGCCGGTAGCTTAACTGCTAGCACAAATGCTGGGATAGTGATTGCCGGTAGCTTAACTGCTAGCACAAATGCTGGTTTTCCCTTGTGCGCTATGCGATCTATGGTTGCGGCTTCTGCTGCTGCTACAGAATGATTTTCAATGTGACCTTCAATTGTAGTAACTAAATAAAAATATGTGTTCTCAGATTCTTCCCTTGCAGTTAATTGAGCTCGTGGCTCATCAGTGATTTCTATTTCTGATTGAACATTGTCAAACTCAGTCCAGCACTCTTCCATTTTAGGGAGGCTTAATCATAGTTTTCTTATGTCTTGCTGAGGATTAGTATCAAAGCTATCAACATACTGTTTGAACCTTATCACGTGAGACTTAATTTGGCTCCTTTTCACTACCAAAGTCTTCAAAGCTTCAGCCATAGTGACTGTAGTAAACCTACACGACTACTTGGCCCATCTATACAACTGGAATACGTGGTTATGAATTAGAAGCGATATGGAAGGAGGATGAAGCAAGGAAAAAATTGGATGAGCACACTCACTCGCCAGTTGGTTATTCGCTGGATCTCGCCTCCTGCACTCCGTGTCGGGCCACGATCTGTTCTCGTAGTATTCGTGTAGTGGCGCACACTGGCCGCACCTTCGATGAGAGTTCACACAATGTTCACGAACCGACTTGTTCCCACTACTATTTCAACTCGCGTCCGACCGATGTTGACGTGGTGACGAGCGCGTCGACGCGCCAATTCCGATTTGCGATTTATAGTAACTATCCTAGAATACATCCGGCCCGGGGGAACAAAATGTTGACGCAAACACGCGTCATGTTCTGATTGTGCGAAATAAAACGAGCTAAGAGGGAAGGAGGAGAACCGTTAGGCACCCTCTCTTCTAGGAAGTGCACGTGTGGTGGTGCGCCTGTTTCTGGTACTCACTAGTACCAAGAAAAGCTTTGTATGTGTTGGTTTACAGTGTAGTAATCAGCTCGCGGTGAAAAAAAAAGTCCTATCTTTTGTATTTTGAGATAGACTTTCGTGTTCTCATTGGTCTGATCGATGCCCCCTGTTTCCAGTACAGAAAACGTGTGACTCGGCTTTGCTGATATTTTCCATTGATCATTCCGACCCCGACTCTTGGTGATCAAACGAGACACTGTATTTGGTCTACAGTTCACTGAATCATACTTCTGAAAGTTTTCCGTAATCTCTTCACTCAGCGGCTGGCTTATCAACACAGCACAATTGAAACTGCTTGATCCTGAAACTAAATTTTTGGGGCACTTTTCTCTTGGGGCGTAGGTACCTACCCACTAAGAAGGTTTTTCTTTTAATATTCTATTAAAATGGAATGAAAATGGGTAGAATATATTTTACACGGAATCTTCAATATTTTTTCAAGTGGGTATTACGCAGAACAAATGGAACTGACATCTGTGACGTGTCATATGAATAAATTAGTTTACCTTAACAATATACGTTAATATTATAAAATACTATCAACACAAAAGCACGAGCAACTATCAATAAGCTAAAATTATGGGCAAACAGGAAGAACTCAGTTGATACTCCCAGCCGGGACTTATCATTTTGGAGTTATGTCACTAATGAACTATGTATTTGTTATAGAAATAACGAGAAGTTACGAGAATGATCACGAACAATAATTATCTGTTAACGATTGTTGTAACGGATCTCTCGCATTTCAGGGGTCTCGATGGCGCAGCGGCTGGACCACTCGCCTCCCACCAAGTCGAACCGGATTCAATCCCAAGCCGGGTCGTCACTCCCGGGATCGTACCTGGTGATGGCCGCTGGTCGATGGGTTTTCTCGGGGATCTCCTGTTTCCCCGCGCCTTGCGTTCAACGCTGCTCCTTTCTCGCCTCGTTTCGGCCTCACCGGCTGTCGAGACCTCGTTGTTAAGAGTCGCTTGAATCTCTCGACTCGACTTGCAGACTCTCAGCGGCGGAGGTAGAGGACGCCCGACGACGCCTCGGCCGGCCGGAGGAGGAGGCGACTGGAGCCACGGAGGTCGACCTTGAACGACGACGCGATCAGCGGAGCGTTGCGGGTCCGGCCGCGGGCGGTTCTCACACGTCCTTGCCAGGGGGGGGGGCGAGGAGGGGGGAAAACAATAGCGATTTGGGAAGGAGGAGGGAGGGATGCCGGAGACGACGCACGTTTCGCCTTGGCACCTGTTGCAAGCCCTGCTCATAGACTCTACATCTCCAAGTCCATTTAATACAGAATGATTCTAAAATCATGGGACAAACATTGAGGGGTGGTAGAGCTCACTAAAACAAATAATTATTGTATAGGAATATATGGGTGGGAGTGACGCGTTGAGGCACAAACACAAAAATAACACATGAAATGCAACACATGGTTTATTTACAACATCGCCGCTAAATGCTTTTTAACAGCAATGTTTATGATAATTGCTCAAAATTGCTACCACCGACAGTAATGCAAGCTTGGTAGCGTCGGTGGAGTGACTGGCGAAAAGATTCACATACGCCGGGTATTTCACGCACGCCACCATTGTCAGCCAATCACGCCGTATGTAGAGGTCGCCAAGCATGCGTGACTGTTGGTGGATGCATTTCCAGCAACTGTTTTAACATTTTCTGTACGGAACCACTCGTTAAGTATGCTGCTAATGAACATTTTATGTTCCCGTTAATGTGTTATGTTTTTGTGTTTGTGCCTCAACGCGTCACTCCCGCCCATATATTCCTATACAATAATTGTTTGTTTTAGTGAGCTCTATCACCCCTCAATGTGTGTCCCATGGATTTTAGAATCATCCTGTATATACTTCCCCCACACGTCGATGAAAATGTAATTTTAGGATTGTTAATATGTTACCCACGTGGCAGTTCTTAACCCGCTAGGCCACACTTTAATTTCGTGTTTCAAGTGTTGCAAATACGTAATTTTGTTGGTGCTCGTACTCGTGTTCAGCATTTTGCTTGCAAGCAGTCATGATGTTGGCATCAGCCATTGTCGAAAAGGTGTATGGAAATTCCACAAATCGTGTTAGCCACACGGAAGACTCGAAATATTAATCACTGATGCCTTGCTGTGTGCAGTATCAGTTAGAAGTATCATCCGTGTTCAACGTGTTAACGATCGTGGACGCTGATTGGACGGGTTGATACGGTGTGAATGAGCAATTTACCACTAACATTTTAGTGGAACCACTTAAATAAATACCAAAAGTAAATTTTTTTAGAAGGATCTGCGACTCATGCACGAAAATAAAATAATAGGTTAAATACAACAAATTCCCTTCATATAATTGCATATTTTCATTTTCAATAAAAATGCATCCTTAGTTTGTAAAAACTTTAAATGTGGGCACACAACTCTATCGTTACGAGATGTTACATTAATATTGACAGGAAAAGCTGTGTTCGGCGATTGAAATGAAAGATTCGAGAAAATATAGAACATTTTCTAAATGAAAATCTTGAAGGAAAACGAGACATTTTCTAAGGAATTTGGAAAGTGAAAATGGCCGCGATTATGACGTTCGTATGACGTCATATAGCATTCAGTGAATTGAATTCAATAAAAATCGAAGGTAGTTTGAAGAAGGATTTTATCGTGAACGAGCCTTAAGCAATCTCAAGTTGTTTCTGAGGAAGAAGCTGTAGTCGTTGCATTCGTTTACCATTATCTCGAAAAAACTGGAACGACGTTTTTGGATTCGGGAGATATATTTGAAGCAGGAGGAACATGTAGAATTTCGCCATCTTTTTCCGGATTTTCTTCGGGATGAAGAGAAATTCTTTAAATATTTTTGGATGTCTTCTGAAATGGTTTTTGAACTGCTAAGGTTGCCACCTCTATAAAATAAGGGAACAAACTCCAGAAGAAAAAAAAAACAATTTCACCAGCTGAACTCCTTGCAGTAACAATGAAATCAGTTTTATTGTTTAATAACAATGCTTGGAATTGCGTTCAAGTAATCAATGTGTTCAAGTAATCAAGTAAACAATGCTGGGAATTGTGTTCTGTCAAATAATCATTATTAATATTTGTTAATATTATTTACAGACAGTTCAACGTACGTGCAACACAAGTAGTGAATCCTTTTCGCAAAATTCACATTAAAAAACGAACAGTAAAAAAAACCAAATTTACAAGCATTAATTGCAGATTTCCATATACAGCACTTGCGTTTGCAATGGGGCATAATCACGTTGATAAAGTGTTTCTTCAGAGTTGGTGGTCTTGTCTGTCTGTGGCAGTCACCGTCTGTGGGCTGTCGTTTTGCTGTAATGGGGTATGTATAGGTATTCAAGGAAGTTACGCGTGTGCTGGTAACAACACGAGGAGGCACAGTTGTTACTTCGTCTTCCAAATTTCTCACTTCATACCCGGTCACGAGTCGTGATATTTTGAACTTCCCTTCAACTTGCAGTCTTGGTTTAGATGATCTATCGGTTTCCTCCGTTGCAGCAAATATTCACGTAAGGGATCAGAATGGCTGTCCATTCACTTTGATCTTTTTTGTGTGCAAACGATTTTCAAGTACTCGAGCAATAGGTGCCTACAGACAGTGTAGTAGTAGGGGCAGCGGTGGCGTAGGGTCCAGGGCGCTCGCCTCCCACCACGGCGATCCGGGTTCGATCCCCGGCGGGTTCACTCCCGGACCTTCGCATGTGGGAATCGTGCTGGACGATGCCGCTTGCCGGCGGGTTTTCTCGGGGCACTCCCGCTTCCCCCGCCCTTGCATTCCAGCGCCGCTCCATTCTAGGGTCTCATTTCTGTCATGCTCGGGGATGACGGTCACCTACGGGTCCCATCTAGAAAGACCGCCACTCGGAGGGTGTTGCCTTGCCCTGGGTGCACTCCCCACACGCCATTATTATTAGTGGAGTAGTACTATTGTTGAAGGTGTCACAGAACTGAGAAGTACTGTTAGCCGGGGTGGAATTTGTACTACTTGATGAATTGTACACATCAAGGGTGACCTCAGCGTCTCCAACATCTATTTCGATGCGAGATTGCTGCGTTCTCCCCGCAAAATATGGGATGAGAAAATTTAGGTCCTCTAGGTGTTACCATGACTTTATATTTTTTACGGCTTGATCACGTGTTGTTTTAACTTTCTTTAAATGCTTCCCGAAGTCAAGTTAAGTTGTATTGGTGACTGGTTTCACAATGTATGGCTTCGTACGGATCATGTTCTGATTGAATTGTATTAATATCATTTCATCAGATATATTAAAGTCTGTATGCTTCAGCCCAATGGTTCTGTGTTTCATATTATTATATTGTTCCATTAAATCATCAAAAATTTCAATTTATTTACGATTTTCATTTAAAGTAAATTTTTTCCATTATTAATTTTTTTAAGTGTGCGATTAAATCTTTCAACGACACTAGCTTTATGGTCAGATAAAAGTTAAATAATGATTTATATAATATTTTTTATTAATTATTTAAATTTATCACTACAAAATTCTTTGCCATTATCTGTAATGATGACTGTTTATTATCAGTTCTACAGCAATCGTATTTATTTGTATTCCTTCATAATATCACCTAGCCGATCACGTCCCACGCCTTTCTTGTCATCGTCAGATCGTGACAGTGCTTGTCAGACTGATCATACAGTTGAGTGAGTGAAGCGAAGAGATTTAGGCGACTTTTAACATCGAGGTCTTGAGAGCCGATGAGGGTGAAGCGAGTTGATTATGGAGCAGCGCCGGAGTGAAGGGGCGGGGGAAACCAGAGATCACCGAGAAAACCCGCCGACCAGCGGCATCGTCAAGCACGATTCCCACGTGCGAAAATCCGGAGTGATCCGGTCCGGGATGGAACCCGGTTCGTTTTGGCGGGAGGCGAGCAGGCTAACCACTCAGCCACCGCGGCCCTATCATACAGTGGAGGATGTCGTCTGACTGCTTCATTTAGCAACTCTTTCTTAGTGAAATCATTTTGCAAAAAAAAGGGCAATGAAATTCACACTATGGCACGGCAACAAATATCCTAAATTTTCTTCCGTCTTCGGTCTGTTTTCCTAGTCGGAGCAACCTGGACTGAACGGAAGGAGGCGGAGGATTATGGAACTGACATGAACGGATGCACTGTGCGGAGTGCCATCGGTTTACATGAATAGTACTCTTTCTCTCCAGAACTGAACTGAACTGAACGGATGCAGTGTGCGCGCTGCTGAAAGCTGTTTATTTTCTTCCGCATCATTAGATTGAAATAAAATATCAGTAGGATTGACTGCATTTATACGAAACATTGACAAATTGAAAACTGATGCCTTAAACGGAATTGCATGTGTAAGCATGCCTCTGTTAACGCACAGTTTATCTTTACATTTGCACGCAGGAATCCACTTTACAAACACCTTCATTCTCTTTGGGAAACGAAAAGTATTTGACGTCTGTTCCCTTTGTTTTCTTATGGACGGTTGCTGAAACCGTCAACAGCTCGGTTTGGCATTCTACTTCTCCCAAACGCACACACAAAACCGACGTCGGAATCAAATAACACGTGGTAACTGCTGTTGCCGTGCGGCCGCGTGCAACCAAGCTGACGTCACGAGGGAGGGGTCGGAGGGGAAGTACATGCTGACGGTTTCACCTTTCCCTCTTCCCACCACGGCGTGCATCACTGCACAAAACGTTAATCGCCTGTTTATCATCCATGGACATGTCTATTTACCATCTTTCACATCTATCGAAGGATTTTTAAGAGGATGAGCACATTTTTATGGCAGTTATTGTAGTTCCGAATTTTACTAGAGGTGGAAGTGTATGATGGCGCCAAGTTGACTTCATGATGGCGTTCGCCCCTGAGATGCTAGAAGAACAGCCAGGGTGATCTAGGAAGAGACTAGAGATGAGGTTGGCGAATTTTCGTCTTCTACGTTTGTCCCCCTGCATTGACTCGCCTATAGCCGGTGCAACTGTCAAAGTCACATGTTTAGCACTTATGAACGTGTTTATTTACACACTTGAATTTTAGACAGGCCGCACTTTCACATGAATGAAATACTTCGACTAACTTAAAAAATACATTCTGGTTGCATTAAAACTAGGTTTGAGGAAGTTCGCAAACATCTCAGAGCACGCACTTGCGTAAACAACATCCTAACCTCAAAAAGTGCCCACGTTGTTCTTGATAGTGCTTTTGGCAGAAGAGCAGCCCAACGTTGGACCATAGACTAAATATGAGGTAGACCTATGGCTACGCACATTCAGTCTCCGTGTCCCAACATTGAACTGGCTTTTCTGCCAATACGACTTTAAAAAACGGCGTGGATTGGATTTGAGGTTAGAATAAAGTTTAATAAACAAGTGCTTTGATATATTTTTATATACTTCCTCTAACCAGTTTGTAATGCAATTTGATTAAATTCAAATCGGTAAAAGTATTTTATTGATATAATAGTGCTTGTAATTTAAAAATTAAGATATAAACGCACATGTTCGTAGTTGTTGACCATGTGGTGTTGACAGTTGTGTTGCTTTGGAGTAGGTAAATGTTGGGTACAAGCGCAGAAGACGGGTGTTCGGTCTACCTCATCTTTAGTACATGTGTTGGACAGAGTAGCATGACCACTCCACCTCATTTTCCCCGTAGGTACCAGCGGGCAGGAGAGAAAAAAANGGGGGTGTGTGCCTTGCTGGCAACGGGCCGGATGCACGTTTTGTTCGGCTCGGTGGCGGGACTGCACCGGGCTGCACGGCACGATGCTGGGAGTCTCAGCGGACGTGCTGCTATCTGGCGTTGGGCATCTCAGAGCCGAGCGCACTGCGGGAACACGCCACGTAATTACGACTCGTACAGGCGAGCCCACAAGAGCTGCAACACCCTCCTTCCTATAGTCACATCCCAAGAGTACACCACGATCAGCTTTACATTTCAAACGTAAAATTGTGGCCTCATTCTTAGACCGAGAGACTGCAGATTGAGTGAGATTACAAGCGATGGGTTACGTTCGGTGTCTGTAAATAACCGATGGCAGTTTTACTTTTGGGCTGAACGAGTTTAAGGTCCCCGTCTACCTGGAACTTTTTCCCACGTTTAGGCCGAGAAGCGCGGGAGCGATAAGGGCGACACTGCCACTCGCATCAAGTACGCCATCGCCGCTAAGCGCAAGGCTCTGAACTGGCGTGCAGTGTTCTCGTCGTGCTGCGTGTACCTATGGGACTTTCAGCGGTGACCATATTATTTTATTAGTGGGAAGTCTTTAGGAAGGTTCAGTGCAGGCGCCTATAGTAGTTTTGTATGTATCTGATGCGTGCATTTTGAGCTACAGCGCCTTGGAAAGGCCGTTTTTAGCGGTTTTGGAGTACTCTGAATTGATGTTTCTAACGTACGTGATATTTTGAAAGTACTTAACAGCTCTCGTCTGAAGTGTGTGTTCTATTCGTAGATCAGCACGTTGGACGCACGCTTAATAGTTTCGTTGAAAAACGTGTATTTGGAACACTCTGCAACGCAGTTCAAGCGCCAGGTAGACGGGCGCCTTAAGNCAACGCAGTTCAAGCGCCAGGTAGACCGAATGAATGCAGCAAAACGATTTTAGGTTGAGCTCTGGTCTCCTTCCATTGTCCATTAGGCGACGTGTATCGCAGTGGCGCACCAAGAGAAGACTCAGCCAGGCATTCATTACCTTCGCAAATCCCAGAGACATGCCGTTCCTTGAATTAAATATGATTTATTTTATTGCGTTTTATTAACGCAATCGAAGGTGTTTGGTAACATGGTAGCGGACCTCACTCGGATTTCATAGCTCGTGGGTTCCATTTACGCCAAGGCTGCAACCGCAACTTTCTGTCCCCTACTTCAGAAGAAAACTAACCGAGACCATTCATGTACGTAAATATTCAGAACTCCTGAATCATTTAGATTAAGGTGCTCGTCGACTCCGTGCAATGCAATAAAACGAGATTTATTATTTTTAATTTATGAAAATATTATATTGCTGACATACATGGATTTACAACTGAAATATTATAACATCGTGAGAATAATGAATGCAACCGCCGATAGCGCACACAGTAACGTCTTCTATATATTCGATTCACAATTCACATAGTAATTCTTAAGACAGTATTTTATGATAATTTATTTCATTATCTGAAAGAGATTTATATAAGAACCACATAAATGTAATTATTTGTAGTCAAATTAATATAGTTTTCAAAATGTAGCACCAAAAAGTAAACAATTTTGGGATATGGGAGCCCAAATTTCTATGATCCTAATTAATTTTGTAAATTAAATCCCATGTCAGGTGAACTATGTCATAAACATAACGTATTAATCAAGTATCATGGATATTTAACATTCGGAACTCGGGGACTAATGTCTTGAATCTCTATTATAATAGGTATTGATGTTTTTGCCAACACATTTTATTTGACCGAGAGACTTAAAAATATTAATATTATTTTCTCTCGGGCTAATAAAAATGTGTTGGCAAAAATATTTGAAAATAGATTCATTATGCCAGTACCGGAGTACCGATTGTTAAATAACACCTTGATACTTAATTAATACGCTGTGTATATGATAGACCCCTATAGTTCACAAGACATGTGATTTAATTGGCAAAGTTAGTAGAAACTTGGGCTCCCATAAAAACTCGAGATCCCATATTCCAAAACTTTCGACTTTTCAGTGCTACATTTTGAAAATTATAATCATTTAAATACATATATTTACATTTGTGCGGCCCTTATACTGTATCATTATCTTTCAGATAGTGAAATTTAAAAAAAATAGCGTGAAATATGGCATTAATACCACCCAATGAACACTCCCGATAAGCGTGACATTTTCTGGCAGAGACTTTTTATTGTGAATATAACTCAGAAATATAATTACAAACATGCCCACACATTTGCCCTTTCAGTACTTTTAATGCATGTTTATGACTCTTTGTAAACGTAAGTTTTCTGCGTACTGTAAAACACCCGCTGCCTAACTTTGATAGATCACAGTTATACAAATTGCATTGAAGATATCAAACATAGGTATTTATCGGAAGGCTTAAGTGAAAAACAACAACGCACACTACCTACTAAGTTCCATTGTGAACCAGCACATTGAACTACACACTTTGTAAAAGTCCTAGTTATATATTGTAAACCGACTGCAAAAGGCGATGGTGACTTGGAATGGGACCGCAAGGGCCCGAGTACAGTTGCGCTGTTCTAAGCAGTGTCCTAGGACAAGTACAAGCTGATTGGTGCACGTGACCCTCTGACATCACAGCTCTGTCAGGACATCCCGGACTTGAGACAATCTGAGTCCTAAGACAAGCATTCGCCAATTTGGAACTTTGCGCTTAACTATGCCCTAAGGTAAATATAAGAGTTCAGTTCATTTACGTTTTCGCGAGCAAATACAAAAACATAATAAACACTTAATAAACGAAATATCAATAAACTATGTTAAAATGTGTTATTTACTTCAGCGCCTGCGCTACCAAAAAAATTAATAAATTACGTAATAAATTAATGAAATTAATATTTGTATATAAATTACATTATGCTTAAAGAAATACCCACATATTAAATTAGTTTGAAACGTCCGACGCATAAAAAATTATAATCTATAAAATATGTTAAAAATTAAATGAGAATCTCATGAAAATCTGTAGAGCATAAACAAAAGAATAAACGTTTTAATTTACGGGGCTCTGGTAACAGTTTGTGAAATCTCTTCTTCGGACATACGTCGGGCTACATGTTTTTTGCGAAATGATATATGCGCAGGCTAAACTTCAATAGCCTGAGTAAACACTTGCAAATTTCCTTTGGCTACTGGCCGCGTTCCTATGTTTTAAAAGAAGTTTTATACTTGACTGGGAAAATCAGAATTAATTTGACTCCGACGCTAAAAGTCCGTAATTCGCTGCCAGGCAACTAGACACGTGACAGTTTTGTAACGTTCATGTCACAAAGTTAGTTCTGAACTAACGTGTTTTGGAGTGCAAGTAGATGCGAAGAGCAGACGCCCGTAGACATGCGCAATTTTAGACCATGATTCTGAACGCACCTATGTGACGTCATTCAATTTGGAAGTAAAATACGGACGGACGTCCACGGTTACAGCCAACTGTAGACGGGCCTTAAGATGGAGCGACAGTGGGATGCAAAGGCCGGGAGAAACTTGTAGTACCCCGAAGAAACACAGTGGACACCGGCAACGTCCGACATGTTCCCCGCGTGCCGTGATCCGGGCCAACACATCTGCCGCATCGCGCCCCACCCATGGCGGTTATAACGGTGAGAGCACTCAGATACGCGCTTCAACACAGACGTTATCTCTATCAGCTCACACGCAGATTATTAACCTTGAAGGGCGAAGACGTGTGAACGCCCATTGTAAGGAAATGCACCGGCGTCCGTCCGTGGCGGAGGAGAGGCTATCACGCGGACAAAAAAAAATTAACACCCCCCACTGCACCCGGTAGGGTTCGCCAGGTCGACGACCTCCCGTGTGCAAGTCAGTCACGTTAACCGCGTAACGGGGCGCGCACGGAACGTCGCTCGTTCCCCCACTGCAACTTTTCTGCGCGTTTGACGCATCGAGGGGGCCGCAGTGGCGTAGAGGGGAGACTACTCGCCTCCCAGCTAAGTGAACCGGGTTCGATTCCCGGCAGGGTCCCTCCCGGATTCTCGCACGTGGGAATCGTGCCAGACGATGCCGCTGGTCGGCGGCGGGTTTTCTCGGGTATTTCCCGTCGTCTCCCCCGCCCTTGCATTCCGACGCTGCTTCCATCGTCACCTCGCTTCACCTTCGTCGGTTCTCAAGACCTCGATGTAAAGAGCCGCCCAAATCTATCCACTCCACTTGATGCATCGAAGCGAGGAAGTGGTAAGGACGATATTCGCATGCACATCCAGCAACCCACCGCCTTTTCGTTGACTCATTCTTACTTAGTGTACACAAAGCAAAGAAGGTTATATTTGACCATTACTGTGCACTGCCGCAGTGTGTGTGTGTGTGTGTGTGTGTGTGTGTGTGTGTGTGTATATATATATATATATNGAACCACACATGTGTGACTTTCCACCCCTACACCTGTACCCTTTCTGGAAAATGCAAAGGTATAAGTTCCCCTTTGTTTCTACTGATTTTCCTTTTATACTTATTTTGGCCTATGACTTCCTGTTGTCGGACCACATTATTTTTACATTTCCACAGAGTAGATAAGTGCACAGAATCGAATAGAGTGGCGGTTCCTTCGATGTGGGAGGATACCCGTTTTGATTGGCTGCGCGAAGCTCTCTGAATTGACATTTTTCTTTCATTGGCTACTGCTGTCCGTGAATTGACCCGTATCGACCGGGCTGCCGGCAGGCGAGTAGGTCACCAGGCGCTGATTGGCGAACGATATTCCAGCGTTTTGCTGGCCGGTGACGCCATTTTACTGTCGCGAAGCAGCAAGTTTCACCTCTGTATTCAATAATACTCTGTGACACTACGAGAGGCGGGAGTAGCTATACTCTCCGCGGCTGCTCTGGTGCCTCCAGGTGACAGGGTAAAGTCGCCTTAGGTGGACGTAAGGTATGTTCATAGTCAGCTATGCGGCTGTATTTGGTGAGGATACTTCAACTACGGAAGGAGTATCTCTCCATGCCAGGTCTTGATTGGCTGTAAAATCGCACACAGTTTGGTTGTGTTACAAAAAACCTGGTGGGGATATCTTCGACTATGGAAGAGGCTTCCCCTCTCGGGTTGCGAGTGCTGCTTTGGAGGCGGAGAGAATCCTCCTGCTAACCGATAATCGTGTCGGGAGTATTGTCCCCCCCCCTCCTAGTATCATCGGCTGGCAGGAAACTTAGCTACAGGAAGGACTGGTCAAGCGCAAGTTATAGCCTCTGCCAGTCCAAGGGAACCCACATCTCTTCGTGGTACCGCATGGCAATCCCATGGTTGAGTTTGGCAAATGTGGGAAACTCCCAGGCGTGCCCCATGCCAGGTTTTACTAAAAGGGGTATCCACCTCCCTGGCAATCCGTGTAGTTCGTGGGCAGTAACGACAGAGGCCGCCAGGTGGCGGGCCGGTCGACTCCTTCACAATCAGAGACTCCCGAAGGTTGAATTTCAATGTGAAGGAATTAAAGAGAATGGAAAGGGACTATTATCGGGTTGGGGTATTTAGCCTACCGAAATGGAGAACCCGTGATGAAATGGAAGGAGTAACACGGGGTGACCTCACTACTCTAGAGGTTCTCTCGGCGGGGATCAGGGAACATGGCCCTTATGGGGCCTGTGCTGATCGACAAATCTGATTTCCCCTGCGCCCGGAGGTCGTATCGAGGATGGACTCGTGCTGGCAGTGGTTTGAAATTAGCAACCGGCAATGCCCCTATCGTCGAAAGATGAGCGGGGCATTAATATAGCATCATGATAACGTGAAATGGCCGTTCTGCCCCAACTGGAATGCAGGATGCGGCCCCCAAAAGGGGGCTCCCCACCTTTGTAGGTTGGGAGGATAAAATAGCATAATAAGCCGGTATGATGGTTGGCAGTGGGCATGAAAACTTTCACAAAAAAATAATACACCAATAGGGGAGTTGGTGATAAAATCACAGCCATTCACCCATTGGGGCGGAAGTGGGTAGGAAACCAAGAGGGGTGAGGGGGCGGGAACATGGCCGATCACGACCTCCGTACACAGAGAGGCTTGCAGCCATGTAAGCTCCGTGAGGCTGGTTGAACTAGTGTTAGTTCAATAACATAAAGCTAAACTGGATTCGACAATATCAAAGACCCGAAGTATTGTTCATAGCTCATAGCTAGGGGCAGTGATATTTCGCGAAAAGATTTCGAGACAAGATAGAGCCCAAAGCACTGTAGGGTCGTCCAGCTTCTTTGATTGGCTAAATAATGTTCTGGCCCGTGTTAACCGTTTGCGCACGAATCACGAATGTTCAGTGTCGGAGTTACTTAGTCCCGGGTGGCTTGGTCAAAGACGGACACGGCACCGGCAGCCAATGGATGTATAGCAACAGCTGAGGTGTGTATATAGTATTGAAGTCTACTGTGTGCTCCGATTTTTACGCGAAAAGTCACTGGCCCTACTCATAGCGTAGCATCGCAACTCCAATGATGGCTCTGCATCTGGGGACTGGAGCACTATAAGGCTTGTTGTTGTTGTTGTTGTTGTTGTTGTTGTTGTTGTTGTTGTTGTGACACTGCGAAGCTCAACGCCCAACGACCTTCCTCGTGGCTAACTGATTCGCAAACAGTGCTGCTGTTATAGGTTATGTTTGTTTCACATCGACATTGCCGGACTCAAAGCTTACGTGATAACTAAACAACTGCTGTGTCAGCTTAAGTACAATAGGCATCAAAAATTTTCCTATTTGCAACAATTCAAAACATAAATCAAAGTGGGACTAAAAGGGTAAGGTTGTGAGGTACTTGTCTCTTGGATTTAAATACGTTGCTTCAGAACATCTCGTTGTTACTGGCCGCCCGAACCTCTCCACTCCAAAATTTAAATTTCCAGTTTCAATATTTTCAGCCCGAGTCTGTCAAGGCACAGGGGACAGACACCTTAACAGTTATTCCTTTTCTCGCGTTACTCTTGTCGCAACTGTAACCACAAATCGGCGGTTCCCTTACTATTTAATAGTTTTTGTATCACCTGAGTAAACACGTATACAATATGTTAAATAAAAAGGCACGCCAACACGCGTGTGTGATAACAGGACAGCGAATTAAACATTTTACGAGATGGAATCCACGTCCGAGAAGGCGTGGTTTGGCCGTTGTCGGTCATCAAAATATCACAGCGCTTTGGACATACGAGATGCGGTAAACTGCAACTTTAATCAATCAGTGAAAAAAAAAAAAAATATATAAATTGCAATTAACATGAGCAAGGAACAAAATTAGGCATCAGTAATTAATCGTTACATTCTCCTTTTTTGCTGTTAGTTTTGATTTGCATAACTTGGGGTGGAAACATGCGTGAAAACACACGGAAAGAACAGTAGACGCTTCTGGGGATTTAGCGTTACTTTCTAGCTCAGCAAATTTGCTGCCTATAACCAGAGATATTTGGGTTACTAACCAAGTCACGTCACGTGATCGACTTCGTATCCTAACAGCGGATTCGGACGTGGCTGAGGTGTGGCGATTGTGAACACCCAGTCCAGGTAGGCGACTACAAAGCGAGGCGCCACGTGCCGTTATCTGTCAGAAGGGAAGAAAGAGTTCACACGACACATGACCGTGTCATTCGTCCGTCACTCGCCGAGGAACTAGGTCGCCACGTCAGCGCCGGAGACGGGCGGCGCCGACGTCGAAGCCGCGTCAGCTCCCGCCAGTGTCAGCGCAACTGCACACGCCTGTCTCTCAGCGTTATCCTCGTCGCGCGCAGCTGCCCGGGCATCACGTCCTTTCTTTCTTTGACCCAAATCTGCCTGGTCAAGGTGCAAGAACACAAACTCGTCGACAAACACAAGCTTCATCACTCTCCCCCAACACTTCCCAGTGGTGGTCACAAGGGGGAGGGGGGCTAGATGTGCTCGAGTTCCTCCTTTGGAGCCTGATTTCACACAGATTAAAATTAAATTCTGGAAACGAATAACACTGTTGGTAGTATAGTATTAATACATAGACTAATATTGACAGCGAATTTTAAAAATTATGTCTATAGCGTATACACTAAGCACTGACATTTATAAGTAGAATTAAAACTTGATGTAAGGTGTGCTGGCAAGCATGTGGCTTGAACATAATGCGCGGTACCCCAGCCCTCAAGTAGTCTGCTGGGTTTCTAGATCCGCCACTGAACGTTTCCCAATTCTTACCGACGCAACAACTTAAAAGGTCGTGCACACAGTTCGGACGAAACATGAACTATCGGATCACATGCAAACTGAAGACTTTTCCAACTTCCTGTCGTCAGTGATAAAGAGTTAACACGAACAGCGGAACCACACATGACGAAAGACATGCTGGCTTAGTAGGTGAAATGGTTTTTAAGTAAGAGAGATACTGTCACATGTCGCTGGTCTGCGTTGACATTGGCGAGTCCCGCGCGAGCGAGTGGAGAAGGACAGAGTAGTGATATGATAGCGGGCGGCGAAGACAAAGACAAGCTTACACAGGCATGCCGTGGCGCCGCGATAAATATTTTGTGGCTCGCACGCTAGTGACCTTCAGCAGACTGAATTTTCTGGTGGTTTGCTGCCCTAGTTTCTCTCAGCGTGACTCGGGGTGCGTCGAACCTTCCAGATCAACGCCAGCCATAGCATAAAAGTGCGACGGGTCTCCGAGCCGGGGTTCACGAGAGTCGAGAGTTTGGGCGATTGTGCGGCGTCGAGCAAGAGACGACGAGCGAGAAGAGCAACGAGTGGCATCGGAGGTTACCATCAGGATGAAAATCTGCGACTGCGAGCATCAGAGCAGTGAAGAGTGCAACTGGCAGGCTGGACTATTGGACTGGATGCGTGAGTGAGAGACAACATTACAAATGATGGTAACAAACAGACTGAACGTTTGTTAATGGTGAGTATGAGATAATTAACTATAAAAAACAGAGATATTAAGAAGGACTTCGATTAGAGTTGAAATAGACGTCAAATATTGCACTCATTGAGAAGTAAAAAGAGCAAAAGTGGAGATACACGATTGTATGCAGTAAATAACAGCTGTGTTGATAAATTAGAAATCAAATTTAGTTATTTTATTTCTATTAAGACCACCATCCCTCATGAAATCAGATACGCCCCTCTGGCGACTTGTAACAATGTTATTATTCTTGGTTTGTCGGTGGTAGGAATACAAATCATCCCTCCAATCACGGCCACTGTCAGGCAACTGCCTACTTTATACTTCTCAGTAAGCAACTGTTACATGCGGCCACTCGCGTTTGTCCCCATCCCCCGTTGGGTGAGTGTTGATATCACCAGTAACTGGAGAAGGGAAGCCAGAGATGACAAGCGGGTCGCCGCGTAACACATGAACGTGTGTGTGTGTGTGTGTGTGTGTGTGCCGTGACAAGGCTATAGGAACTCATGGCACTCCCGTCCTTGGAAGATTGAATATCCCGGATAGTCGCTGCGCGCATTTTCTGGCGCACTTAACGCGCGTAGGAGTGTCGCCCTCATCGCTCCCGTGCTTCTCAGCCATTAGACCTAATACTTTTTATTAACAGGGACATGCAAACCTGCGTCTGCATTGCTAATGTTTGCAACACCCTGGAGACTTTGGACCAATAGGAAACAACTAAAGTTGGGCCTACTCAATCAATTCCAAATATGCTGAATCAAAGGGAAATTGGGTGCTTGCAATTGCTCAAGCAAAGTATACATATGGCATCGAATACACGCGCACACACACACATCTATGTCTTCCATGATGACATGGAGGTCCGAAATTATTGCCATAAATAGCTCAAAAAACTGATATGAGAGTTTAAAGTCATAATTTATGTGCATCGTGGAAATCCGTGTGATTTTAATGTCTTTAAAGTTAAGAGCACTGTTTTCGTGAAGAAAGAATGAAATGTACCTGGTCCGGGAGGTGAGCCGATTTAACTTGTGGAACCCAAGACATTTGCCAGTTCAGCCACTCTGCAGGTACACGTTGGCTCCAGCCCGGGATTCCGAGTTGAGTGTTACCACCACTCTGCATTTAGGTATTTACTCTAGCACTTGAGTTAACGAAATCTCTAAGGGAAATTCGAACACCAGTATTAGGTACGTATATAAATACGTATTAATTAAGAGGTACATTCATTTTATCACAGTGGTTTTTACACGTCCTGTTCAACAT
>NQII01001648.1:352595-370193 GCA_002778355.1 Clitarchus hookeri | reverse complement strand
TGCTACCGGGGGAAGGATCATCACCGTGTCCTGCCTGACAAATGTCCTGCCGCCTCCGGACGATTCTCCCCGCCTACCTGCGATGTCCCTCTTTGTCCGCTGACCAGTGGGACGGCCCTCCGGGGAAGCCAACAGGACAATCGAGGGCCTCCTGAAGAGCTGCGAGACATAAAGGAAGCCTCGTGCCGTTTCCGAGGACTCGACTGCTCCTCCTGTGTCGAATTCGCGCCGCCACCGCTACTGCAATCTCTCAAAGAGCCAAGCACCACTCGACAGCAGTATTTTTTCCCCCCTGTTGAAGTCTGTTTCCACATTGTCATTCAAATGTTTAAAAATCGGTGGAAAAAAAAAGTCCACAAACGTGAACAATACTCTTGGTGCACCTTCTAGGAAACACGGGTTCTTATTTCCACAAAAACGCAATGAATGAGCCTTTCAGACGTACTTTAATTTATGGTTTCCCCGTGTTTCAAATAAGACATTTTTTTGATGATTGCAGTACTTAAGCTGACCCAGAACTTCTATCGTTTTCACAGGTAAGGAGAAGTAGTGTTTCCTTTCTCCAGCGATTGCCAGGGGAACTGCAAATAACCTAGACCAGTTAAACGATTTAAGAAATTCTTCCCCCACGTAGAAGTTCGCTGGGCTCTGAACCCTGCGGTGAACAGTACTGATCAATAAAGTCGTTCCCGTGCATTAAGAATGTAATGTGTGCGCTGGGTTTGAATGGGCTAAACTGCTGTACAATCGCAATAACATAAACGTACGTATGTGTGTTCGAAATTCAGTTAAGTGGTGTGGAGAGGTTCAGGGTGAAGCGAGGTATGGAACAGCGCCGGAATGCAAGGGCGGGGGGAAACAGGAGACCTCCGAGAAAACCCCACTTACTGGCGGCATCATCCGGCACAATCCCCACGTGAAAAAATCCGGGAATCGAACCAAGTTCGCCTAGGTGGGAGGCGAGCGCTCTAGCCAGTGCGTTAACTGCGGCCCCATTCGTACAGTCCGTCTCAAATATATGTTCAACCAATTTAACTACGCAAAACCAGGCGATGGGAGGAGGGAGAAGCATGGAAGACAAAAACCTGTGCTTACGGATAGCTATCAAAAAATAATATTTTGTGTGAGTAGGCCATCCGTCTAAAATCAAAAAAAGTAAAAAAAAAATAATAAATAGGTACGGGCAGTGAACTTTCGCGAAAATATTTCAAGACAAGATATATTTACAAACACTGTAGGGTCGGCTGAGTTACTTTGCGGTACGTGTTAACTGTCTGCACTCTAATCACGTAGGAGCCGTGCTGATGTTGCCGACTTCTGAGTGACCCGGTCAAATATGAAAAAGCCTTCTCAAGCAGACAGCAACCAATGGCTATAGACAAACTGCTGTTGGGAGGTTATAGTATTAAAGTATACCGCGTACGAATATTTTTTCGCGAAAAATCACTAGGTCTATAAATAGGAGCAAGACAATTTCACGAGTTCAATGCCACGTATGCTAGACTCCGCACACCAGAGCCTCGGCTGTTTGTTCATTGGCTACCACTGTGCTGAGTAGCCAATCCTGTCCTTGGAAAAGGTAGCGCACGATTCGGTGCTTGTTTTCGTGTGTATCTGCTGTTGGCCCAAGTCGTTCACGGCGTGTCTAACAAACTATGAACCATTTGTAGAGACCTGAAAAATTCGCGAGTTCAATGACCTGTAGGCTATACTCCATTGTCGTATGTAAAATAACGCAAATACCACTGTTCATTGGCTGCTTGTTGTATTAGCGGGATACGGTGATTCTGTCTGCATTTTATTGTGCGTGTTTGTTATTGGCTCAGAGTTGTCCAGGAGGTGTAAACTAACGGGTGGGCCAATAGAATAAGCAATACAAACGTACGAGGTTTTGAATTATAGCTTGTACCGAAATAAAACAGCGAATTTTTCAGGTCTCCAGTCATTTGTTAGAGTAACTCAAATACACCGGACGCGTGTTTGATATCTAGCTTGTTCTAAAATAATTTCGTAAAAATTTCCTGTCTCTAACTATAAATTATAATAACCAAAAATAATAATAACTGGACAAAAAAAAGTAGTTACGCAAAAAAATTTTTTTCCAGCTATCCTGGTTTTGGATACAGAAAAACCAATCAAACACCCGCGGATAAGCGGCAGCAGTATAAAAAAATACCAGAACACTAAATAAAACAAAAATCAACTAACATATGGTCCAAAGAATTATGTTTCGGTCGGAGAATGAAAGATATAATCATAATGATAATAATATTTAGTTATTGATTAAAGCAAATTTATTGTACCACACAACATTAAAAACCGTTAACAGGCTCACACATACATACAAACATACATTAAACAAATAACGACAAATTAATTTAAAAACCATACATTCTTATAAATACAAAAAGTTACAAAACACATAAGAAATATACCTGACATATTAAGGAACAAACTTTACATAAACAGTTACATATACATACAGAAAAATTATAACACAGAACACACACAAAAAAAAAAATTAACAAACAAAACATATTCAGTTTAAAACAACAATAACAATAATTAAACAAACAAAACTTTAATCTAAAATTACTAAAAGTGGTGCTTTACATATTATGATGTTTAAATAACTATTGAAATATTATTTGGTTTTCAAAAAAGGGATGGAACTAATAAATTATTTATTATAATTTAAAATACACCTTTTTAGAAAATCATTTTTTTTTGTTTAAAGAACAAAAAGTGTTGGGAATCATATGATTAAAGTTTGGAATCCTAATAAATACCAAGTTATTAACAACAGGACAAAAAAAATAATTGACTAAAAAAAGTGCATCAGTTATATCACGTCTGATTTTCAAAGTCTTGGTTTTAGCCTATATTTGATAAACTCTTAAGTGTAATCAAAGTTTATGTTATTATGTAAGAATACTCAAAAAATATTTTAAAAAATATTACGTATAATTTTTAGTCTCCTGTGCAAAACTAGTGATACATTTAGTGAAACTTAGTTCGTGTAGAATGATTTGTTATACCATCTGCATGGCAATGAAAGTATAATTTAGAATTAGGTATCAGACCAATATCAAGAATATACTCAACTCTGATGATAACATGGTTTTGAACAAGATATTTCCATACAACAGGATTAGTTTTCTTTGTAAATAAAATATGAATTATTTTTTTGACACTAAGCAACATAAATTACTACACCATTCATACACTGCAGATATGTCAACTTGCAGCTGATGCCATCTTGCAGCTGAAAATAATCCGTCGAATTATTTAAGTTTTTATAAATTTTCAAATCATCGGCATAGAGAATTAATTGAGAATTATTTATGACAGAAGTAATATCCTAATAACCATATTAAAAATAAGTGGTGATAATGTACAATCCAGTGTGACGTATGTGGATACATTAAAAAGAGAAGAGAGTGAGGGTTCAGTTCTTGACATCAAAACGAATCGCCTTGTAATTTTTTCAAAGTTATTGCGTGTTGATTGACAAATGTCAAACGCTTTACGTAAATCAAAATAAATTGCATCAGTCTGGTTTCTTGATGTTACATTTCAATATAAATCATTAACAAAGTTAAACAAATTAGTAGCAGTTCTTTTTACTACTTGAAATTCACGTTGACTGTCTGATATAATGTTTTTTTGTATAGAAATTTATTTGACTATAAATTATTTCCTCAAAAATTCTAGAGAAATTACATAATAAACGTAATTATTTACATAATGTATATTACCTTTTTAAAATAATAAGAATAAGAATCGACAGCAGAAATAGTATAATTATAATTTCTTCCATGCTCGTTCATCTACAAAAGGAGATAGAAATAATTTTCTCAGCCTCGAGGGCACCCAGAAGCCAAACCCGATCTCATTTGGAACATTAAATTCTCTTGTGCTCTCCCAACAAGCCGAACCGAGTTCGACTCCCGCCGGGGTCACTCCAGGATTTTCGCACGTGGGAATCGTGCCGGACGATGCCGCTGGTCAGTGGGTTTTCTTGGGGATCTATAGTTTTCCCTGCCCTTGCATTCCGGCGCTACTCCACACTCACCTCGCTTCACCCTAGTCGGCTTGCAAGACTCCATTGTTAAGAACCGCCAAACCAAGAAAAAGGTTTTGTTGAATAAAACAAAGTTTTTTTTGGCACAACAAAATAAATTTTTTTGTACAGGGACAATTAAATATTTTGTTGCTGAAATAAAATTGTTTTGTCGCTCGTGTTTGGTTGCACACAAACTTGTAAGATTTGGTTGGTGCAACTAAGATTTGTGTCGCTTTGTGTACAATAAAGGCTTTCTAATATGAAAAAAAAAAAAAAAAAAAAAAAAAANGTACACGGAATTTGCGCCCAAACGTTATGCCTTAGAAACCTCGGCTAACGTGACTATTAATGAACTTAGAATATTAGTAAATATTGTTAAACGCTGTTCACGATGCACTGAGCACTTTTGAAAGTCCTGCTTAAGGTCTACTTGCGTGCACATTGTGTATTCCTCCACCGTACGTAAAATTAGCATTGCCGTGGGCATCCGCACTTTATTCGTGCGTCGGTCAAGTGAGACTTTAAAATGATTAGAGAAGTAAATATTTTACATGCCGCTAATTATTACTCTTATATGCTTTTAAAAAAAAGGAAAGAGAAAGAAGACATTTTGGTATTCACAAATATTTACCTAACACTTTTAACTATACGTTAAGACGTGGGGCAACTTTCGTTCCGTCGTTACCAACTTTGCTGAACGCATTTAAGTCAGTGCGCCCTTTAAAATATGTGCAGGTAGGGGCAATGGCGTTTTCCAAAGGTTGATTTCGAAAATTCTCAATTAACCGCGAACAGCCTATACATGCGGTGCCTTTGTCTTGGTGTCCTTGACCTTTGCCTTCTCGGGCGCGCGCTATCATAGGTGACCGGAGAGCTGCAAGGGAGAGGCACGAACTGCCGCGGCGAACGATTGACGCGTGCCCGATAAGGCCGTAGGGGAGTCCCGCTTCCGTCCTTCAGACCCGCTTCCGTCCTTGAGAGGATCGCATTTCCAGGGTTATCGTTGCAAGAATGTTCTGGTCATTGCCCTCGCCACCCTCAGCGCAACTCGACGCGCGAAGAGCCTTCTGGACCGGGCCACTGGTCTTTACAAGCCGTGGTGATCCTCAGAGTCTAGTGCCTGGAGCTTAGTAATGGTATAAACAATCCCAATGAAACAGTTTTAACAGGAAACAAAAATTCGCATTTTGACAGTTATCAGGTTCCCATTTATTCTCATACTAGGTGGCTCGTTTGACTTTGTGTGCCGCCAATTTATACACCAGGCCGAACGGATCTTCGTCTCCTACTCGAGTTACTAAGTCCTCCAATGATTTGATATTTTTCCTCCGAATCCTGCCGAAGTAAGCTTGCTTCATATTCTCCCGGGAGAATTGTTCCCTTTCTTCTCCTCTCAGCTTATGCAGTTTCCCTCTCTCCCTTCTTAGTGCCTTCCCTTCCAAATCCAGTTCTCTATCCCAACAAGATAGGTTGGGAAGTCCCTGGGAGGTCTTCCGAAGGTTTTCTTCCCCTCTATTCGTGTGTGACTGCAGTCAATGCCTTGACACGGTCATCCAGGTTTTCTTGATTTCTATTCAGTGTTTGCAGCTTACCCAACAGTGCCCGGTCGAAAGCCGACCAATCTGCCATATTATGTACATAACGTACCTCCTTTTCAAATTTTTGGGGCCCATGCCCCCCACCGCCATGTACTTCAAAAATGATCAGCCTGTGATCACTGGAACTGTCATCCACCACTGTCCAATGATTTACACTATTATATGCCTTTCTGTTCAGGACAGTTATGTCCAGGAATGACTGCGCGTCACAGGTCTGCGAGACATATGCTGGAAGTTCTCCTTCCACATTCGCCACATCCATATCATTGACTAGTAGAAACTGGCTCACCAGGTCTCACGCTCGCCTCATCAGTGACCGGAGAATGCCACAGTTATGATTAGGCATTAACGCCTGCTCAGATTATCAGAGATTTATCTCTCGGTGTGTCAACTATGATCTCCCGTTGGTCCAAGTGCGTTCGTGTGTCATCCCCGAACCGAAAGTACGAGGATACCAACCAACATTCGGTTGTTCCCTTGGTTGCCTGAACACGGACATGGTGCGTATTGGATACGCTGGACATTAATGCTATATCCATACTTTTGTTGGCCCTCAGCACCCCAGCCTGGCGACGAGCACCCATGGCGAATACATCACCCAGCAGGCCCACAACTTCGTTAAACGGGACATGTGGCTCCTGGAACATTACAATGTCAAGTTTCTGCTCTACCACTATCCTGTTAAACTCTGCAGCAACCGCTGCTGACCGCTACATGTTTCACTGTCCACACCTTAGGACATGTTTGCAATCCGTAATCAATTTTCGTGAGTTCCACGGACAGGGCCATTCTGATAGGCAGGGCAGTCCCTGGAGTCCACTCTGTGGTCGTGAGTTAGTCCTTTTTTGTGACAGTTAGCACACATTTCTTTGTACTCCTTGTCACTTTTCTTAGGACAATTACCAAATTCATGCCCTAGAACTCCACACCTTGAACAGGTGGACTCCTTTTCTCTACATTTGCCAGCGATGTGTCCCCATTGCTGACATTCGTAACATCGCGACAACGATATTGTTGTCGCGAACTCGACAACTTTCGTATCCAACATAAATTATTTTCCCTTTCAATCAGTGCATTTCTTACTTCTGGGTCACATTGAAAAAATCCGACCAGTTATGTGGCTAATCGTTACGGCACTCTTAAGGCTCTCCAGGCTGTGGCCTCCACAGTTACCATTACTGAAGTTCTGCATGAATATTGTTTCAGGAAAACCTTCGCCATATTCATTCCTTGGCACATCATAAATAACAATTTGAGGCCACGTCTCTTGGAGGCCTTTAATTTAAGACCAAGTGCCTGAATTTTGTGACAATGTTGATGAGCTCCGATGTCTTGTCGTTCCCGGCCTCAATCGTAATGCCTTCTCCTCTTATGCCTCGCATATTTATTATTTGTAACCCTTCGCCTTTAGGGTCGAATCCTTTCTTTAACTTGTCCCGTGTCTCCGTTCTTGTAACATCTTCACGTTACGGATGCACCAGGACTACCTTCTTAGCGACCTTTGGTTTTATACTCTCGGCTCCAGCCGCTTGAGGATAACTTTTATTCCCAGGAATTTCTTGTTTTGTAGATAGGAGCAGTGACTTTTTTTCTAAGGGTGATTTCAAAAGTGCTCACTTTATCGTGAACAGCCTTTAGCTAAGTATACACACGTGGAGTGGTGTGGCGGTCCCTTTGATGTGGGCGTACCCGTTCGCTGATTGGCTGCGCGAGGCGCTGGAAGAGGGCTTTTTGTCTGATTGCCTGTTGCGTGCTGTGAAGATTCCGTATTATTCTGTCTGCCGCCTGGCAAGTGCGTTACCAGGCGCTGATTGGCTAACGGCTTTACGCCTTGTTACTCAATTTAGCTGGCGTGTGCAGCTGGGGTTCCGTTGCAAGGGGCTGTTCTGCTTCTGTATTCGCACGGGTGCTTGTCACCGAAAAATTCATTTCTTAATGTTTGTACGAAAGAAATATCCTTCACCTTGTAGACATTTATTGATGTACTCTTTTTCATGTATAAAATTTTATATTGCATAGAATGCCAAAATCACGTTTTGGTGGTTTTAGAGACATATAAACGAAAATATTTACATATTTACAATATTTACATTTTCAAAAAATTAAAAAAATTAATAAAAGCATTTTTTTTTAGCAATTTTTAATTGCAAAAATTAGAGGGATTATGGGGACTTTGGCACATCGCGACCTGGGAACGGACCGTCGGAGCTATTCGTGCTCTGTCATTCCGGTCAGCAGGTGGCCATATTGGATCCATGTGACCTTGCCCTTGACCTTCGTCCTTTAACTCCACAAATTCAAAAAATCGAGAAAAAATTCAAAAAAATTGTATTTAAAAAATATTAAAAATTTGTTTACAAATTATTAAAATTTATAGAAAAAGGTATTTTAAAAAAAACTTAAATTTTTGGAGGTCTCCACACCCCCTCCACGCAAATTATACCACCTTGGTAGGTGCAGTCCGCCATATTGGTAGGCGTCACAGCCACCGTCCGCCATTTTGTTCGGTGCAGTCCGCAACATTGGTATGTACGCCCGTCCACCATCTTGGTAGGCGTCACAGCTACCGTCCGCCATTTTGGTTTTATCGTTTGTCATTTGTTTATACATTACTGGAGTTTGTCTCTCACATTTGTTCAACCCCCATCTTGGTTTTTTTGTTTGTCATTTGTTTTCATTGCTGGCGATGTCCCCAGCACCGCGCCCGGCAGATGAATGACCCCCTCCACTCCCCCTTCCAATATATTTAATTGCCTAACTGCCCCACCCCTGATTCTCATTGAGTAATTGCCCTACCATTACCAATATATTTAATTGGTCCGCTAATGTTTCTCATTGGCTAATTACTTGGGTGTTTTCGGAAACCTTCGTTCTGCCCAATCGGTGGCCTACATTAATCGCGAGGGCGGACTTTTTGTTCCCAGCTTAAAAACTCTTTATAAGAAGAATACTGAGCCACCGTGGGAAATCAGTCATTTACGTCGCACTTAGAAATGTATGCGTGTTGTCGGAGCGGCCATAATATCCTTTCGGCCATTTTGGCATTTGGAAGAATGCTCTCGTTTAGTGCCTTGGACAAACGGGACGAGTTACCATACCTGCCGAAAGAATTTCTCCTGGTCTACGCACCTTACGAAATTTCAACCGTATTCAAGTACTTGCCGGTCCACCTGTAGCAGGACGAAGACATACGGGACTGCCTCCCGTGTCAGGAGTGTTTCGAGGGATGCACCACCTTGGTTCCCGACACGCCGCATCGCAGGGGTTGGTGCAAGGCCCGCCGAGCAGCCCTCGCGACGTCTGCGCCCGTGGAAGACGAATTCCCCGTTGAAGACGACGACCGTGTGTAATTTATGTACTCGCAAACTGTACCCGTGGCAGATGCTCCCCTTCAAGAAATTTACTGGCAAGTACTACCCGGCGTGGAAACTAACCCAGAACACAGGTACTGAATGTGTATGGACCTCGATGAAGTTTGAAATGACGTAAGATTTTTTTGGAAGTCAGTGTGCGCATGGAAACCTAAAATTTTTTTACATAGGAAAAAGAGGTATGAAATGTTTTGCAACACCCAAGGTTTTCGCTCGTTGGACTCGTACACCATCAAGTAGATTGCCATCTCGTACAGTTACGAAGACGATAAAACCGAAGTTTTCACTTTTTCAACCCCGTGTCCGTGGAAGCACCTCGACCGCACCACACAACAGGCGTATCGTCTACAGACGTACGAAACGCACGGACTAAGGTGGGACGAGGGGAATATTCCGTACGAGGAAATTCTGGCAATACTGGACTCTGCCATAATTCCCTATTACCTTGTGTATGTGTTTGGAAGACGCCAAGAGTCGGCGATTCGCAATGCGTGCCCCATCGGAACGAACTTTGTAGACCTTCACAAGCATTGCTGCTGCCCGCCGTTGCGACAGCTCGTCGAGACGTACGCCACAAGACTTCACGAGTGCAAAAATTAAAGATATTTCTGTACCCCGTGCAAAGCCGATGCCCTAAGACTGTGGAGTTATGATAAGCCGTGGTACATTAAAAAAAATACTATGAGGAACCCATTGTTCATTAAAACAATATATCGTGTGTAATGCCCTCCAAGACTCAGATAAGAAACACGTATCAAAATGCATTTATTGTATTATGCAGAATAATAATAATAATAATAATAATATTGTAATGTGTGTGCATAAATAAATGTGTTTAAAATTATACACAGATTTTTATTTTTTTTTCGAGATATGTGCTGCATACGTAAGTTAAAAAAAACACTGCTGGTGAAGAAAAATGTTCAGTTTTGTTATAACGTAAAGAAAAAAATACTCAATATGAAACTTTAGCCGCCACTAACATAACTTATATATACATATGTATATAACGTGTACGAACGTTATTGTATAGAAAAATAAAATACGTATTTGGAAAAAATCATGTGTCGTGTACGGATTCGTTGTACTGCTTTCTATAAAGTAATCATGGCTCGAAAAACCCAAAAGCAGAGTTAAAACCACTTCGCTATCCCTCACGGTATGCGATACGCACAGCGAAGGATCCCATGCATTCCTCCTAAGCCAGGCATAGACACTCATCATTTAAAATATTTTTTCCCAAGTTAAAAATCAGTACATTAGGAAATTTAGGCAGCGGAAAAAAAAACCCCATATGATTACTCCACGTGCGGCGATTTTTCTAGCACCCATTGTCAGCATATAAAACTCTTTATATGCATAAATAATGCATATATAGTAAGTTTCGCAAAGAAAAAAAAAATACCGTGAGGCGACGCTAGCGTAAAGGCACACCCACGGCGACGCTAGCGTAAAGGCACACCCACCAAAAGTACAAAATCGGCAAACAAATTTCTGTGTTTTCATACATGCGTGTGCGCTCGCTACATTAAGAGATATTTCTGGTCCGCGGTAAAACACTCCCACACTGCCCCTCACAGTCCCAACACACTGCTACGTGACTTTAGCCGAATGTAAAGTGACATGCGAACATGAGAATGTATATGTGTGCGGCCTCTGATAAAGCAGGTGTCAGTAGTTTTCAGTCCTTATGAATTACGCCAACTAAAACATAGTTTTATTCCCGAGATGCTAGTCCACCATGCAGATTTATACCACAATACGAATTCCAGCAAAGACACGCGCATACAGCTCTCATTCACCACCCTTCAACCTCGTCGAGACATATAAGGAATGCCTTCACAAATGCCTATAAATTAGGATATAGCGCAGGTCGTGCATTACGGAGACCATGAAATATTAGAGTTATGTTATTCCCTTTCAAATGTAGAATATTAGTTCTAGGTACAATTTTTTTTGTAAATATGTTCTGGTTTGAACTGCACCTTTGGTTTTTTTTTTTGGTATAAAAAATAAAATGTGAATTTTTTTATTAATTCCAGCGAAACCAAAGATACTTAGTGATGCTGTGAAACAAAGAAATAAGAGGGGAAAAACTATCATTCTCCACTTGCTCATATGTCAAACACACACACCTACACACACGCAAACACACACAGAGCCCGAAATATTCCATTTACAGGCGAGACTGATAGACACATTAAATAACTATTAAGATAAAAGCATACCTAAAGAAGTGATCACGAGTCCCATTACAGAAGTAAACGAGAGACACGTGCAGTCGTAATCTGAGCTCGCGCGCACGGCCAGCCGCGCTGCACCAGGTGTTGAATTGGACTTTGCCCTAGCGCACTGACCGCCGGGGGGAGGCTTGTCGCTCCAGCAGCTTGTTATATATCTCACGCAAGCCAACTTTAATTCATAGGATAATGAACATAGATATCTGCACCCACAAGTCAACACCAGGGAAGACCCATGTTGTAGGGGACCCGGGTTCGATACTCGACTCGTTCGGCCCGAATTTCTATTTTAAAAATCACTCCAGGTGAATACCGGGATGGTGTCTTGATCGAGTCCTACTTGTTCCCACTTGCCCTAGCAACTCGCTTCGTCTCAAAATAGTATACTGCAACAGCATTACATAGCGTGATTTTTTAAATATTTTATTTAAATGACTCCATGGTGTTATACCTTTTTTTTTAAATGTGAATCGCCTCATTTCGGTATGTGAGTTAGATTTTATTATTCATAATTACCAGGAGCACTAAGTGATTGAAGAGATTTGGGCAGCTATTGACATCGAGGTCTTGAGAGCCAATGAGGGCGCAGCGAAGTCAGTATTGAGCAGCGCTGGAATGCAAGGGCGGGGGAAACGGGCGATCCCCCCCAAAAAGCCCGCCGACCAGCGGCATCGTCCGCCACGATTCCCATGTGTGAAAATCCCGGGGTTCCCTCACCTGGGATCGAGCCCGGTTCGCCTTGGCGGGAGGCCGGTGCACTTACAACTACACCACCGTGCCTCAAGAACACTAAGATTGTGATTTCGAACTGCTATCATACAAAATAATGCTGTCTAAAAAAAATATTATATGCAAGGAAATAACACTTTAAGTAATGCCAACAAGTTGAATAGCAGTTCTTATAAATATAAAATAATAAAATTTTTCGGGAGGATTTGAACTAAAATATTTTATGTGTAATCGTTGTTTGCGCAAACACGCGTGTCTCAGAAAACAAATGTTTTGGGAATGCGACTTTTTGCCAGAAAAGCTACAACCCAATTATCTATGCCTATTTTGTTTTACTTTTATCACATTATGTATATTCAAAGAGAAAAATAATCTTAAAAATGGTGAAAAATAGCATTTTTAGAGATAGCTTGCGCAATTTCCTTAAGAGGTATGCAAAAAGCGCAACCATACGGACGTAGTTGAAATTGTGGGTTTTCATCGCGTGTAAGGTGGTACAACTGTTACAGATTTAAATTGCATAGCACAGTGCACCGACGGAAACACTGCTTGCCTTGCGCGTTGCAGCGTCGAGGCGCTAGGCGTGCGTGATAGTGTCGCCCGGTACGGCTCCTAGGCCTTGAGACTTACACTGAAGAGCCAAAAAAACTGGGACACCTCACTAATATCGCGTAAGGCCCCCCCGAGCACGCAGAAGTGCCGCAAGATGACGTGGCATGAACTCGACTAATGTCTGAAGGTATTCAGGAGGCAATTCACACCATAAATCCTGCAGGGCAGTCCACAAATCCAATCTGCGTCAATTTGAGAAAGGGTTGAACGTCTGTCACGTTTAATGATTCTCGTCAGTCGTCGCTTGTCCCGTTCGTTCACGATCTTTTTCCGGCCACAGAGATGCCGAAGATGTGATGTTTTGCCTGATTCCCTATATTCACGGCACACTCGTGAAGTGGTCGTACGCGAACATCCAAACGTTATCGCTACCTCGGAGATGCTACGTCCCATCTCTCGTGCGCCGACTATAACACCACATTCAAATTCACTTAAATCTTGATAACCTGTCATTGTAGCCGCAGTAACCGATCTAGCTGCCGACCGCATCGCGTTACTCTGATTGGTTCCACACCTCTGTTATTTGCATACGCACGCCTATACCAGTTTTTTTTGGCTCTTCAGTGTTTATAGTGCGTGGCAGTGTCTCCGAACATATCGAGTGAAGCATTGGCCAGTCGTAGGTCGGGACAAGGGCGCTATCTGCCTGAGCGGCAGGTCGGGGAACGAGAGCGGCAACCCGTGGGAAAGAAACGCGCTCGCTGTTATTATTTCCGCAGATGAATCGCCGCGCCGCGTCTTTACGGGCCGGAAGCGGCTGGCGATGTCGGCGAAAGGCAGCCGAGTATCAAAAAAGAATGCGATCATAAAAATACGGGAAAAATCCGGCTCCGGTGGTTTTTACGATGAGAAAAATTGATCCGAGGGCCCTCGTTATTATTGAAACAGCGAAATCTCGTCCGACGGACAGGAGCAAGATTTTGTGAATGGGAGGGGGGGGAGGGCTGCGAAATTGACGGTTGTCGTCGTTGCATAGCTCTGAAATATGACAGGCGTATTTATATATTAATTTTTATTCTTGATGGTAAGGTAAAGCATGTAGTCTCTAAAACTAAACCGAGCCATAATCAGTGGAGAGTTAAAAAGACACATCTATACATTACTGGTAAATAACAAATGCTGAAATATTACCATTTTAGATATGAATACCTACGTAAAGGTAGTATGTTGTTTGAATGATTCATCCAATGGGAATAATTGATTGTTTGAACAACCATGACGTATGTTCGTATTTGTTCAAACTATGAAGGTAGTATAGTAAACATACACTTAAAAATATAAACTTTGTAAGCCAACAGTGATGAAAAGAACTACATTAAAGCAGGTAGTAATATTATACAGGTTGATTCTTAGTTCTCTTCTCAGCAGCCTAAGAGGGCACGTTTGCAGTCATAAACGAGTTACAGATTACAGAGGCGAAACAACTGTTAATCCCGCGAATTCTGCCCACACACGACAGCAAAGTGGCTTCACTGGCCAGCAATATGGAATAATATCGCTCACCAATCACAGCCGGGAGACAATAGGCTGTTCACGGTAAAGTGAGCACTTTTGAGGTCCTAGTTACTTTTTTTTCCTATCAGCCATTTTTTATATATTTTCCACTACTTTTTGAAATAAATATTGTTATGTAAGTAATAAACACAGTGCATATATTTCACCGGACTCGAATTTTAACGTCTAAGACTACAATAAAATGTATCTATTGACTATTAGTCCAAAAGGGAGAACTTCAAAAAGTGCTCACTTTACCGCGAAATGCCTGTAACATGATGGCGGAAGGCAGCCCGAGCAACAGGGAATGTTCCGCAACGTGCAAACAGCCTACAGGGCTGTTTTCAGAGTCTCTTGCCCGTAAATACGAGCAGACGTCAATGTAATTTTTGATGGGACTGAGGAAATGGTTGTCGAACAATTAAGTAGCTTTTGTTCGAGGCAAGATACATGCAAAACTCGTTGAAGATGCCGACCTGGCCCTAGATTCAGTATGAGAATTCCTCGAGCAAGATAAATATCACACTAGATTAGGAGATGCATGCCCTAGTTTACGATGCAAGTTGCAAAGAACGAGCGGTTATATTGACCCTTCTAAACTGGTCACGTGACCAACTCTCCTACCAATAAGAGAGATAGAAGTAAATCGTATGCTGAAGAGGATCTGGCGTAACGATTAATATCCACAATTTTAATATTGTTACATGCGCCTGGCCATTGCTAGGTTCGTGACAGATGGAGGTCTTGATGAAATGGAAGAAATAAATAAAGTTTCCTTATTTATATACAGTACAACAGAAAGTATCCGAAACGGCTATTTCTTCCACAGTGTGATTTCGTTCACTCAAATACACATCTCTATGGAACTGATACCCTATTACTGAATATCTGACTACATTAACAAATTTAATGAATATCCTACTGATATAAAAAATGTAGCCTAATGCTGTAAATCAGTCCAGTTTTGACTGATGGACCGGTTAAACCACGTGTATCAGTTCTAGTGTTGGTTTGTAATTTTTCTGACAATTAGGATAGTCACCGTGTTTTTGAGTAACGTAGCTAGTTTATATGACGCATAACGAAGGCTAAAACTAACCTCACGCAATAATTTACACGGAAAAACCAAAAACAAAGCTGTGAAACGTGAAAATATTTATCTACGCACACGCCATGCTTCACACTCTTGATAAATCTGTAACTCATCGTTCCAAGCCGTCAGCCACAGTAGCCGATGAAGCACAGGCGTAGAGCTCCGGCACTAGAGGTCGTGGGTTCGAAGTCTGGCCAAGTTAAGATGTTTTTTAATAATCGAAATGGTATGTACGGACGGCTATACAAATATTTATTTGAACCAACCAAATCTTACAAGTTTGTGGCAACAAAAGTAAAAGAAAAAAAAAGTTTTTTTAAAACAACTGATTGCATGAAGTATTCACTGATTCATTCAGTGAAATTTTCCCTCTGAAGCAATTAGTGCTTTTCCGCGTATTCCAAGTGGAGCCATTTTCACTGATTAAAGTAGTTGGGTTTGACTGCAAATCAGTGACTTTACAATGATTCGAATTTCGAGTGTACGGAGTTTTGTGTCGTATTCTCTTCGCGATCGAGGCGCACGCTGGAACAAATGTTGCTGCCGACATGTGGGACTCCCGGGGTGGCAAATTTCGAGGGCTACGTACATTGGATTATCGATTGGTTTTATTGTTATGTTGGTACACATGTCCCCAACATATGTTGACATTATCAGCCATTTTGCATTGTTAGTTTGTGACAGATATAAAGGTTAGACGTGTTTCGGCGTGCTTGGCGATTTTTTGCTGTCGCAATTAATGGATCAAAGAATCTGTATTAACAACACCGTAATCATGCCTCAGCCACCATATTCACCGGACGTGGCCCCCTGCGACTTGTTCCTGTTCCCAAAACTGAAGAGACCCATGAAAGGACGGAGGTTTGCCACGATCGAGGAGAGATAAAGACCTGGGAGACTTCGATACCATACCAAAATGCGCATATCGTAAGTGCTTCGAGGATTGGCAAAAACCTCATACGCCACCGGATGGCATTTAGTGTTGTGAGACCGGAAGCCGAAACTCCCGTAACTCACTAGGTGTTTGTTAAGCAAAAGCACCCTGATACTTTCTCAAATCAATGGGTTGGCGGCAGGGGCAGTGTATATGTGGGGCTTTGGGCACCGGGCCCTTATTTAGGCGAGCAGGCACATATCTGAGAGGGATTACTTTGAAGGGGACAAAATAGATATTGATGAATACGTAAATATTTATCGAGACAAAGTCACAGAATAACAAGTCATCTTATTTTTTGAACACACCTCGAACGAGGAGCCATTGATGAAGGGAAGGACGACGTGTTGACTGAGGTCGGGACAGGAGTTCTCCCCGCTAGGCGCTGTAGTTCCTCGGGCCTCAGCAGGCAGTTCGGCGACTACGGTTCTCACGCGTGTGCCGAGACGGTTCTCAGGTACCATCGCACCGCGACCACCTGCTTCTCTTCTCCGGGGCCCGTCGCACCTGCGTCGTCCGCGCTCCATTCAACACTTTCCAAGCCGGCTTCCGTGGAAAACAACTACCCACGACTGCTCGACCCAATCAGACCCGTCACACACGATCGCGTACATTACGCACGTGTAGGTACTTTTGGGCTGTACTGCATGGTTACTGCGAAGCTCAATGACTAGAGACCTGAAAAATTCGCGAGTTCAATGACCCGCAAGCTAGACTCTACAGTCTTCTGTACAAATATGTACACATATGCCGATGTCAACTGCCCATTGGTTGTCTGCTGTCACAGTGGAAGGCGACGATTAGGCCGGCGTTCTCCAGGAGGTTTCAAACACCGTGTGGACCAATGGCTATGGTTATTTAAACACACGTGTTTTGAATTCCAGCTTTTTTCAAAATGAATCCGCGAATTCTTCAGGTCTCTGTCAATGACCAATGATCTTTACCTGAGGGCAGTGGCGTGCGGTGAAGTGTTGCAAGGTAATCTGGTGCACGCAGCAGGAACAGCTTTTAACAGTTTTTTTATGAGACGAAATTTGGAAATTTTATTTACCACTTTCAGGGGGCCTTAGTAATCGCCAAATAACAGTTGATGCATATAAAAAAAAGTTAAAAATATGATTTAAAATTTTTTATATTTAGCATTTCCTTTTATTTACCTGTGTATATGGTATGTCACTTGGTGACCAATCACGTGTCGCGTAGTAGCCCGCAGCATTAGTATAATTTGTAATTTTTTTCAATTGTACTACTTAGGTAGTATTTGTTACAACGGCCGCAGCAAAACAGGAAAATTTTGGATTTGACGTCAAATCATTCAAAAATTATAAAGTGTAAAAAAATTTTAATTCGAGAAAAATGGCATTTCAAACAATGCGTACAAGTTGAATATTGTTTGGTACAAAACTAAAATTATAAATTTCGTTTGTATTCGACACCCTTGAAGCATGAAGAAGAGGTCAC
>NQII01001648.1:318696-341400 GCA_002778355.1 Clitarchus hookeri | reverse complement strand
TATGTATTCATCAATATCTATTTTGTCCCCTTCAAAGTAATCCCCCTCATATATAATACACTTGTGCCAGCGCTTTTTGCCAATCCTCGAAGCACTTATGATATGCGCACTTTGGTAGGGCATTGAAGTCTCCCAGGTCTTTATCTCCTCAATCGTGGCAAACCTCTGTCCTTTCGTGGGTCTCTTCAGGTTTGGGAACAGGAACAAGTCGCAGGGGGCCACGTCCGGTGAATACGGTGGCCGAGTCATGATTACGGTGTTGTTAATACAGATTCTTTGATCCATTGTTTGCGATAGCAAAAAATCGCCGAGCACACCAAAACACGTCTAACCTTTATATCTGTCACAAACAAACTAACAATGCAAAATGGCTGATAATGTCAACATAAGTTGGGGACATGTGTACCAACATAACTATAAAAACAATCGGTAATAGAATGGACGTAGCCCTCGAAATTTGCAAAGTCACCTTATTTTTTGAACACACCTCGTGTGTATAACTAACAACCCATAGTGACGCACCGACTTGATAGTTTGTTGCAGGTTGGGAAGAAGACTTTGACTTTGACTTCGGGAAGGGGGGACTCTACTGTTACTGGATTCAGAGTCTGGCACCATGGGCCCCTCCAACTCTAATTTATTAACAAGGGTTTTCTTGATTCCACTTTCACAATCGAGGAAACGATTAATCGTACCCTGTGGGCTGGCCCCGGGAGACTAGGGACTCACCGACATAATGCGTGCGGAATTAATTAGCACACTTGCAAACAACAGATCAACATGTAAGACAGACATCACGACACTCACATTCAGTCCAGTCGGGAGGCTGGAGGGGAGCCTTGCCCCCCCCGGCCGAAAGAGCGAATACGTAAATTTACTTATAATAGGCAACACCAATCACAAGCCTACATACGGGTCCGATGCCCAACAAACCACTGCTACAAGGTCCCCGGTGCATTTGTTTGACAAACATCCTGTGAGTTATGGAAGTCTAGACTCCCGGTCTCACAACACTAAAAGCCATCCGGTGGCATATGAGGGTTCGGCCTTGTCAATAGGGAACAATTCGTAGCGTGTAGTAGCCAATCACGGTGCCATTTCCTAAAGTCTCGCGCAGCCAATCAGAGAATGGGTGTGTCCACGTTAAAGGAACAGCCACGTCATCTCGTCTCTGTGTACTATCTACTTTGTGGTACAAGAAGTCCAGCGACTTAACAGCCTGGAGAGTATGCCGCTTGCTCGACACGCGTGCTGTTGTGTTGCCTGCTCACCAAGTGGTAATCCACACTCCTTTGTGAAGACGTTGGATCACCCATTGTGTCGTTGCAACAAAGTGGTATCTTGGTGCACACTGTGTTCGCGTTGACTCACTACTTTGCTCGCTTCTCAGTNTCGGATCACCCACACAGAATACGCTGACTGCACTAAACCATAATTTATTATTGTGTACAGCGCTGGCAGTATATATTATTTGTGTACATCACGGCCAAGGCATAAGATCATTCAATATTATATAGTGTATTTGGTGGTTAAAAGTTTTCCAGAATATTGCCATCACTTTATGATTTTTTATTTTATTTATTTATTGCTTTATTTATGAAGTTTGCACGAGGTTACTGATATTCAGTAACTAATTTTTACGGGGCTGTCTAATCAGGTAAGAAGCTTCCCTTGTAGATACGGATTACTTTCCCTCTGTTGTTACCAACTATACTGGACATATGCCAGTCAGTGCGCCCGTTAAAACATATGCAGTTAAGGCGCCCGTCTACCTGGAGCTTGAACTGCGTTGCAATGTGTTCGAAATACACGTTTTTCAACGAAGCTATTAAGCGTGCGTCCAACGTGCTGATCTACGAAAAGAACACACACTTCAGACGAGGGCTGTTAAGTACTTTCAAAATATCATGTACGTTAGAAACATCAATTCAGAGTACTCCAAAACCACTAAAAACGGCCTTTCCAAGGCGCTGTAGCTCAAAATGCACGCATCAGATACATACAAAACTACTATAGGGGCCTGCACTGAACCTTCCTAAAGACTTCCCACTAATAAAATAATATGGTCACCTCTGAAAGTCCCATAGGTACACGCAGCACGACGAGAACACTGCACGCCAGTTCAGAGCCTCGCGCTTAGCGGCGATGACGTACTTGATGCGCGTGGCAGTGTCGCCCTTATCGCTCCCGCGCTTCTCGGCCTCAACGTGGGAAAAAGTTCCAGNATGCGCGTGGCAGTGTCGCCCTTATCGCTCCCGCGCTTCTCGGCCTCAACGTGGGAAAAAGTTCCAGGTAGACGGGCGCCTTAAGGACAGTGAAATTTTCAGACGTTTGATTACGAGAGTGATTAGTTAACAGCGAACAGTCTATACAACGTCTGCGTGGCGGGACATACGGTATTATTACGCCGGGTAAAGTGACGTAATGTCTACACTCCAGGCCAGGTGCAAAACTCGCCTAAACCTACTTGTACTAATTTCCTGAACATTAATAGCTCCGCCTGCCAACGCAAGAAGTACGTCGCAAAGGTCTGGTATAAAACACGTGATTAAAAAACGGTTGGTTATTTCGAAATGCCGTGTATACTCGAAAATCATTTAACAAACTTTTCATACCCATGGACAAATTTCGAGTTCTGTAAGTTTTTTTTTTGCGTAAAAATGGCTAAAACGGATGTTTTCAGAATTAGTTTTCGCTGCAGAAATTTATATGCAGACTCCAGAATTATTTTCAGGTACGTATCATACTTTTATCTTTATTATCGTGCGTGTCATCGCAGAATTGCTGCAGGCATGTGGAACCGTTAATGTGGTGATGTTATGTGATGGGAAGATTTTTCTGTTAGTGAAGTTGTCAATTCTAACNAGGCATGTGGAACCGTTAATGTGGTGATGTTATGTGATGGGAAGATTTTTCTGTTAGTGAAGTTGTCAATTCTAACACGGCTGTAATATATCTTGCACAAGTCTCTGTTTTGTTTTCTCGTGATGAGAGCTAAATTTTTCAGGTGGTTGTTTTGTGACGAGACATTCTTCTGTATCACTCGAAAGTTCAGGATTCATGTAGTCCACTTCTTCACTTTCTGGCAGCTAAGAAACATTATAAATAAATATTCTTACTCCTTCGATTCAACAAGGCTGATCAGGATGTTAATTTAATGAGAGAGGAATTGAGGATGTTGTTACAAAGAAACCGCACCGGCACTCGCGTGTACTGTTTGAAAAACCACTTCGCAAAAACAACTACCAGTGCAGATTGTTAAGATCTTATCCACGACCAGCTTAATGCCCCTGAGATATGTTCCCACATACCACACTCACTCGTAGCATTAAAAGTTGATTTATAATCAATTGCAAAAATTCAATACAAACCTGGAGCATTACTGTGAGTAATTAACCCGTGTAATCCAGATAGCATAAATGTAATGGGAACATGTTAAACCGGTCGTACTTTCACTTATATGCTGGTTTCATTACTGTTATCTCTAATCTGGCAGTAAATATTTGAAAATAATATTTTATAGAAGTTAGGACAGGGAAAGAAAAAAACCACATGCTGAATTCTTTTTGTGTAAAATAATACAGGCTTCCTGTTGGCTGAATTCCGCTTGGCCAAATCGAGCAGGAGAATGAGTTCTGACATCGTTAGGCGCTTCTCTACGTCATGTCTAGCTTTGATTTTCTGCGACTGGTCTTGTTCCGAATATTTGCATGAAAAATCAAAGATGGAATTGTGGCAGCAGCCGGTGAACAAATTACTTATACTGCAGTGTGCAGAGGACTGTGAAATCTGGCATGAGGGTAGGTTATAACGCTAAATCGAAACGTTTCTACTTGTTCACAGTGTTCATAGGTACGGCCAGTGACTTTTCGCGTAAAAATCGGAGCACACAGTAGACTTCAGTACTATACACACACCTCAGCTGTTGTTATAGCTCCATTGGCTGCTGGTGCCGTGTCCGTCTTTGACCAAGCCACTCAGGACTAAGTAACTCCGACACTGAACCTTCGTGATTCGTGCGCAAACGGTCAACACGGGCCAGAACATTATTTAGCCAATCAAAGAAGCTGGACGACCCTACAGTGCTTTGGGCTGTATCTTGTCTCGAAATATTTTCGCGAAATATCACTGCCGCTACTCATGGGTGATGAAACAGCATCACCGAGTACCCACCGAACAGTAGAAGAATAATCGAGTTTACAGGAGGCAAACCGCCACGTGCGTCGCCAACTCCAACGGCACACCCAGACAAAAAGGCCTCGTTCCCTGGCAGTACGAGGCAGTTTCATTATCAATCATCGCCTGGAGACGAACCTGACGAATGCCATCTGAACGAGCTACAAACCACTCACAAGTGCGGTGGGACCAATCAAGTGCGAGGTTCGTGACACACCAGCGCGCAGTCAATCGGCGTACATCAGAAGGCTCTCTCATGTCTACGGCCTATCCTGTCTTCTACAATAATGTCACGACGGGAGCCCCGAGAATTTTACGAGTCCGGGATTCACTTAAACACTTGTATTTTTTTTGTTACGTTTGTAACTGAGCCAGTCTACAGATACGCCCTGCAGAGCTGTGAACCAGTAAAGTAATACACATGCAGAAAGAAAGAGAGAGAGAGAGAGAGAGAGAGCGAACCACATACAACCTGGGACACAGGATAGAGGACTCATAATGGTGGAACCGGCCAATGAACAAATAACAGCACCTGGAGTGAATACAGTGCTGCCAAATCTAGCAGCGTAGGCGATCTTATTCCTCCCCCCCCCTCCAGATTGTCCAAGTAACTTCGTTCCGTCTCTAGTCATGAAATGACGTGTTAACCTTTTAACTATACGAGTATAAACATGAGGGGGCGGGGAGTGTTCACGCACTATTTACAGTAATTTTTGTTTTGTTGCGTTAACTAGCATGTTAAACAAGTTCTCAAGCTGCTAGTCTAATCTAACTGAAGTTACCACACAGGCAGTGGTTGAATCAATGCGGTTGTTTTCATAGAATGCCAGACGGGATTAGACGCTCGGACAGTCAGAAGCGCGCGAATTGTCTTTTTTACCAAGGGAAAAAATCTCGACATTCGCCTGGAGAGATTTCGGGAAACCACGTTGGGGGGGGGGGGACAGGAATCAGATTGGTCTAGTGTCAAAGGTATCGACGCGTCATCTGCCGTCTACATGCGTGTCTGTTCCGCGACGCAGTTGGACTGCGCGAGCAGCAGGTGTAGTGCGCGACTACGGGAGCTGTGCGAGATCGCAAATGACGGCGTGAAGGAAGAGGGGAAGTTTTAATCGGCGTCGCATCTGGCTGCTCGGCGGCGCTCGCAGTTCCATTCTCTCGCGTGGCGACGCCGGTCCCACGGAGAAGGAAGCTGTCGGCGCCCTTCCTGCCCGCCGCAACTCTCATCCTGCAGATGTCCTCCGCGGTGACGAGGTGCAGCTGCCGTGCACGTCTCTGTCCCCGTTACTTCATTCCTTCACCGCTATATCATTATATTATTATTTATTTACTATTCACCCCCTAAGTTGGTCGACCTTCTCTACGTTTGTAATACCCGATGTTGTCACCTCTGCATTGCNTTATTTACTATTCACCCCCTAAGTTGGTCGACCTTCTCTACGTTTGTAATACCCGATGTTGTCACCTCTGCATTGCTGTCCTATAGTCTCACCACGATGCGGGTTTTTTTGCACTAATTTTTCCCGCTGTGCCCTATGACCAGATACCTGAAGAATTCGCGGATTCATTTTGAGACAAGCTAGAATTCAAAACACGTCTGTTTACATTATTTCAGCCATTGGTCCACACGGTGTTTGATACCTCCTGGAGAACGCTGGCCCAATCGTCGCCTTCTACTGTGACAGCAGACAACCAATGTGCAGTTAATATCGGCATATTTGTACATAATACTGTTAGGTCTAACCTGAAGGTCATTGAACTCACGAATTTTTGAGATCTCCAGCTATAACTAGAGACCTGAAAAATTCGCCTTTTCATTTCGGGACAAGCTAGAATTCAAAGCCTCGTACGTTTGTATTGCTTATTCTATTGACCCACCCGTTAGTTTACACCTCCTGGACAACTCTGAGCCAATAACAAACACACAATAAAATGCAGACCGAATCACCGTCTTCCGCTAATACAACGAGCAACCAATGAACAGTGATATTTGCGTTATTTTACACACGACAATGGAGTATAGCCCACAGGTCATTGAACTCGCGAATTTTTCAGGTCTCTACCTATGACTAATCATTGTTTCTTTTGCAGTTGTCCTTGCTGTTCCTCGCCAATCACTACCGTGGAAGACCGCATAAGCGCTGGAATACATGTATCTCTTTTTTACTTGTTATTGTATCTTGTATCTCTGTACGTGTCATCATGATAAATAAAAGAACTATTAAATCAATCAATCAATCTCTGTCCCCGTGCCACGCGGGCAGTTCGCTGTGGCTGGAGGCATCAACTATTCGCCAGTTCAGTGACGTTCGCAGTCGTACGTACGTACACTAATGCTGCCTAGTGCGAACCAACAGAGCGAAATAATAGCGCTTAACATGTTAAATGATTGCAGGCGTCTCTCAGCTACCTTTCACAATATCGGTTTGAAACAAAAAAAAAAACACTTCGTGCCTTCAGAAGAAAATAACCTTGGCGTAGTCTATTCGCGTTTTATACAAACTTTTAAAATCAAACCTTTGATAAACCACCCCATGTACGATGTGTTTGTTTGTTTCTTAAATATTCCGTAGGATATCACAAGCGTTTTACACTTCTGTTAACATTAAATTACTTTATTTTTGGTTAAATCAAAATTTTATTTATGTTTTACCGATAAATTATAATGTTCCATTTATAATAAACATGAATAAAAACAGCTAGAAAATAGGTGTGTTGATAATGCCTAGTAAGAAATAGTTCTTATGCAAAATATTATTACACTAAGGGCGCACGAATGCGGTGAGTTTTCCCTTTCGTGTAATTATTTAGACTCTGTTAAGCTTTAATTTCACGAGGCAGAGGAATATCCTGGAAGTAGTACTGAAGTAGGACTTCAGCAGGGCTTCAGGAAAGTGTGAAGTAACCGTGAATGGACTGTAAAATAATGCATGTAGGAGTAAAATTTTGAGTTTTTGTTTTCGTGTGTTTGTTGAGTCTGTAATATTAAGTTACCCGCAATTTTTAGGGTATCAAATGTTACAAAAAATTTATTGTAGAAATGTGGCTTGGGGCAAAAGTGGAGTGTTTGAAGGCGATATAGCGAAACGTGGCCGAGGCACGACTAAGATAATTTAACACGTGAAATCCTGCCCTTTCACTTTGCCCTTCTCGCACTAGGCAACCGCGAACTGCCCATTGGTGGCTTGCTGCCACAGTAGAAAGCATTTATTGTACTTGCATTTTACTTGATTTTTATTTATGAATTATGTTTTTCTAAAATGTGTCAAATAACGCGTGCACCAACTGGAGAAGCAACACAAACGTATAAGCTTTTCGTTTCTAGCTTGTCTCTAAATGGATCCGTAAATTCTTCATTTCTCTAGCTATGGCTAGAGACGATGATATATCACGGGGAAAGTCGACTGGTAGGCAGGGCTCTGCGATATGGCGCTATACAGATCACGAAGCAATACTTAATATCGCAACTGCGATATGGTCTAACAGTGTAGAGGAATAGCATATCGAGATATTAGTGATAAGCGATATTCGATGTTGTTGATATGCGATGTTTGCGATATGCCATGTTAGTGATATACTATATTTGCGATATAAATATAAACGATGTTTGCGAAGCCGATATCTGAGATATCAATATAACTGATATTTACAATATATCACCATCGATTTTCAATGCTCTCTGGGAGAGATATATCGCACCGATATCAATATGGTTAACATGTTTCGAAACGACATTGAAACCTGCTGGTGGGTAGGTTTCGCTGCACTTACGGGCGCTTTCTGGCTGCAGTTATTTTGCGTGTTTAGAAGCGCGGAAGCTATAAGGGCGACCCAGGCACGTGCATCGAATATCTGGTCACCTTTACGCGCAAGGCGCTGAGCTGACGTGCAGTCTTACTCTCGGCGACTCGTCTCATAGGACTTTCAGCGGTAACCCTATAATTTTATGGGATAATAATTAAGGCAATGGTGTGCTGCGGATTCCTACGCTATGTTAACTTACCTGAGCCGAAAGTTTCATACCTAAGAAAATTGTGACACGCTCGCATATTAAAATGGTACGTATTGCAGATGGAAATAGAAAACATTAACTTCCTTTCAGACGTGAATTTTCGTGAATTCTATTCGTAAGCGGAAACAGCTCAAAAATATTGAACCATTTTCGAACGGAAACTATACGACAAGCTCTCCGCTCTGTTTGAAAGCGAGGGCAGGCGCTCAACACGCCTGGACTTATGTTTACTTATTGGCAGAGAGACTGTCATTTCGTGAAGCAATTCAGCTCGAAGACAGGCGTCGTAAAAATTTAGTATATTTTCTCAGGTTTCATTTGACTTCCGTTCATCCGACATGCCCCATACGACTCTAAGCCAACAGCAAACACTTACCACTCGAGTTGTGTAATTATCACCGTCTATATGATGATGGGGAGTAAGCGGGAAAAAATTATATTTTACAGAAGAGAACTTTAAAGAAAACCTAGTGCAAATATAATTCTCTGCAGAAATAATAAATAATGATATCTCGAAAGTATTACATTCAGTCTATGATGGAACATACACTCATTCAAGCACATATTGTGCACATTTAAAAATTGACGCAATAATGGTAAAATTGCGCGTTAATGGAGATACCTCCCTTCGTTAGACGTTTGTGCTAGTTTTCACGTTACTTACGCCTTATGTTATACAATTAATATTTTTGTGAATTATGTTAATTTGTTATAAAATTGTTGGGGAAGGCAAGACAGGTGTCAGTAAATAATCCAAGTACTGCAGGATAATGTTATAATACGTAACAAACTATGATATTATTAAAAATAAAATGGAATATCATACAAATTCCAAACTTCTAACTCACAATAATTAAAAAGCAATTTATTACTTGGTTGAATAGTTTTAAAATACAATATTTTATATCAATAATAATATAAATACTTACAACAATTTAAAACTATTCTATACTTATTTTAAGAAATTATTCTTATATACGTAAATTAAAATTTGTGAACTTTTATCTCAGTCATGGAAATAAAAGAAAACCCAAGCTGAACATAATTAAATTTAAAAAAAATAATAATTTTAACACAAAATTATTTTCTACAGGCGAGGGAGGTCTCTGCAGAATTGTTGGCTTGTACTGTCATGGATGACAGGAGTTTGCCCTGCACACAGAGTCTGCAAGTCACTGTATTTCTCTGATGATCTTTTCGGAGTAAATTAATTAAATGGTAGTATAACTTTCTGCATTGCACCCAGGGTATTTTTATTTAAGGAAAATTTCTCACGGTGTTCGGCGTAAATGCTTGTATAAGGTCCTCTTCAGTCACCATCACATCTCTAACAGACGTCCAATCCACCTTGATTCCCGAATCGAATGACCGCACAGATTGAATACGAATGTCTTCCGCAAGAAGTTTGCAGTCAGAGAAGTCCTCAATATCCATCGTGTGGACGTCGTATCGAGCAGCACGACGCCAACTGGAATATCATAAGTAATTGACAAGGAATGAAAATATTGCCTACACTCGATACTACTATAAGCAGAATACCCATTCATGTTGGCCGTGGTTTGACTCAATGAAACACAAACTGATGGTGTGTAGATTAGTGGAATTGGTTAGGATGTACTCACATGGCAATCACTGTATTATTTTTGTTTTGACCCCTACGGCCGTCGGCAAAGATATGTATTTCCTCTATCCCTTTTGCATCGAGTTCTTTGAGGTAAATTCCTACACACGAGGAGATTTCACAGGATCCCCTTTTACTTATGGGTTCATGCCACATGAAGCAGTGGCACTCTTTGATCCCATTGTTATACAGAGTTAAGTAGCACGCGGATAGACGGTGACGGTAAAACATTGTACTTTTATTTGATATTGGCAGCTTAATCACTCGTTGAAGGTCAAAAATTCCCCCTCCATTTTCGCATGGTTCTCTTTAGATTTAGTTTTTGGCCTGCTAATTTTTCCCCCAACAGCATTTTTCTCTGTACTGTGTGAGTTGTAGGTATCCTGCAGCTCTGTCTTCTTTCTTTCATCGCCTTCTCTGTATGCGGAACACAGACTACCCTGGTCCTTCTTCGGATGGCGAAACGACATGTTCACAGATCTGAACACCCGACAACAGGTCTGGTAACTGGCAATGGGTTGGCCAGCTTCTTATTCTTTGGTGTACAAGTGATACATCTTTGCTATCGTCAGATCCGCAAACAGACACTCTCGCGATGATGACGTTTGGCACTAATGACACTCCATCCGTGGGAACTTATTAGTGTGTGCTACTACAGAGTACACATTCACATGGCATAACATATGTGAAGTTGTTAACATAAAGATGTATTAGGTACCAGAAAAAATTACTAAGGAATGGTAAAAACTATAGAAAGCACCACCGAAGTTGTACGATATGACTCCGTAGACGTCCCACTCAGTATTTTGAAGGCTAGAATGAAAAAAGAATACAAACAGTAACTGAAAGTGGTGTCTTATGCAGTCCAAAAAGACCAACCGGAAGCGAAATCTGCCAGTCAAGCGCCAATGGAATCAAATCATGCACATTAAACTGTCTCTATTTCATTGGAATACACAACATTTGTTTACACATTATCTCACTTTACTAAAATTTCCATTTTTTTTTTATTTCTTATGTAACTGAAACAAAGCTAAAAAAATATTACAAAACTAGCAGAAACCAAGAAATTGCACACCCAAAACGTCTGCATATAGTATAAGGCAGTCAAAGACAAGAAATAACCATGGATAGCCTTCGTAAGGGCATATCACGTAATAATAACGAACAGCAAATGAAACTATACAATCGTAAAGCCACTAGCGCTTGTGAGTGTATAAACAATTTTAAGAGTCCTTTGACCCAAGAGGTGTAGGTGCCAGTAACGTCGCTTACGCCTGCTATCAGATCGCAGTTATGGGAAATTGGCATATAAACTCACAGGTACGCGTAAATAAAAATAATTCCGTAACAGTCAACACAGGTGAATAACGCCATACAGTTAACAACAGCCAATGCAATCACAAATCACGCTCAAGTAGGTACAGGACAGTGAAGACTAGCATGTTACCAAGTTAAAATGGCGAATTTCACACGTCTGTACTAATAAACCAGACCTAAAGAGTAACATCTAACCCTCTAATACACGTGTACAGCGAGAAACTGCGCACTATACAGGATGATTCTTAAATAATGGCACAAACATTGAGGGGTGGTAGAGCTCACTTAAACAAACAATTATTGTATAGGAATATATGGGCGGAAGTGACGCGTTGAGGCACAAACAAAAAAACATAACACATTAACGGAAATATAAAATGTTCATTAGCAGCATACTTAACGAATGATTCCGTACAGAAAATGTTAAAACAGTTGCTGGAAATGCATCCACCAACAGTCACGCATGCTTGGCGACCTCTATATATGGCGTGATTGGCTCACAATGGTGGCGTGCGCGAAATACCCGGCGTATTTGAATTTGTTCGCCAATCACTCCACCGACGCTACCAAGCTTGCATTACTGTCGGTGGTAGAAATTTTGAGGAATCATTATAAACATTGCTGTAAAAAGGCATTTAGCGGTGACGTTGTAGTAAATAAACAATTCACATTTCATGTGTTATTTTTGTGTTTGTGCCTCAACGCGTCACTCCCACCCATATATTCCTATACAATAATTGTTTGTTTTAGTGAGTTCTACCACCCCTCAATGTTTGTCCCATGATTTTAGTTAGAATCACCCTGTATAGAGTATGTGCTCGGGTCTAACAGCAGTGTCGATGATAGGCGCGATAGCTGTGCCTCTGTACGCAAGGTTGTTCTGTGTCTCGGACAAAGGCACGCGGACTGTCCGCGATGGCGATGCGTGATGGCAGAAGACATCCCGCGAACCGTCACGATGACGGATCGCGAGGTGAGTGACTCTAGACGAGGGGGGGGGGACGAGGAAATGCGGCCACAATGCACCGCACACACGGCTTGCACTCACCGAGAATTTTCCCCGGAGGGGATGGCGTCTTCGGCGGATGTCCTGATCAAGAGACACCACGCCCGATTTTCGCGAAACCGGCTCCCGCCTCTTCGTATTCCAAAACACTTTAGTTCAGGTCCAATTTTTCGCGGTCGGATGGGTTTTATCTGTTACGCTCCTTAGGCACTTGCCCGCTGTTCACTGCAAGAGTAACCTAACTTCGATTGGCCAGTCGAATACCACAATGTCTTCTCACAAATCCAAGAGGCCTATAACCAATGTATAACTGCAGGAGTGAATATGGGATTTTGAAGTCTAGCCTGCGTGGAACTGTTTTCGCGAAAATCAGGTGTCCCGAACCACAAAGTTCCCGGTGGAACCGGCGCTTCCCTCACCAACCTCCCCTCCTGGTGGCCGAGACCTATTTAAGGTTATACCAGGAGCGCTACTTTCTATCTTACGTTAGCTCCCGCAAACAAGATCTTACTTGGCACTTATCCATTCTCGTGGTACCACCGGGGAACTTTGTGTTTTAGCGACCGCCATGCTTGGCCGAAAATATGCTAAATTTACCACATTCGCACTCCACCGCGTCAGCGCGTATCCTTCTCTCACTCGGAAAAATTTAGCATGGCGGTAAATCCCTTTATCACAATCGCGGTCCAATGCGTCCGGGTGTGCTCAGGACTCAGGTTTGGGGGACAACCGGTTCACCAGAATTGTCCCCCGCCTCCTCGCCGCCGGGCGTAGAGAAAAGTACACTCCACACTGCAGACTATCGTTTCGTTCATTCAAGACTGCCGAGAAAGGCGCAACTAGCAACACCCGTTTTAAAGGATGCGGCCGGAGGCACCTCGTCGACAAGTCTGCCAAGCACACCATTCTCTTACCATTACCATTCCTGGGAGTAAAACTCCCGCCATCTTACCATTGCCATTGTACTTATTCCTGTGCCATCTCCGGGTCGTCATCAGGGAGCCTGTAACAAACATGTTTGCACAGGCAGGTCATATCCAGGTTACGTCACATCCGGTAATTTTGGATGTCGTCCGAGTTGGAGGACTAGTACCTGACCACACTATACCCTGTGAAGGGTTTCGTGTAATCGAAGGTACGCCTTCCGTATGTGCGGACGGCATCCTTGAAGATCCTGGTCGGTTCGAAAGGCTCTGTCCCGAACCACAGAGTACACAGGGAAGAAATGGTATTGCGGTTTCTCTGATGTAGCATGCGCAATCTCTGATTGGCTCCGCGAGGCTCTCAGAACGGGCCATGTCCTTAGTTGTCTACCGCGTGCTGCGGGAGGTTCCCTATTGGTAGAGACAGGAAAATTTGGCGTTTTAAACTACCTGTATGCTGTAGACTCTACAGTCCTATGTACTTAGGAACCTCATCTTTCTGTTCATTGGCTGCTGCCCCAACGTTCAGCCGTTTTACATCAGACTACAAGGCACGGGATTCGGTGCTTGTTCCCTTACAGGTATGTTATTAGTCCAGAGTTCACCTGGGTGTGTCTAATAAACTGTTATCCAATTTTAAACGTAACAGAAATATGTGTTTTGAGTTCTAGCTTGACGTAAAATGAATCCGCGAAATTTTCCAGTCGCTACCCATTGGCTGGGTTGCCGGCTGGCGAGTAGGTTACCACGCGCTGATTGGACAACGGCGTTCCAAAATTTTGCTGGTCAGACGCCATTTTGCTAGCGTGTACGGATGGAGTTCGCTATAGAAGGGACAGTTACACCTCTGTATTCTTAACTGCCCTGTGCCCTTACATTGACAAACGGGACGCTCTTGTGAAGGAAGTTCGAAGAGTGGGCTTTACGCCCCGCATTTATGCATAAAGACGATATTCTGATCGTGGATACGCTACGAACCCCACTTGGCGAATGACTCGGGGCCCAGAAATTTCTGAGGTATGACAAGTGACACCTGGCTTTTGTGGAAAAGATACTTCCACGCAGGAAAGCTTGCGATATCCTACGTACACATCTGCAGTTTCTGTCCGGATGTTGCCCGCGTGTCTTAGCGAGAAGACGTTTTAGTTTTTGCCTGGCGAATCGGGATTACGTTGCTCTGGCGGTTGACGTCTGTAATTCACTGGCAGGCACCGTAGACTCGTAGCAGTTAAAAATAGTCCAATAGCGTAAGCGGATCTGAGATAAAGAGTTAGGAATACAACTAGCAAACACTAAGTTATAAAGTTATACCTAGAGAACTGAAAAATTCGCTTATTCATTTTGAGACATGCTATATTTCAAAACACGTATGTTGATTTAACTATAGCTATTGGTGCACACGGTGGTTTGACACCTCCTGGAGAACGCTGGCCCAATCGCCGCCTTCCACTGTGACAGCAGGCAACCAACGTGCATTTAATATCGGCATATTTGTACGTAAGACAGTAGAGCATAGCCTGCAGGTCATTGAAATAGCGAATTTTTCCGGTCTCTAGTTATACCTTTAACAGCGGAGTTGTTAAGTTTTCCATGATTTCGTGTCTTTACTGCGACAATTCGAGGCTTGAACCAACAGCTGTGTCGTCGTGTCCCGAGTGAGCGGCTGCATCGCCATCACGTGATGACAGAGCGAATCAGCTGGTCGCAGACCGCACAGACCTTGAAACGCCAGGTACGGCGTTAGAAAGTTGTATCCTCCTCTCGTAATGCCCGGCGTTGATGAAGCTNCGGGTGACGATTGCATCTGCACATGTTCTAGCTGGCGCCGGGTGATTAAAGGTCCGCCTGCCTGCAACTACCTTGTGCACTCGACGGCTCTAACGCAGACTTTTGCTCGTTCGCCAGTTACCTCATCGTCCCTTACGTGGAATGCTGCCAACTGGTGTGCAATCTTTCCGTCGGCAACTGGCCTACACGTTACGTTATTTGAGGATTTATCACACGTAGAAAATGTCTACTTGTGCTCGGCAGCGGACTGCGAATGGCTTTGCTGCCTCTTGTAGACGTCATGATCAGTACAGTAACGCTACAGTGGGCATCGGTTCCTTCCCCCCTCCCCCCCAACTTCCCTGGCTCGCATCGTGCTGCTATCGCTTATTACACGCCTTTAATTTCTCTATTATAGTGTGTATAATGAGATCGTAATAATTCTTTTCCTAAAAAAAAATATAAAAAATAAAAAATTCTGACGACCCGACAAATACAGTGGCATTTTAAAACGAAGATTGTAAAAATTACAATAAATGAAACAATGTCAAGAAATTTCGAACATGAATTTGTATATATATATATATATGTATATATATATAGTTGCCGAATATGCTCGAAAAAATGTTTCTGTTACAAATAAAAAAATTAGTAAAAAAAAAAAAAATTGAAGTCGCATGAGTCATTTCACTGTTATCGTTAAATGAAACATTTTATATAGATATATTGTTAGACCATTTCTGTGCATGAAGTACTATGCATACCATCGCGCAAGATGCAAGATTCTACAAACAGTATACAGTTTTAGCAGCTCTTACGAATCCTCTTAAGCGGTGATACCTTTAATATTTATAAATATAAAAGTATTATGCGTGTCTAAACACCACTGTGAAGTTTCTGCTAGCAGGTAAAACTGGTTCTGAAAACACGCACTTTGGCGATATTTTCCCTCCCCGAAATATAATCCGTGAAGTTGAAATGAGAACTTTAAACTAGTCTATGGGCACGAAACTTTTCTTAAATGATTTTCGTGTTATAGACGCCACTGCAAAACATAAAACCGATCTTGGATGGCAAGTTTTCTCGCGGAAGTGGTGCAGAGATGCCGTTCTTAGCGCCACACCGGACACACTCGCGGAACTCCACAACGCCGTGGAGGGAGGCGGGCCGAAGAAACTTGTTCTCGACAACTTGCCCCTCCACAGCGTCCACAAACACGTGGCTTAGGAAGGAAACCGTGTTCGAGACTCTCATGCGAGACGTTTGTGGCGACAGGTTGGCCATCCTGGAGGGCTCCCTCCACCTCTAGATCTCCCGTCAGACTCACTTAACAAACCGTACATTCATTAAAATTTTACGGAAATGTACTGTTAATATACAGGATGATTCTAAAATCATGGGACAAACATTGAGGGGTGGTAGAGCTCACTAAAACAAACAATTATTGTATAAAAATATATATGCGGAAGTGACGCGTTGAGGCACAAACACAAAAACATAACACATTAACGGAAACATAAAATGTTCATTAGCAGCATACTTAAGAGTGATTCCGTACAGAAAATGTTAAAACAGTAGCTGGAAATGCATCCACCAACAGTCACGCATGCTTGGCGACCTCTACATATGGCGTGATTGGCTGACAATGGTGGCGTGCGTGAAATACCCGGCGTATTTGAATCTGTTCGCCAATCACTCCACCGATGCTACCAAGCTTGGATTACTGTCGGTGGTAGCAATTGTGAGCAATTATTATAAACATTGGTGTAAAAAGGCATTTAGCGGCGACGTTGTAAATAAACACTGTGTTGCATTTCATGTGTTATTTGTGTTTTTGTGCCTCAACGCGTCACTTCCGCCCATATATTCCTATATAATGATTGTTTGTTTTAGAGAGCTCTACCACGCCTCAATGTTTGTCCCATGATTTTAGAATCATCCTGCATAGAAACGCGATTCTTAATGACGAAAAAAGAAGTTGTCTCCGTAAATACAAACTACACGAAGTTTTCTTCGCTACTGTAACCGGACGATTATTGTTTGTGCGGCAGCTATAGTCTATTTTCGGTTTCTTCACACTTTTTGAATCAAACCTTCGAGAAATCACCCCATGTATGGCGTGCTTGGTTATTTCCTAAATAAATTTTGTATCACAAGTGTTTTATGCTTGTGTTAACATAAAAGTACTTTATTTCTGGTCATACTGAACTTTCATTTATAAATTATCTCTAGATTATAATATGTCCTCTATAATAAATCAGAAAAAAAAAACGGGGAGAAATAGCTGTGTTGGTAATGCCTAGTAAGAAATAGTTCTTATGCAGTATTGTATTACATTGAGTGCGCATGAATGCGGTGCGCCGGGCTTTTGGCGTAATTTTCTAGACTCGGACAAGCTTAGTTCGCATGAAACGGAGGAATATCCTGGAAGTAGAACTTCAGCAGGGTTTCAGAAAAGTGTGAAGTAACCGTGAATGGCACTTATGGGTAGGGCCACTGACTTTTCGCGTAAATATCGGAGCGCACAGTAGACTCCAATACTATATACACACCTCAGCTGTTGTTATACCTCCATTGGCTGCTGGTGCCGTGTCCGTCTTTGACGAAGCCACTCAGGACTAAGTAACTCCGACACTGAACCTTCGTGATTCGTGCGCAAACGGTTAACACGGGCCATAACATTATTTAGCCAATCAAAGAAGCTGGACGACACTACCTATAGGATATCCACGCTGCTCAGACCTATTCCTCCAAAACACCGGACAATATATTCAAGTTCTTGTTAACAGCTAGCAACGCTTAAAAACTCGAACGTTACTAGAAACTGGGAAAGCTTAGCATGTCATATTTTCAGAAATAATATATTTATAACTTGTGTTAGCTCTTGATTTCTTGAAGGTTCATCACTGATGCACAGTCAGTGGTGTGACTAAAAGACTGTGATCCAATTGTAGAAGTAGCTGTAACATTGACAATAAGGGTTTGAAGTATAACTTGTCTCGGAACGAACGCGCGAAATTATCCGGCCTCTGCCTATCGTACACGTGGTGTGACGTCAGTTGCAGACCTAAGTGTCTGATGTGTACGCTAGGAAACAACCAGGCGCAGTAAAAAAAAAACGCATTGTTATGCAACAATGTGTTAAGTGCAAACGTCTGTTCAAACGAGGTGATAAACTGAAGATACATTTCAAGATCTGTATAGGCAGAGTTACTGCAGCTAAGAAACGCCCTGTACTAGCTATTGGCGATACCACATCGAATGGATTCTAACTAAAAAAAATTAGCATTGAAAGGTATTTTAAAATATTATGTAATTGGAAATAACTTTGTTGGTACGAAAGACATATGTACATGCCTGGTTCACATTAAGCAAAATATAATCAATAAATTAACATAAGAAGTCGAAAAAGGTCCCATAAAATACAATGTTTGGTTGGAGTGTACCCATGAAAAACCTCAACCTTTGGATGAAGAAATCAGCCGGCGGGCATTCAAGACTGCGAACGAAGCATTGTACAACGTTGATAGCGTTCCAGGGGATGCAGGGGACTTTAAAGGAAAACTTTGTCGTGAAGAAGAAGAATATATGGCTAAGGGTTCTTGGTGGATGCTTGGTAGCTTAGACTGTCTCGAGCTGCGTACAAGCAGATTATATTAATTACGTGAAAAATAAGCATATTGCTGAAGAGACACTGCTTGTTTAGTCTGGAGAATGTAAGGATTCTATTTTTTTATGTTTGTAGTCTGATGTACGTATAATATACATGTTTTCTATGAATAAACAAAAGTGATTTATTTCTCGCTAGGTTTGGTGTAATTAGTCCTAGCATGCCTACTTTCCCTGATATAGGGAATATGGTAGCCTTGGTTTTCAGATTTATCACTTTAAACCAATACTGTAAGTGAGCATGATAATAAAAATAAATTAAATTATGTGGGCAAAATATGATGATTTGAAAGTTAGTACTTCAAGATTTCTTGTGTAGGTCAATCACTGGAAGTGTATAATCGTTGATAAGGTAGCAAAGGTAATATGTTGAAGTGCGAAAAAAAAGTGTATTAATAGTGTAATACATTTTAAGCAGGTTGGATGTAGTGGTCTTGGAAGTAGGTTATTGAAGTGTTAGAAACTTGACCCTGAGATATGGTGGGAGGGGAGGACGAAGGCTGAGTCGAGCCTGTCCAGACCTGCTTCAGTGCCGTATATGGCAAAGAGAGGTCCTACATAAACGTCTATATGGCCAGTCCTGCTCTAATACACCACAGTTATTTTTATATTAAACACAAATAACGACCTAAGTAGAAGATCTTGATGGTTAAAGAAACAGATAATATGTTACAATCGTAGATTACAGAAGTGATGTAATCCAATATGGTGGTTCGAGGAGATGGAGTAATCAGCAGGCTACTGAATCTAGGTGGAATGGCAGAGCATGAATAAAATCTAATATGATGGTCTGGTGATTACCTCACGCAGGAATGATAGAGACCCAAAGGAAGATTACTAAGAAAAATGAAATCAAATAGGGTGGGCATGGCACGACAGAGCATGAAAGTAATGTGTTGATTGCGGCTAGCCTGGTAGTTTAAACAAATGCAATAATAGATCGCTGACATGGAATGATAGAGTACAAGTATGTGGGAAACATGATGACGATGTTATGTAAGATGGTGGTAGTGATGAAATCTAAGATGGCTGATATGGAATAACAGAGCATGGATAAAATACAAGATGGTGGATGGAGCGCAGATGAGAAGGAATGACTGAGCATGATGGAGAGGTGACTAAGCAAAATGGAATCCAATATGGTAGTTGGTGCCGATAATGTAATTTCTCCCTGGATTTTTGCGATTTTGTGATTTTTATAGATGTTTTGGGTTAAAGGTCACCTAGGGTCAAGGTCGACAACAACCAACATGGTGGCTAAATCGGCAACTCGACTGGCGGTAAAATCGATAATTAATACACTAGCGTCACCTAGGCGTAGAAAAAAAAAACAAATGACAAACGAAAAAACGAATATGGTGGGTGGAGTGCATTCAACAGAATGAGCTAAGGTGAGGGAGGTGGAGGCCTGCCGACTAATTAACTAATCAGAAATATTGGTGGCAGGCTGAACTAGCATGAATAATCAACCAATAAACACACTTTTGGGGGTGAAGCAAGCATAAGTAATCAACCAATGAGAAACATAGGTGGAGGGAGTGGGAGGGTAACCGACAAATTAACCAATGAGAAAAATTGGTGAGAGTCAGTCTGCTGGACGTGGTGCTGAAGGAACCTCGAGAAATTTAAGTTTTTCAAATACATTTGAAATAATTTTTGATAATTTTTTAAAAGTTTTTAGTTAAAAAAATTTTTTTTTAGAGAATTTTGTGATTTATTGGGTTTAGGGTCATATAAGGTCACGAGGCCAGGATCAAAAAACAAGCTCAAGGTCACTTGGATTCAATATGGCGGTTGGGTGACGTCATTACACAGTAACTGGTCGGTTCCAGTCACATGTCCCCTCTAACACAGATTATTCGAAATATTAATTTTTTATACATATTTTTAAAATTAATTTTTTAAGTAAAGTTTTTAGGTTTTGAAAAATAATTTTTAGCGGTTTCATATTATTTTTAGGTTTAAGGTCATCCAAGGTCAAGGTCTTGGGTCAAGGTCAATGTCAACTGGATCAAAGATGGCGGTCGGCTTACAACAATGTAATTTATTCTCGATTTTTGATTTTTTTNAAGGTCAATGTCAACTGGATCAAAGATGGCGGTCGGCTTACAACAATGTAATTTATTCTCGATTTTTGATTTTTTTAAAATTTTTTCAATTTTTTTGTGTTTAGGGTCATTGAAGATTACAGGCACAGGTTCAAGGTTTAGGGTTAAGGTTAAGGTTATCTGAATTTAAGATGGTGGTCGTAGTCAGTAATGTAACGTGCTCGCCGAATTTTATGAATTTACTCGATTTTTGCGATTTTTTCTAGAATTTTTGTTTTCAAGGTCATTGGAGACAGGGTCACTGGCACCCANAAGGTCAATGTCAACTGGATCAAAGATGGCGGTCGGCTTACAACAATGTAATTTATTCTCGATTTTTGATTTTTTTTAAATTTTTTAAATTTTTTTGTGTTTAGGGTCATTGAAGATTACAGGCACAGGTTCAAGGTTTAGGGTTAAGGTTAAGGTTATCTGAATTTAAGATGGTGGTCGTAGTCAGTAATGTAACGTGCTCGCCGAATTTTATAAATTTACTCGATTTTTGCGATTTTTTCTAGAATTTTTGTTTTCAAGGTCATTGGAGACAGGGTCACTGGCACCCANAAATTTACTCGATTTTTGCGATTTTTTCTAGAATTTTTGTTTTCAAGGTCATTGGAGACAGGGTCACTGGCACCCAGCATGGTGGTCGGAGTCATAAATGTAATGTTTTCCCTAAATTTTAACAAATTTTCCAAATTTTTAAATTTTTTTAAAATTTTTTGGCTTTATGTTATTCATGGTCAAGGTCAAAGGTCAACGGTAAAGAACGATCCTCCAAATCCTTCCAATGGATCATTTTTGCAAATAATGGGATCGTTTTTGCAAATGAGAGGGTTGGTCCTTTTTAAAGGAAAAGTGGGAAATTTTAAGCGAAAATTGTCAATTTCGAAGGGAAAAGGGAAATTTGGAGAGACACATTGGAAAAAACGGAAATTCAAGATGGCATAGGCTGGCTCCTGGCNTCGAAGGGAAAAGGGAAATTTGGAGAGACACATTGGAAAAAACGGAAATTCAAGATGGCATAGGCTGGCTCCTGGCGCCTGCTCCGGAATCCGTTGTCCCAGACTTCTCCAAATCATTCTACTTATATACGTCCCTAGTATTCGTCACTAGTATAGGCATATTTTCCCTAAAAATGAAATAATTCATTCTTATAACACAAGATATGCTCCAAATCACCATGTGCTACTAGATTACCTAAACATTTTCCATAAGGAGTCTTACTACCAATGTACTTCTTTATTTTATAAACTTCCGTATTATCTAAAGAANTCGAAGGGAAAAGGGAAATTTGGAGAGACACATTGGAAAAAACGGAAATTCAAGATGGCATAGGCTGGCTCCTGGCACCTACTCCGGAATCCGTTGTCCCAGACTTCTCCAAATCATACTCCCTAGTATTCGTCACTAGTATAGGCATATTTTCCCTAAAAATGAAATAATTCATTCTTCTAACACAAGATATGCTCCAAATCACCCTAAACATTTTCCATAAGGAGTCTTACTACCAATGTACTTCTTTATTTTATAAACTTCCGTATTATCTAAAGAAAACTCAGTCATGATAACACCAAACTTCTTAAAGAGAACATAACAACTTTCTTAAAGGGCACTAATTCTATTCGTTTGAAACATTTTTAGATGTGAAATAGACCTAACCGTATTTTTAGTATGTTAGTGCAGTTTTTTTTAGATCGAATTACATGTTACTGCCATACTCGTGTTGTTTTGTTATATAATAGTTGTAACCTATCTTGTTATATAATCATATTTGATACTTATCTTGTAGTTATAATTTGTTTTATTGTTGCATTATTGTGTATTTTTGCTGTGTGGTATACTCGTGTTTGTACATTTACTTTTATATTAGTATCGTATACTTATGTTTGTACACTTATATTGGCGTGCTTTACACCCTTAACCCAGTCATAGGGTTATACTCGGGACTTCGTGGAGTTTAATAAATAAAGTACACCATATATTCGCTATTCACCACTGTCCACAACGATGGCGGCGTGAGAATGGGGTAGTTCGGAGTGTACTTTTGCATACCTTTCAGTGCGTACCTTTGCATGCTTGATGAATATTGTTGCGTGCGGCCACGTCACAGCACGGTCTGT
>NQII01001648.1:248660-318621 GCA_002778355.1 Clitarchus hookeri | reverse complement strand
GACCCAGAGGTGGCATCTCCCCAAGACGACGTCATATTTGTCCGGTGGGGCGGGAGAAAGAGCCGCTGTACCCGAAACGTATTGCACGCGAGGCTGACATCACTAGAGTCAATGGAAAGCGAGCCAATGCACGAATTTTCTGGTTATCATCGCCTTGACGCGGGCTACTCGAGCTGCGAAGAACCTCATTGGCCAGGTCAGCTCTGTGTCGGCGGTCCTGAATGACGATGCCGAGTGCGTGCGACGACGTAGGCGAGACGTCGCACGACGACGCAGTGTGAGTGGCTCATATNCCTGAATGACGATGCCGAGTGCGTGCGACGACGTAGGCGAGACGTCGCACGACGACGCAGTGTGAGTGGCTCATATTTGGAGACGGGAATATGTACTATAGCTAGGGCCAGTGACTTTTCGCGTAAAAATCGGAGCACGCAGTAGACTTCAATACTTTATACACACCTCAGCTGTTGTTATACCTCCGTTGGCTGCTGTTGCCGTGTCCGTCTTNGCAGTAGACTTCAATACTTTATACACACCTCAGCTGTTGTTATACCTCCGTTGGCTGCTGTTGCCGTGTCCGTCTTCGACCAAGCCACTCGGGACTAAGTAACTCCGACACTGAACCTTCGTTCTTCGTGCGCAAACGGTTAACACGGGCCAGAACATTATTTAGCCAATCAAAGAAGCTGGACGGTCCTACAGTGCTTTGGACTGTATCTTGTCTCGAAATTTTTTTGCGAAATATCACTGCCCTTAACTATATCTTGTAGGTTATAAACACACTGAAGTGTTATTTTTCTCCAATCTGTGCNTGCGAAATATCACTGCCCTTAACTATATCTTGTAGGTTATAAACACACTGAAGTGTTATTTTTCTCCAATCTGTGCCCGGTATGAAATTAAGTACACCAAAGGCGACACGAAATGCTGCAGTGGACAGAAAACCTTGCTTTCGACAGTCGGTATATCTTAGTCATCTGTGTCCTCATTTGTTTCCCAGCCAGTATCTCCCATCTGAAGTACGCATCAAGCTGAATTAGCCTAATAAACTATTATGCATTATTCTCTTCAGCGAGGGAAACTACTTTCCCTACCAGTGAAATAATGTTTCTGACATGCGCAAGAGGGAAAAAAAATTATGAGAGGAGGAATTACCTGGAATCCACCTACCCTACAAGAAAGTGATTCACACTCTGAAATTGACAGATTTGTTATTAATAAGTGATTAAATTGCTCGACGTTGGTGTAAGGACAACGACGTAAATTATAATTTCACCCTTTTAGTCAAAAATAAATATGTGATTTGAGACATTGCAACAAACAAATATTTTGTTCCGTACTGTAGTGATATCCAGACGACGCTTTGTCCTACATCGGGACCAACAGAACTCTATCTGTGCTTAACGTTACTGGAAGCAGCGGTGGTTATGGAACATAGCCTCAGCAGCGAATGATGTCTCCCACACGTAGGGAACCTTATGTCATTGGACAGTATGTTCTGCTGTGTACAGTTCAGACCATTCAAGCCACTTCATCTGCAACGTCCCAGATAGAGGACACTGAGATTGAAATGGTTAATGTAGCATAAAAATACCCTCTCCGGGTAAAAATAGTAACTGTCAATGGCGGGGACAGACAGTTCTTTGTTTTAATAATAGCTGTATATGTCTTTACGGCATTGCAAACAAATCAATCACGAAACTGGCTATCCCCAAGCGCATAAANTTAATAATAGCTGTATATGTCTTTACGGCATTGCAAACAAATCAATCACGAAACTGGCTATCCCCAAGCGCATAAATAATGTGTGTTTAATTGCAAAGGAAACTTAAGCATACAAACTATTAGATCTTTGGATCGTGACATCTCGGGGNAAAATAATGTGTGTTTAATTGCAAAGGAAACTTAAGCATACAAACTATTAGATCTTTGGATCGTGACATCTCGGGGAAATTTGTGATATGAGGGTATCGGTGTTTATGAAATTGGCAATGGATTGTTGATTAGTCAGTTACAACAGTACAGTAGGGCCTAACGGCTCCGTGAGCTATTGAATGTTGTGACGTGTACAGCCAGTTGTTATAGTTTTTGTTGGCGCAATGTAGAACTCCACGAGTTTCTCTATTTACACTCTGAGCGCGAATAGGTGGTATCAGTCAGTGAAATAACATTCACTGAAAGTCAGTTGATAAGCTGTTACTGACTGGAGAATCACTAAAAAAATTAATGGCGTGTGCACCCAGGGCAAGGCGACACCCTCCAAGTGACGATCTTTCCAGCTGGGACCCGTAGATGACCGTCATCCCCGGGCATGACAGAGATGAAACCCTAGAATGGAGCGACGCTGGAATGCAAGGGCGGGGGAAGTGGGAGTACCCTGAGAAAACCCANAGAATGGAGCGACGCTGGAATGCAAGGGCGGGGGAAGTGGGAGTACCCTGAGAAAACCCACCGGCAAGCGGCATCGTCCAGCACGATTCCCACATGCGAAGATTCGGGAGTGAACCCGCCGGGGATCGAACCCGGATCGCCGTGGTGGGAGGCGGGCGCCCTGGACACTACGCCACCGCGGCCCCCTCTGATTCATTACTGCATGCTGCGAAACGTTCCATCTTGGCTGCGGTCTTACGGCTATCAAGTAGATCACCGGACGCTGATGGTACGTGTGGCTTAACGTCTCGTCGACAGCGAGATCGTTAGAGACGGGGCAAATGACTCAGGAAAGCAGGGACAGGACAGGAATCGACAGTGGTCTGCAGTAAGGAACCGCCCCAGCGTTCACCTGGAGTGATTTAGGGAAATCATGGATTCTAACCCAGGTCCTCCCGAATGCTAGTCCGAACGTTAAACACTGGGCCACCTCGCTCTGTCCCGGGCGCTGATTGGCGAACGATGACGTTCCGAAATGTTGCCGGTCAATCACGCTGTTTCGCTGGCGTGTGCTGCCGGAGTTGGCGGTGCGAGCCGCTGTTCCACCTCTGTATCATCGAGCACTCTGCGCGGCCGGGCACATACGCCGCGCGCGGCTCCTCCGGGAGGCTGCGAAGAGAGGAAGATGGAAGATGGCTAGATGTGGCCCTGGGAGACGAGCCCTGTGGAACGCGAGGATAACTGAGGAAAAAGAAGGGGGGGGGGTGGATCGGATGCGAGGGAAAGATCTCCGTGACGGTGGTAAATCGTGACTCGTGACGATTCGTGACGTCACGGGGCTGCTCTTCGACATAACGAGCAGCGTACCGGCTCCCTCCATCTCTCTCCCGCGCACAGCTTCTAGCTCTTTCTCCGCTTAGAAAGGCGCGGGCCGCGTGCTAATCGGCAACGACCAGGCACGCCCGCACCCACGGAGAGGCTGTGTGACTGCAGACTCAATGACGTGGCTCTTTCTTTGATTTAATCTGAAGTTAAGATTTTACATTCCACGATTACACAAATTGTAGAGGACGAGTCCGCGAAGAAAATGCAACCGGCAAGGTAAAGGACGAGACGTTGCCTAATGATGTGGTGTTAGCCAGCCGTGGTTTGTGGCACGGGCCTTGGTTTGTCGACTGCGTGCCAGTAAGCTGTTGGAATACTCATCTGACGTCGTGATAAAGTAAGGAGTACCGCGGGCTGACGGCAGTGCAAGGTACACTGCGGGGGTTCCCGACTTTGATGAACCGCATGTTGGCGAGTATTTTACTATAGAACCTCCGTCTGCGCGAAGGGCCATGGAAGTGGTCGGTTGAATAATTGCTATGGAAATGGATTGATTTGTTCCTAGGAATGGTATAAGATAGCCTTCGGTCATTCAGGTTGTTCAATAACATAATAATGGCAAGTCCCGGAACGGCCTCTGGCTGAGAGGGGTGTAAAAGTGGCTTGATTTCTTTATTTTATTTATTTGTGGAGGGTGAGTATTAAAAGTTCACCTAAATGAGTTTCGCCTGCGAAATCTCGTACATCCAGCCTCTTAGCCACATGGGCGGGACAATTTATCTACCACTACTACCAAGAAAGGATAATAAAAAGAAGATGAAGAATCTATAAGAAAGAAAAATATGAAGAAGAAGAACAGGAACGTGTGGAATTAAGGAAAAAGAAAAGGGAAGGAAGAAGAAAACTTGAAAACTTTAAACTTTAAAGAAAAGATCTAAATGAAGAATGAGAATAAGTAAATATGGTCAATAGATTAACTGATTAAAAGAAGGAGATGAGAAGATATGATAATTAAAGAAGAAGAATTTATAAGAAGAAAGAAGATGAAGAAGAAGAACAATAATCAAAAACCTAGGATGGCCTTTGGCTAAGAGAGGTGAGGTGGAAAGTAAAATTTTTTTTTTACCACTTCTACCTAGGAATCTGATTCCTTTGATATAAGCATACTCAGATTGTCTGCAAACGGGTGTCGTGTCTACTGATTCAACTGACGTCTAGCAAATTCGCCTCTGTGTGCTGATTCTTGCGGGAGATGTTGCACAGTGCTGCCAGGATCTCAGAGCATTTTATTTTTTTTGCGGTGGCAGTTTTGTTTCTGTGGACTTGCCTGTTTTGTGATGTTCCAGCTATACACGGCAGCGAGAGAACCGTGCACTTTGCAGGAATAGCGAGTAGATGAGTCCTAGAGGCCATATATAAGTGGCGCTATCACGTGACTTGAACGATGTCAAGTATTTTATTTCCACATAAGACTTTCTTACATTCTGTCTCTACTCTGTTCTCGTATCGGCTTCGCAATGTGCCAGCACGACGTTTGTCAACGTAGATATCATCCTATAGTTTATTCTATTCGTTGATCATTAAACACTTCTTGAAATTAACCTTTCAGAAAGAAATGCTTTGACTGGACTTAACTGTACTATAGTCATAGAATTATTAAACGTACTTGTGTATCTTACCACATATTAAGAGCGTAATTTTAAAATCAGCAGCCTTTGGTGTAATTTTCTAGACAAAGTGAAGCTTCGTTTGCCTGAGGCCGAGGAATAGCATGGAAGTTGTGCGACGACTCCTCTCAAGGTCAGTCCACGTTCGGAATCCACGCTGTATCTAGCAGAGGCGGGGCCGCGGTGGTGTAGTGGTTAGACTACTCGCCTTCCATCAAGGTGCGCCGGGTTCGATTCCCGGCGGGTTCACCCCCGGGAATTTTTGTACGTGGGAATTGTGCCGGTCGGTGCCGCTGATCGGTGGGTTTTCTCGGGGATCTCCTGTTTCCCCCGCCCTTGCATTCTTACACTACTCGATTCTCACCTCGCTTCACCCTCATCGGCTCTCAAAACTCGACGTTAAGAGCTGCCCAAATCTCTTCACTCACTCTAACAGGTGTAGTAGCCAGGAAGAAATATAAAATTGTTTTAACCACTCCCCTTTGTTTTTATTCGGGTCTCAAGTACATTTTTTTAAGGGCCGCCCAAATCTCACAACTCAACATTTTTTTCCTCGAAGGATGCCGTGAATTATTATTGAAGTTTCTCATACTCCTTTAATTGCAATAAAATGTGTAAATTCCGTACACTATAATTCAATTTATTATATTGGGAAGTGATTTTTCTCCTAGTATTTATTATAATTAACAGGTACGTCAGTACCATTTAAGCTGGCGTAACCTCTCTCATTTCACTTCATTCTCTGTGAACCCTCCACCAATTTGAAATATTCCTAACTACGCCACTGGTCTAGAAGTAGCACTTGTACTTCAAAATATTTCCACGCCTCCTACCCTAAGCGAACTGGGAACTTCAATGTACCAAACGCAGACTGCCAACTGCCTTCAACCTCCAAACGCAATGTTTATAGTTTGTTTATTAATTCCTTGTAGACACGATCTGCATGGTGCCCGAGGTCCGAGAATAAAGCTTGCCATTCCGAAGAAAGCATCAGCAGAGGAAAACAGGGTAGAGTTGTCAGTGCGGGTAAAGTGGCCATTAGCTGTGACTCCACTGGAGAGTGCTGCAGTCTGGTGGCGAGTGTTTTAAACCGTTAAGGGTGAAGCCATTAGTGTCCTGAGAGCATCTGTCTGAGCTGGTTGTCTTGCAAGTTATTGCTTTCGTTAAAGTTTTTATGGTTTTGTACATGTATGATGTAGCGTTAAGTGAATATTACTGTTCGTTTTATCTCGGTACGTTGCAAGTTCATAACTATTTACTATAATCCCGCAAGAAGATTATCCATGTATTAGGCTCTAAAAGCAGGGGTCATAAAATTTAGTAGATTACTTAGCTTTTACTCTAGACAAGTTCGTGTGCGGTAGTGTCCAAGAGGGCAAAGTGGACTAACGCAACGGGTTGAAACATTCTCCAGTTGAGAGCGCTATGATCACAGTTAGCAAAAGTAGAGGTATGTAATACTGTTCGGCAGGAAAAGTGACGCTAGGAACAGCACCGTCGCTTCTAGCAAACAGCGGGAATAATAGGCAAGATGTATTTCTCAGACTCTCGGCAATGGCTGAAGCGTGTTTGTACTGGTTTTCGCGACGCACTAGCATTTAATTCGGCCCCCCATATGGTGGACGTAGATTATATAACAAAGTGGAGAAACTGTTAAATGTGAAGAACGTAAGTGATCAGTCAGTGGCGACTTTACCCGACATAGCAGTGCAAAGTGGACATTTAGTAAACACATTTTTAAAAAGCAATAAAAAAATAATAATTAGCAACAATTTATATAAATGTGTGTGTGTATGTTTCGTTGTCTGTGCAATAACTACATATGGAGCGAGATTTTCTATTTTGGTTTTACTTAGCCTATAGTTGACGATTTAAATACAATTTTACCTTAGAGTGGCCACTTCACCCCGCTCTCCCCTATTTACTTAATTTCCCCTTCCTTTCTCCTGGCCTTGGGCATGTCGTTTGTAAATCGTGGCAACAAACGATTACACCGCGAATTCGTTTGTGTTCACGAAGAGACTAGCAAACAAGTCTTTATTTGAACGTTCTTCCCCGCTGGGTCGCAAGTCTAAACAGGCACTAGTGTTCGTGTCGAACGTTTTCTGTCTTGAAAATTCAACTTTTGGCAACTCCGCACTCGGCGGAGGATAAACAGCCAATGAAAATGAAACACGCCCGTCTTAACGGTAATTACAAATGATCACAGAGCTTAAACCATTGTCAAGCAGTTTGAGTCGGGACACAAGCTGAGCTTGTTGTTGTCCGTCACTATACAGGATGATTCTAAAATCACGGGACAAACGTTGAGGGGTGGTAGAGCTCACTAAAACAAACAATTATTGTATAGGAATATATGGGCGGGAGTGACGCGTTGAGGCACAAACACAAAAATTGCACATGAAATGCAACACATTGTTTATTTACAACGTCGCCGCTAAATGCCTTTTTACAGCAATGTTTATAATAATTGCTCAAAATTGCTACCACCGACAGTAATGCAAGCTTGGTAGCGTCGGTGGAGTGATTGGCGAACAGATTCAAATACGCCGGGTATTTCACGCACGCCACCATTGTCAGCCAATCACGCCATATGTAGAGGTCGCCAAGCATGCGTGACTGTTGGTGGATGCATTTCCAGCAACTGTTTTAACATTTTCTGTACGGAATCACTCGTTAAGTATGCTGCTAATGAACATTTTATGTTTCCGTTAATGTGTTATGTTTTTTTGTTTTTGCCTCAACGCGTCACTCCCGCCCATATATTCCTATACAATAATTGTTTGTTTTAGTGAGCTCTACCACCCCTCAATGTTTGTCCCATGATTTTAGAATCATCCTGTATAGTGATGTTATTTCAGTCGGCCGGTCTGACGCAGCTTATCTTAAGGCTGAGTTGCGTAAGAATCGACTGCTAACTTCACACGTTCATGGCAGATGCAAAGAGTGAGTGAGTGAAGAGATTCGGGCGGCTCTTAACAGCGAGGTTTTGAGAGCCAATTGAGGGGAGTATGGAGCAGCACAGTGACGAAAGGGCGGGGGAAACGAGAGATCCCGAGAAAACCCGCCGACCAGCGGCATCGTGCGGCACGATTCCCACATTCAAAAATTCGGGAGTGACCCGGCCGGGGATGGAACCCGGTTCGCCTTGGTGGGAGGTGAGCAGGCTGGCCACTCAGCCACCGCGGCCCCAGAGGCAAAGACATCAATGGCACACAGAGCTGGTGTAAGGTTACTTGGTACCCTATGCGAAAGATCTGTAGACGCCCTCTTTGCATTTGGAATTCCACTCGTTTAACACTAATTTCTACTAATTTCCTAGATCATCATCTCCCCTTGTGAATGGCAACTAGTGGAAATAATTAGTAAGTTAAAGAACACTGGAACAGTATNGAAATAATTAGTAAGTTAAAGAACACTGGAACAGTATCGATTCTAGTCGATCGATACTACTAACTCGTAAAAATGAGCGATAGAAATTAACTCTTTCTGATGTATTAAAAATCTTCTATGGTAATGTGTAATATATGCGTGTACTTATATATAATCACTCATGTAACATGTTAAATAATCCTATCAGTTATAATTATTTGTGTTTTAGCTAATTTTTGATGATCGAACTGTAAATCATGTTATATCTGCCGTCGACCAATATTCACACCCTCAGCTTCTTGGCACCCTAGAGGGTGGCCTGGTTCCTCTACATCAGTGGTTCCTAACCGGTGGTCCACGGNTCGATTCTAGTCGATCGATACTACTAACTCGTAAAAATGAGCGATAGAAATTAACTCTTTCTGATGTATTAAAAATATTCTATGGTAATGTGTAATATATGCGTGTACTTATATATAATCACTCATGTAACATGTTAAATAATCCTATCAGTTATAATTATTTGTGTTTTAGCTAATTTTTGATGATCGAACTGTAAATCATGTTATATCTGCCGTCGACCAATATTCCCACCCTCAGCTTCTTGGCACCCTAGAGGGTGGCCTGGTTCCTCTACATCAGTGGTTCCTAACCGGTGGTCCACGGANCACCCTCAGCTTCTTGGCACCCTAGAGGGTGGCCTGGTTCCTCTACATCAGTGGTTCCTAACCGGTGGTCCACGGACCGCAGGTGGTCCTCGAGGACTAAGGAAGTGGTCCGTGGAACATTTATTTATTTCACTCGGATTTAACAATTACAGTAGAGGCATCTTATTAGGCCTCTTTTGACGTTTCTCAAATTTTGTGACCTATAACTTTGTATAGGCGGCCACATAATTTCATTTAAGGTTTTTAAAGTTATTGCTGAACACTAGCACGTCATTAAAAATAACAATAACAGAAACTTGTTTTTTTTAAATGTCAAATGTAAACTGTTACGACAATTCAGATAGTTACTAAAGATCATTATCAGTTTAAATGTAAAGAAATTCGAACCTTATTACTAGATCACGAGTTACGAGTTTAGCGGTGCCTGTTGCCCTAACGTCTGGCGCCGCTTAACAGTGCCTCAATATTCATGTTAACTTAGCTAAGGATAAAAATTAATTTCAAATGTAATAAAAAATAATATAGATTTTGTATTTTTTAAATACTTTTTATATTCGATTGCGTTTTTGTTTTATGTTCAGAATATGGCGCCTAAGAGAAAATATGACAATGGTTATATTAAATACGGATTTACCTCTATTGAAAGTAGTGGGTAAACGAAACCCCAGCGCGTTAGATGCGTCACTGTTCTCAGAAATGTTGCTTTGAAGCCAGCAGAATAAAAACACCACTTAGAAACTGTCCATCCTAATTTCTGTGACCGATCACCAGAATTCTTCGAAGAAAAATTAGAGAATCCAAAGAAGATGAAACTTGGGCCTAGTGGTACAAGATTTGTGTCATCGGAAAAAGTGTTAACTGCGTCATTTGAGATATCGAAATTGATAGCGCAATCAAAAAAGTCACACACGATAGGAGAAACACTCGTGAAACCTTGTTTGATCAAAGCTTTCGAAGAAGTTTTAGGGATGGAAGCCAAAAAGAAAATACAAGAAATACCATTATGGAACAACACAGTAAAAGCTCGAATTGAAATAATGTCAAACGACATCGAGGAGCAACTTGTTTCAAAAATTAAGAAATCCCCATATTTTGCTTTGCAGTGCGATGAATCGACAGATGTTTCTAATTGTTGTCAGTTGTTCGTGTTTGTCCGCTTTTTTTAGACAAGTCAATCAAAGAAGAATTAATGATTTCGCAGGAGCTGAAAACAACGTCAAATGATATCGATGTCATGAACATAATTAGTGAATATTTAGAGAAGCGTAAAATTATGTGGGAAAAGCTTGCCGGTTTCTGTACGAATGGAGCTCCAGCCATGTTACGATCACGCTCCGGTCTCGCGACATTAATAAAGCAGAAGAATCCCTCTGCATTAACAACGCATTGTATCATACATCGCCAGGCGTTAACTTCTAAGACTCTTCCGGAATGCCTTGCTAACACAATGCAATGGGCCATAAAAGTGGTCAATGCCATCAAAAGTAGTGCCTTAAATGCACGCCTTTTTAAAAAACTGTGTACTGAAATGGACTCCGATCATGAGACGCTTCTTTTTAACACCGAAGTTCGTTGGCTTTCGAAAGGAAACATGCTAGGAAGATTATACGAACTAAGGGAGAGAGTTGAGCAGTTTCTAGCAGAGAAGAAAATGAAAGATTTACAAGAGAAGTTTACTGATCAGTTATCTCAGCTGCACTTGGCTTATCTTGTGAATATTTTCACTCATTTAAATAAGCTAAACTTGCAGTTGCAAGGTTCCTGAAATATAAATTTTGAAGGCGTAGCAAACGTATTTATCTTTGAAGATAAACTTTGCGCCTTTATTTGCAAACTTCAACAATGGAAGGGTAAAGTTGTCGAAAACAATTTTTCTGNTTTGAAGATAAACTTTGCGCCTTTATTTGCAAACTTCAACAATGGAAGGGTAAAGTTGTCGAAAACAATTTTTCTGCGTTTGCGACATTAAAAGCGCTCACCGATGACGAAAAATATGTTATGCTCAGAGCGGCTATACAACAGAACATCAGAAGTCATCTGCAAATGCTGGTCGATTAATTCAATCGTTACTTCTCGGAATATAACCAAACCGAATCTAGAGGTATCCAAAAGCTGATTCGTAATCCTTTTGGTATCAATGTTGGAGAGGTTACCGACTAAGTCCAGGAAGAGCTCATTGAATTGCGAAATGATAGAAACTGCAAGGACGCGTTTGAATCCGACATTGCCCTTGAGGAGTTTTGGGGTAAAAAAAGCAATTTCATATTTTCATATACTAAAATTCAGGAAATCGCCTTGCGCTATCTCATGCTCTTCTCCACGACTTATTTGTGTGAACCAGGATTTTCTGCTTTGCTTGTAATTAAAAACAAGTCCAGGAATCGTTTGAATGCAAGTGACGATATGCGTGTAGCTTTGAGCAATAATATTAGCCCAAGGATTGCACAGCTTGTAAAGTAGATGCAAGCTCAAAAATAACATTGATAATTTGCCAAATTTAATTTTTCAATAAGAAATGTTCTTTTTTTATTATTAAAGTAATTTCAGTGCATGTTACTATTAAGTTGAACGAATATGTTAAAAGTTTTGATTATAGTTTATTTTAAGGTAAATAAAGTTTATTATTCTTGATCCTTTTGGTCCCCGCTAAGAATTAAAAAATCACAGTGGTCCCTGGTCACACAAAGGTTGGTAACCACTGGTCTACATAGCCGCGCCGGCCTCGATGTTAGGAGATTCATTTTTATAATTTTAGTACATTTTCGGGTAAGCAGAAATTGCGAAAAATGACGTTACGTATATTGCGTTTTCAGACGAGACGCATGTCTAACGCGATGATGTCTTGATGTCTTTATGCAGTCTGGCTAGGAAGGCCACCAGATTTTCCGCAGAAATTCTGTTAAAAATCGTTACGTTCCGAAAATACGTGACTTTTTTTTTTTTTAAAAACGAAGTCTACTTGCAAAAAAATATTTAAGAATAAGTACCTCGATAGTTTAAATTTCCTACATCAGAAAAAACATACACACATTCATGTGTACAAAATAACTAACTCTCCATCNACCTCGATAGTTTAAATTTCCTACATCAGAAAAAACATACACACATTCATGTGTACAAAATAACTAACTCTCCATCTCTAGCACTACTGAACGAAAAAAAAAAAACTAAATTAATGAACGGAAATTTTACGTTGTATGACTGTCAATACCACACTGTGAAAATGATTCCTCGTTCATTCGACTGATCAGACAGTCAGTAACAGTCGCTCATAACCGACTTTCAGTGACTATATTTCACTGAGCTATACCACCGGCTTGGGTTTGTTGTTAAGAATATCTGTCACGTGCAATACTAGTGTGAAGGGAAAGGCTCGTTTANCTATACCACCGGCTTGGGTTTGTTGTTAAGAATATCTGTCACGTGCAATACTAGTGTGAAGGGAAAGGCTCGTTTAAGATAGAAAAAAAAAACAGCTAAATAAGTCTCTATATTGTATTTCCCATCCAATTTTTGATTTGCTACGCGCGGAAGTTTCATGAACTTGTGGACCAGTAGCCANTCTCTATATTGTATTTCCCATCCAATTTTTGATTTGCTACGCGCGGAAGTTTCATGAACTTGTGGACCAGTAGCCATTTTAGACTAAATGTGTTGACTTAGAAGGCCTACACTCGTCTCAGAGGAGTTTCTCACGCGTACCAATCGGATATTATTGAGCTGTGATACCTTTCGAGTTTTTCAAAAGTAAGGTTTGACGAATAAATCACCTGTCAAAGAGATAAATCAGCTCAGTGTTATTTACCGTTATAGCGAGTGATTTTAGAGACGGTTCTTTTTTAATTCGTTTTTGATAAGCAATAATGAATGAGATAATTATATTTGTTTTTATTATGATAAATATATCACATTATGGCTAAGAACCTGACTACATGTAACAAACAATACTTTAAGAAAATTAAAAAAATTTTAAGGAATGTTTACTAAATTAATTTTATTTTAATATACGGCTTGTGATATTTTTTAAATGATTCAGCGTAGTTCCTGCCAAGTTCGCTGGGTTTTGGTTAAGCATGACATGTTTCCAAAATGTAAGTAAGAAAACACAACAAAAAAAAAAAAAAAAAAANGTTATGCTCAGAGCGGCTATACAACAGAACATCAGAAGTCATCTGCAAATGCTGGTCGATTAATTCAATCGTTACTTCTCGGAATATAACCAAACCGAATCTAGAGGTATCCAAAAGCTGATTCGTAATCCTTTTGGTATCAATGTTGGAGAGGTTACCGACTAAGTCCAGGAAGAGCTCATTGAATTGCGAAATGATAGAAACTGCAAGGACGCGTTTGAATCCGACATTGCCCTTGAGGAGTTTTGGGGTAAAAAAAGCAATTTCATATTTTCATATACTAAAATTCAGGAAATCGCCTTGCGCTATCTCATGCTCTTCTCCACGACTTATTTGTGTGAACCAGGATTTTCTGCTTTGCTTGTAATTAAAAACAAGTCCAGGAATNCATGCTCTTCTCCACGACTTATTTGTGTGAACCAGGATTTTCTGCTTTGCTTGTAATTAAAAACAAGTCCAGGAATAGTTTGAATGCAAGTGACGATATGCGTGTAGCTTTGAGCAATAATATTAGCCCAAGGATTGCACAGCTTGTAAAGTTCAAAAATAACATTGATAATTTGCCAAATTTAATTTTTCAATAAGAAATGTANGATAATTTGCCAAATTTAATTTTTCAATAAGAAATGTTCTTTTTTTATTATTAAAGTAATTTCAGTGCATGTTACTATTAAGTTGAACGAATATGTTAAAAGTTTTGATTATAGTTTATTTTAAGGTAAATAAAGTTTATTATTCTTGATCCTTGTGGTCCCCGCTAAGAATTAAAAAATCACAGTGGTCCCTGGTCACACAAAGGTTGGTAACCACTGGTCTACATAGCCGCGCCGGCCTCGATGTTAGGAGATTCATTTTTATAATTTTAGTACATTTTCGGGTAAGCAGAAATAACATTGCGAAAAATGACGTTACGTATATTGCGTTTTCAGACCACACGCATGTCTAACGCGATGATGTCTTGATGTCTTTATGCAGTCTGCTAGGAAGGCCACCAGATTTTCCGCAGAAATTCTGTTAAAAATCGTTACGTTCCGAAAATACGTGGCTTTTTTTTTTTTTTAAACGAAGTCTACTTGCAAAAAAATATTTAAGAATAAGTACCTCGATAGTTTAAATTTCCTACATCAGAAAAAACATACACACATTCATGTGTACAAAATAACTAACTCTCCATCTCTAGCACTACTGAACGAAAAAAAAAAAACTAAATTAATGAACGGAAATTTTACGTTGTATGACTGTCAATACCACACTGTGAAAATGATTCCTCGTTCATTCGACTGATCAGACAGTCAGTAACAGTCGCTCATAACCGACTTTCAGTGACTATATTTCACTGAGCTATACCACCGGCTTGGGTTTGTTGTTAAGAATATCTGTCACGTGCAATACTAGTGTGAAGGGAAAGGCTCGTTTATCTAGATAGAAAAAAAACAGCTAAATAATTCTCTATATTGTATTTCCCATCCAATTTTTGATTTGCTACGCGCGGAAGTTTCATGAACTTGTGGACCAGTAGCCATTTTAGACTAAATGTGTTGACTTAGAAGGCCTACACTCGTCTCAGAGGAGTTTCTCACGCGTACCAATCGGATATTATTGAGCTGTGATACCTTTCGAGTTTTTCAAAAGTAAGGTTTGACGAATAAATCACCTGTCAAAGAGATAAATCAGCTCAGTGTTATTTACCGTTATAGCGAGTGATTTTAGAGACGGTTCTTTTTTAATTCGTTTTTGATAAGCAATAATGAATGAGATAATTATATTTGTTTTTATTATGATAAATATATCACATTATGGCTAAGAACCTGACTACATGTAACAAACAATACTTTAAGAAAATTAAAAAAATTTTAAGGAATGTTTACTAAATTAATTTTATTTTAATATACGGCTTGTGATATTTTTTANAAAAAAAAAAAAAAAAAAAAAAAAAAAAAAAAAATACTGGATGAAACTTGTGCCACTTCATACGGGTACTCAAAACATATATAATACTGCTGTACGCAAAATATGTTCAAATATAATAAATGTGTGTAAGTTTAAATAAAAATAGTCACGGATAAATAATAAAGAAAGCACCAAATGCTCTTGTATTTTTTAAAGCGTCATGGATTAACTATTTCATGAACGGACCTGGGCTGACCTGAGTGAACCCAGCATTGAAATCACCTGCATTGCTTCTTTTACTGTGCTCGAAACACCAGGCCTAGGTTCGTGTATGCTTCCGAAAAAAAAACATTATTATTAAAAATATTCTCCCAAACAATACAGCGATACATACAGACATTTTATATGACGTTGCAAAACATGTTTAAACAATTTTTTTTCTTGAGTTGTTAATTTTATAACATATAATTCTCCTTTTCCATGCCTGCTCTGTTGGCATCACAAGAACCAAAGTTTCAAACGGTTTGGCATGGCTCAGAGTTGCTAGACAAGGTTGTTTACTATCCACAGTGGATGGCGTGAAGGGATAGGCTCGTTGTTCTGGATAGAAAAAAATAGCTAAATAAAACTCTATCTTACGTTAATGCAGTGCACATGTAAGTTTTTGTCCCAGTTTTAGTGAACGTGATGCACGCTAGAGTAAGACTTGGCGTTTTAAGGATGTATTTAAATTCCTGATATTTATATCTCACTTAATCAACACATGGATAAAACGACCAGGTCCACGGCAATGTTAATTTTACACATGGCGAAGGTCAAAAAATGAGCACAAAAGTAGATCCTGAGCTGGGATTACAAAAGCGCTTAACTACTAATCCAGAACTTTCCGACCGGGAAAGACTGGCGATATATGTACTGAAACTAGGTGGGAGTGTGTGAGTGAGTGATACCGAGTTGATTGTAAATACACGCAACTGTCAGCTATCAAATTTATAATTTAAATAGTGATTCAGTAGGTGTCAGAAAACTATTTATAAACACCGTCTTTTATGGTCGATTGTGTAAATTTCTGTGAGGTGACGGACGATTACGCAAATAGTAAGTAAATAGCAAATGAAAGCCATAACTGTCGAGACTTTAAGCCAAATGTATTGCATTTGGATTGTTTGTAAATAAATTAGGAAATTATTATTCACTCTTTCATTTAATTAAGGTCTCCAGCGATGAACCAGCGTATAAATGAAAATAATTCAAGAGGGTTTTTTTTTGTTAGTTAATAAACAGCCACTTTACTGCCAGTCGTTAGCAGCTCATTAACTGAATTTTCAACGTTTGAAGTTTTCAGTGAATGTTGCCGCTCGTTTTGCTCTAGAACGTCACGTGTAAGAACTGAAGAACCGAAAATAAAAATTGCATGGTTGGGAGAAATTGGCACGCGCGTGAATTTGCTTGCATATCACGGCGGGAAGACACCGGCCCAGAACAAGAGGCCATTAGTCGTACAAGCAAATGAAAGTCCTTTTCACCGGCCCTTTCACTCGCTCGCATGTGGCCCGCACTCCGCGCCGCATACAATGGCGGTGAGGTCCCAATGGCGGTGAGGTCCCAGACGGAGAAGAATTCGCGAGCGACGCAGCGCGCCGGAAAGAGATGCGACGCGGCGGTGCAATCGAGATAGAGGCGTGTGGTGCGTGCGAGTTTATGAACGAAGGGGGTCAAACGGCTGCGATGAGAGCCGCGGGGGAAAGTGCAGGACCCGTTCCGCCAGCCGTCTGCAGGAAGTCGGCGCTCCATTGTCCTCGCGGGACGCGGAGAAGGCCCGTACTGCGGAAGGACGCCGCCAGAGGCGCCACTGTTCCCAGAGACACGCCGCAGAATAGGTCGGAGACAGGCCGTTACTGCTATTTTCTGTACCTGTTCCAAAATGATAACAGATACAGACTATCTGATACTTTCGATATCAGATACAGCAATTCCCGAGCACAGACTAAAGATGAGATGGACAGCTTCTACCCCAAAGGAACACAGCTGCCAAAGTCGCATGGTCAACAGTGATGAACGTGTTTGTTTATATCTCAGTTAAAAAAAAAAAAAACACTGTTATACGAATAAAATACTTTCGTAAATTTGAATTTAATTAAACTGCGTTACAAATATGCTAGAATATATATATATCCATCTCAAAGCACTTGTTTACTATTCAGTGGACTAACCTAAAATCCAATCCATGTCCGTTTCCGCTANCGATATCAGATACAGCAATTCCCGAGCACAGACTAAAGATGAGATGGACAGCTTCTACCCCAAAGGAACACAGCTGTCAAAGTCGCATGGTCAACAGTGATGAACGTGTTTGTTTATATCTCAGTTAAAAAAAAAAAAACACTGTTATACGAATAAAATACTTTCGTAAATTTGAATTTAATTAAACTGCGTTACAAATATGCTAGAATATGTATATATCCATCTCAAAGCACTTGTTTACTATTCAGTGGACTAACCTAAAATCCAATCCATGTCCGTTTCCGCTANGTATATATCCATCTCAAAGCACTTGTTTACTATTCAGTGGACTAACCTAAAATCCAATCCATGTCCGTTTCCGCTAGACGTGTTGACAGAAAAGCAGTTCAATGTAGGGTCACGGTGACTGGTTGTGCGCAGCCAGCGAGGTAGCTCTACCTCTACGGCGTCGCTACGGCGTCGCCAGGCACGCGGTATCAGATACGCCCGTTATCGAGTACGCGTGTTAAGTGCATATTGTGGTTTGGTGTACTGTGTGGTGTATATGTTACAGTGAAATAAAAGTAGGATAAGAACAAGAGCATATTAAAAGACTTAATTCGCGTGGGACTGATTTATAGGAGATAATGAACGCGCTATAAGTAAATCGTTTAAACAAAAACTCAGTAATAAATTAACCTCTTTCTTAAAACTAAATCACTTAACTGTGCAGTCTCCAAATCTAAACCAAGAAATTGGCTTTCATCTTACCCGCATATTTTAAATACTTTTAAAATTCTATTGTGTCAATATTACACGGACCAGCAGATGCACCACACTGGCGAATGTTAAACTGACACTAAATGTATCTGTTACTCAGGCAGTGTACTCATATACAGTACTTGATACAAGTGGGTATCAGGTACGACAACTTAGTTGAAATATACGTAACCTCTCGGTCATAGTACTATTTTATTTTTACGTAGCGCTCTTAGCCATCAGGCCATCCCGCGATACGACCCCCCAATCGGCGTGGAAGAGGGATCACGCCCTATCATCGCAGGTATCCCAGCTACGCACCTGAGGCAACCAAATCCAAAAGCCCCAGCCTAATTGTAACGCTATAGTATGACTAATTCAATGGGGCCGCAGTAGCGTAGTGGGTAGAGTGTATGTTAAACCATCACGCTCCTGCATTCTCAGGGAGTGCAGCAGCAGCAGCTCCCAAGAGACACGCCAGCTATGCGCTAGAGCCTTGCAAGTGTGTTAACAAAAATACTATACATATATATATATATATATATACGTCCTACAATCACGTGTGTGGTAACCCCCCTCCCATCAGAGACACCCTTCCACATTGACTGAGACCCTCGTACTCGGGGTACCAAGTGCGTGGTATTGCCGGGGTTCTATCCACACCCCTAGTGTCTTACCAGGACACAACCGGATAACTAAACATCAGTGAAATTGCGTGGTGGTTCCTTACACATTCGCCGATTGGCTGCGCGAGGCTCCGCGACAGGCCTTGTGTCTATGACTACTGTGTACTGCAAAATGTTCCTTATTAACTGGGATGCCGCCTGACAAGTACAGTTACCAGGCGCTGCTGGTTGGCGAACATCGTTCCGACATTTTGCTGGCCAGTGATGCCGTTTCTCTGGCGTGTGTGGCTGAAGTTCGCAGTGTGAGGGGATGCTTCACCTCTGTATTATTAAGTACTCTATATCTTTGTGTAGCTAGGGGCAGCGGTGGCGTAGTGGCCAGGGCGCTCACCTCCCACCACGGCGATCTGGGTTCAATCCCCGGTGGGTTGACTCCCTGATTTTCGCATGTGGGAATCGTGCTGGACGATGCCGCTTGCCGGCGGGTTTTCTCGGGGTACTCCCGCTTCCCCCGCCCTTGCACTCCAGCGCCGCTCTATTCTAGGGTCTCATTTCTGTCATGTCCGGGGATGACGGTCACCTACGGGTCCCAGCTGGAAAGACCGTCACTCGGAGGGTGTTGCCTTGCCCTGGGTGCACTCCCCACACGCCATTATTATTATTATTATTGTTATTATTTGTGTAGCTACTGGACAGTGCTTTTCAAATTGCTTCCTAAAAAATAATCTTTACCGTAACAGCATATATAATTTAAAGAAACACTGACTGGCGTGGCACGTGTAAAGCTGGTAGTAATGTTGCAAGGTCTCGGGAAAGGTTAGTCCATGTAATATTAGAGGTGTGGCTTTTAAACTTGTAGATATTGAATTTATGCAAATTAGAGTACTAGTAGTGTAGCAGGTTCATAACAATTCCACAGTTAAATTTGATTGACGTATGAATAAAGTGATCAGTTCTAAGGAAATGTCAGATTTGCACATGGTATAGAATCATATAAAATAGGCGGAAAGAAAATCCGGTAATTATTAACATTAGAAATTCAAAATTATGATATATTTCTACTCTACTAATCACGTAGAACACGAATATACTAGGGGCGTAGTTTTAAAATAAGTACAACATATTTTAAAAAATTGAACAAAATGGTGAAATGAGCAGTTCAATCAGTTTGTTTACGTTTCTGAACGAAACGTCCTAGACCAACAAAAGTTGCATTAATGTATTCTGCACAGCTTACCTTGTTCATATTCAAGAGGGCGTAATGTTTAAAAAAGTAGAACATATTAAAAAAAAATTGCTAAATATACAAGCAGTTTCCCGGTTTGTTTATGTGTATTATCGTCTACCGCCATTAATAATGGCAGCGCATCGCTGATTCCACGCTACCTAGCGGCCACGGATGTCATTACGAGAATTTTAACAGTATATTTAAAAAATATCAGTCGCCTTTGCGTCGTTGCTGGGTTTAGTTCTGACGTATTTAAAAACGGAGAAAGCAATAACGAGTGCTTCTGTGCGTTATATTTGACTGTAGACGAGTGTTTCATTGCGTTATATTCGGCTGAAAAGTAGTGATTCAGTGCGTTATATTCGCATATGTGGTGGATTTCTGGAACATGGTGTGTCGTCGAGTGAGGTAAGGTTGAATTGGCCGTTGACAGAGTAATTATACCAGCCGCCTACCTATGTGAGTAAATTGATATTCTTTTGGTGTGTTTTACGGTTCCTTTAAATCCATATAATCCTAAATTCGTAGTTTAGTGTAAAACCCTACAATCGTAGGTTAGTGTAAAACCCTAAAGTTCTACGTTAGTTTAAAACCCTACAATCCAATGCTAGTGTAAAACCCTAAAATCCGAGGTTAGTTTAAAACCCTACAATCCTATGTTATTTTAAATCCCTACAATNTATATTTCTACTCTACTAATCACGTAGAACACGAATATACTAGGGGCGTAGTTTTAAAATAAGTACAACATATTTTAAAAAATTGAACAAAATGGTGAAATGAGCAGTTCAATCAGTTTGTTTACGTTTCTGAACGAAACGTCCTAGACCAACAAAAGTTGCATTAATGTATTCTGCACAGCTTACCTTGTTCATATTCAAGAGGGCGTAATGTTTAAAAAAGTAGAACATATTAAAAAAAAATTGCTAAATATACAAGCAGTTTCCCGGTTTGTTTATGTGTATTATCGTCTACCGCCATTNAACATATTAAAAAAAAATTGCTAAATATACAAGCAGTTTCCCGGTTTGTTTATGTGTATTATCGTCTACCGCCATTCATAATGGCAGCGCATCGCTGATTCCACGCTACCTAGCGGCCACGGATGTCATTACGAGAATTTTAACAGTCTATTTAAAAAATATCAGTCGCCTTTGCGTCGTTGCTGGGTTTAGTTCTGACGGATTTAAAAACGGAGAAAGCAATAACGAGTGCTTCTGTGCGTTATATTTGACTGTAAACGAGTGTTTCATTGCGTTATATTCGGCTGAAAAGTAGTGATTCAGTGCGTTATATTCGCATATGTGGTGGATTTCTGGAACATGGTGTGTCGTCGAGTGAGGTAAGGTTGAATTGGCCGTTGACAGAGTAATTATACCAGCCGCCTACCTATGTGAGTAAATTGATATTCTTTTGNTCTGGAACACGGTGTGTCGTCGAGTGAGGTAAGGTTGAATTGGCCGTTGACAGAGTAATTATACCAGCCGCCTACCTAGGTGAGTAAATTGATATTCTTTTGGTGTGTTTTACGGTTCCTTTAAATCCATATAATCCTAAATTCGTAGTTTAGTGTAAAACCCTACAATCGTAGGTTAGTGTAAAACCCTAAAGTTCTACGTTAGTTTAAAACCCTACAATCCTATGCTAGTGTAAAACCCTAAAATCCGAGGTTAGTTTAAAACCCTACAATCCTATGTTATTTTAAATCCCTACAATNTATGCTAGTGTAAAACCCTAAAATCCGAGGTTAGTTTAAAACCCTACAATCCTATGTTATTTTAAATCCCTACAATTCTATGTTAGTGCAAAACCCTAAACTCCTAGGTTATATAAAAACCCTACAATCCTAGGTTAGTTTAAAAATGTAAAATAATGATTCACCCATCGTGGGGTTAGGTTATGTTAGGTTAGGTGGGAACGTATTAAGAAATAAGTCGTACGTTAATGCCCCTCGTATATTCGTTTTCTGCATCATTAGTAGAGTGGAAATATACCATTTTCCGTGATTTATTTTTATTTTTACAGATAAGTCCATAAACTTAATAATTACCGAAAATACTAGGCAGAGCTTTCAAAAGCGCTCAAATAAATGCGAAAAATTTATAACCGTAACGACTTTTGATAGTTACAGTAAATTTTTTTATATACTTCCAAAAATCTTTTACCCCCTAGTGCTACGAATCGGTCAATTTCCAAACTACTTTTATTTTGAAAAGAGTATTGAATAAAATTGACTTTTATGTTCACGTATTTCGTAATAAGTACGTGTATTGAACTATCCAATACAATTACATCAATGCACGTTGATCATACAGGAAATTAGTGGTATGAAATACGGAACCAACTGACTTCTGGGAAATATCGGTGGCGTTTACGCTTTCCGCGGGCAGAAATTTCTGCATGAGCTCAACTTTTCGGCGTGGCTCGTGCGGAAAATCAAGACGGTGTCTGATTGGCTGTCGCAGTTTCCCGCTCTGCCTGTTCGGCGTGATCGGCGTACATGTGAACCAGGCATTAAGTTTCGTGTACATAAGAAACGTCTGCATAGANTCTGCCTGTTCGGCGTGATCGGCGTACATGTGAACCAGGCATTAAGTTTCGTGTACATAAGAAACGTCTGCATAGACCGTGTACAGAAAAAAGCTGTTCATAGCGAATTTAGTCGTATTTTGTTCAAACAATCATACACGTCTATAAATCAACTCGATTTGATTGAGGCAGTGATTTATTAAACAGTGNTCGTATTTTGTTCAAACAATCATACACGTCTATAAATCAACTCGATTTGATTGAGGCAGTGATTTATTAAACAGTGCTAGACTTTAAACGTATTTTTTTGCGAAGGAAAATAAAAACGTAAGTTATTTTATAAATGTGATATTCAAATAAATGCAACGGACTACTTATCATACTTATTTTCTTCTAAAGTGCAGTTTGGCTGAGGGTTTTACGCACACGATACGAAATAAAATATCGTTGTTTCGTACACGTCTACACGTTGATAAAAGCCACCGTGCTTGTGTTTGTTTTGTCGGTTTAAGGCTGTTGCCTGGCTTGAAAGCAGTGGNCTACACGTTGATAAAAGCCACCGTGCTTGTGTTTGTTTTGTCGGTTTAAGGCTGTTGCCTGGCTTGAAAGCAGTGGCAATTTTGCATAGGGAAATATATGGTAAGGAAATTAGTTTTTTTTTTTTTGGCGTTCCGTTGAAATATAGATATATGCCACCTGGGACTTTTTTGAGCATAAAAGTACGTGCTTCTTTNGTTTTTTTGGCGTTCCGTTGAAATATAGATATATGCCACCTGGGACTTTTTTGAGCATAAAAGTACGTGCTTCTTTGCTATCGAAGCCTTCTGTAACATCAATGTAGCATATAGTAAGCTTCCTGGAAAAATTGGAAAATTTAATAGTCAAATAAAAAATTACTGAAAAACAATTTGTTACATTTGCGTCAGCACAGAGCTTCAGACTATTATTTCTCACACTTAGATTTTCGTTTCAAGTGTAAATCTTCAAAACTTGCTTTAAAAAGAAAAAAAACCAGAATTTCATTAACATGTATTTACATATACCAAATTATCACTGCTTTCAAACCAGGCAACAGCCTTAACACAAAATGATGTTGGCGAACCGTGTGCTATTCAGAGAATACTATTGTCCGCGGGGCCGCGGTGGCTGAGCGGCTAGCCTGCTCGCCTCCCACCAAGGCGAACTGTGTTCAATCCCCGGCCGAGTCACTCCCGGATTTTCGCACGTGGGGATCGTGCCGGACGATGCCGCTGGTCGGCGGGTTTTCTCGGGGATCTCCCGCTTCCCCCCGCCCTTTTCATTCCGGCGCTGCTTCACCTCGATCACCCTCATCGGCTCTCAAGGCCTCGTTGTTCAAGTGCGGTCCAAATCTCTCCGCTCGCTCGCTATTGTCCACCTGCCACCCGAGTGTCGAAAAGCGGGTTCGGTAGCAGAGACAGAGTGTGCCTGCCAAGAGGTTGGCCATCGACTGTCGCGCTGGCATGCAGGTCGTCGCAGATCTGCCCCGGACATCTGCAGCGCTCGTCCAGTGGAGGCCGTAGAAGGAGGAGGGGCTGTCGTCGACGGCGAGAGTTAGCTCCCCAAGGCCCACCGCGATGCTGCAGCCGGCGCGGCTCCAGCATCGCCGCTCGTTAGCGCCGCACGTCGCCCCCGGGTTGTCCACTATTCGCTACGCCCTTCCACCCGCGTCAACCACCGAGCACGGGAGGTCCTCCGGCATTTCTTTTGTTGTCCTTCTTTCAGGGCGTCTGCCTGGCGCGCCTTTCACCCTCGTGTGTTGTCTTCGAGAAACCTCCACCACACACCACTCTACACTGAACAAGAGGTGCGCCGATTTTAGTTTTTACAGTTTCGTAAGAAAAAAAAATCATTGAAGTTACTTTATTTTATTTGTGGTGACAAGAACATTTAGCGAAATGATTTTAGGACAAGCTAGACTTCAAACACACATTTTTTTTTTCAGTTACTTTTAAAAGTGAGTGAAGAGATTTGGGTGGCTCATGACATGGAGGACCTCAGAAACGATGAGGGTGAAGCGAGGTGAGTATGAAGCAGCGCCGGAATGACAGAGCGGGGAAACGGAAGATTTCCGAGAAAACCACCCGCCGACTAGCAGCATCGTCCGGTACGATTCCCACGTGCGAGAATCCGGGAGCGACCCCGCCGGGAGGGAGGCGAGTAGTCTAACCACTACACCGCAGCGGCCTTCTAGTTACTTCTGAGACCTGCTCGTAGTTAGAGAACTGCAAGATTCGCGTTGTTATTTAGCGTCAGACTAAGCTCCATGATGCTGTAGGTCCTCTTGACAGTTGCCGTTGGCGTACAACTTGTATGGAACGCGCCAAATACACTTTAAGCCAATAGTAAACGCTCAAACTTCGAGCAACCTATCTCCAGCAATGCGGTGACGCAAGTAAATGACGCCGCATAGTTAACAGTAACCAATGAAATCACGAATTGCGCTCTAGTAGGCACACGGCAATGAATTCCAGAATATTACTAAATAGTAATGCGATTTTTTGTACGTCTCTGCTCATAGTTAGGGCCAGTGACTTTTCGCGTAAAAATCGGAGCACACAGTAGACTTCAATACTACATGCNCGTCTCTGCTCATAGTTAGGGCCAGTGACTTTTCGCGTAAAAATCGGAGCACACAGTAGACTTCAATACTACATGCCCACCTCAGCTGTTGTTATACCTCCATTGGCTGCTGGTGCCGTGTCCGTCTTTGACCAAACCACTCAGGACCAACTAACTCCGACACTGAACCTTCGTGATTCGTGTGCAAATGGTTAACACGAGCCAGAACATTTTTTAGCCAATCAAAGAAGCTGGACGACCCTACAGTGTTTTGGACTGTATCTTGTCTCGAAATCGTTTCGCGAAATATCACTGCCCCTACTCATAGTTTATTAGGCTCGCCGAGGACGACTCCGCACCATTGGCAGACGTACGTGAAAGCAAACAGCGAATCGCGTGCTACCTTGTCAAGGACAGAACTATGGATGTAGCCAATGAACAGACAAACAGCTGAGGCGATGGTGTGCAGAAGACTGCGAATTCCAGCCTTACATTCAGCTCAATACATTTCCCGGACCCTATTTATTTGTACTCTAATGTCGGTCCACACCCCCAATGGACAAACACTTCATGTTTGTGCGAGCGAATCACGCGGTGCGCAGTCACGAAGGAAGTGGCTCTGCAACGAGACAGCGGCCAATGAACAAGTGCCGCCGCCAGCTCGGGCACGCATAGAGATGTGAAATCTGTCTTCATGCCGTAAGTCTCTGATTTACGGCCAGGCTCGTAAGAAGCCTAGCAATTAAGCCACCCAATCGCGGAAGTGGGTCTCAGCTAAAGTGTTGTGAAATTCAAATAGGCGAGAATGTTTTCCGTGAAAATCTGGTGACTCTACAAATTAGTACTTATTACTAGAGACCTGAAAAATTCGCGAGTTCAATGACCTATAGACTATACTCAATTTTCGTATGTGAAATCATGCAAATATGAATGTTAAGTGGTTGCTTGTTGTATTAGTGGGAGACGGTGATTGGGTCTGAATTTTATGGTGTGTATATTATTGGCTCAGAGTTGTTCATGAGGTGTAAACTAACGGGTTGGCCAATAGCATACGCAATACAAACGCACGGGGTTTTGAATTCTAGCTTGTCCCGAAATGAAACCGTGAATTTTTCAGGTCTCTACCTATTACTGTCGGCACCTTTNAGGTTTTGAATTCTAGCTTGTCCCGAAATGAAACCGTGAATTTTTCAGGTCTCTACCTATTACTGTCGGCACCTTTTTTTCACGAACATATTTCATGACTAGTTGGGTTCCAACGCACTATAGTTCAGGAACACTTTCGTTATTGGATCATTTAGATTGTTACGCGTCTTATCTGTCTATTCGCGAATCACGGACGATCAGTGTAGGAGAAATTTAATTCTGATTGGCTGTCACGCTTAACAGACTGTCTTCGCATAAAGAAGCCAATAGTCAAACGAGGACTGCAAGTGTGCGCATAGGATGTTGCAGTCTAGTCTTCGCGTAAATATTTTCGCGAAAAACAAGTGGTCCTACCTATTACTAAATTATTGAGGGGAATTTTTTTTTTATATTATAGTATATTATATATACAACAAACTTCTTACAACTGTGTAATGTGCAGTATCGTTAAGAATATTAAGAGATAGGGCCAGTCTGTAAGATAACGTACTGTCAAAGAGGCTTGCTGCCAATAACCGAAGGAATGCTGGAGCCACAGGATGCTAAAGAATACACAAGTGAAACAGCGGCCCCAGCCAGCAACCCAACCAATACGCAATCTTTGGCAGCATGTCGTAGCCAATTAAGACACGAGGCCTGTTCTCAGAGCTTTGCGCAGCCAGTCAACAGGTGGCTAGGTCTACGTTGAACGAACCGCCACGCCACTTCCTGTCTGTGTTCTTATCTACTCTGTGGTGACGTCTTCCTTCCCTGGGACGTTGATCAAGCTCGCGGATATCTGGCGCACATCGTAGTTGGCTGCCCCGAATTCCACGAAAAGATTTCCGCACATGCTAGATTTCAGTACCCCACGAGCGTGGCAAAAGTCTTCCGTTTGTTTATTGGTGGCGTGCCTTTGTAAGGAGACATTATCCTACTTGAATGGCCAATCAGAATCAGGTAATTTAAATACTGTTCGCCAGTGGTTCGCGCGCGGAAACCTAAGACGCGTAACACGGAAACAGTCCAATCATGAAAGTGGGCCTGACCTAAATATTGTTATGAAATACTACTTGTCGTGCAATATTTTCGCGAAAGTCGGGTGTACCTAATCATAGTCAGTATGTCAGTTAAAGACCATGCAGCTAAAGGCTAGTCATGGTAAAGTGAGCACTTTTGAAAGCACTCTTCTTTGGAATAATAGTCAATAAATATGTATTTTATTTTAGTCTCATACGTTAACTTCATAGTGCCGTGGAATATACACACTGTGTTTATTACGTACATGGCAATATTTATTTTTAAAAAGGTGGTTAAAGGATTAAAATCGCTGAAAGGAAAAAGTAACTGGGGTCTCGCAAGTCCTCACTTTACCGTGAACAGCTCATACAGGCAAGGGCACTCTACGAAAGTTGATTTCTAAAGAGCTCAGTTTATTGCGACCCAGTGTTGTTGGCCTTTCAGAGCATGCAAGGCTATTAATATAGTTTTCTCATCGGGGCACTTACAAATAATTACAATGCTTACATGGGGCCGCGGTGGTGTAGTGGTCAGAATACTCGCTTCCCAACAAGGTGAACCGGGGTTCGAAAACCGGCGGGGGTCACTCCCAGACTTTTCGCACCTGGGAATCGTGCCGGACGACGTGGTTTTTCTCGGGGATCTCCCGTTCCCGCCGCCCTTGCATTCCGGAGCAGCTAAGTACTCACCTCGCTTCACCCTCGTCAATGTTTGACAGGCCACACTCGCTTATCATAAAGTCGTGGCTCACTTAGTTTATTTGCGTTGAAATATAGTAAATGAAATAACATATAACTTCTTTATAAGTTTTACGGGGGCAGCGGTGGAGCCGTGTCCAGGGCGCTCGCCTCCCACCACGGCGATCCGGGTTCGATCCCCGGCGGGTTCACTCCCGGATTCTTGCATNCGTGTCCAGGGCGCTCGCCTCCCACCACGGCGATCCGGGTTCGATCCCCGGCGGGTTCACTCCCGGATTCTTGCATATGGGAATCGTGCTGGACGATGCCGCTTGCCGGCGGGTTTTCTCGGGGAACTCCCGCTTCCCCCGCCCTTGCATTCCAGCACCGCTCCATTCTAGGGTTTCATTTCTGTCATGCTCGGGAATGACGGTCACCTATGGGTCCCAGCTGGAAAGACCGTCGCTCGGAGGGTGTTGCCTTGCCCTGGGTGCACTCCCCACACGTCATTATTATTATTATTATAAGTTTTACGCTAGTGATAGTTACAGTTGCCGTTAATATGTGCAACTGTATTCTAAAGTATGTTAAAAAAGGAAAGGAATTGCTGATAAAATGTTTTTTTGATAAGAGTGGCGGGCCGCTGAGTGAAATAGCCCTTACGGTCTCGACGCCGGCTTACAAGAGGAGACGAGACTTTCCACGAGCCGGCGACAGGGAGATGTGTCTGCGAGATGTTCTCTCAATGGCCCGCGGGCGTCTCGTCTTCACACGGCGCGGCAAATGTCGCGAGGGGGAGAAAGGAGGAGGGATATTCTTCTTCTCTACGAGGGCGGGTGTGATTGACCGCGCGACTCCCAGCAACTTTCGCCGTCTTCGACTTCGTTGTGTGTCATCTCTGAGCGTTGCTCAACGATCCCCGCCGCCACCCAACTGCCATATTTAGAAAACACTCTTCCCAGCGCAGGCCGAGCGCCCCTTCACGTTGATTCGTGGCTTACGGTGTCGCAAACAAGACATTTTGGCATACAATAATAATAATGGCGTGTGGGGAGTGCACCCAGGGCAAGGCAACACCCTCCGAGCGACGGTCTTTCCAGCTGAGACCCGTAGGTGACCGTCATCGCCGAGCATGACAGAAGTGAAACCCTAGAATGGCGCGGCACTGGAATGCAAGGGCGGGGGAAGCGGGAGTACCCAGAGAAAACCCGCCGGCAAGCGGCATCGTCCAGCACGATTCCCACATGCGAGANGACAGAAGTGAAACCCTAGAATGGCGCGGCACTGGAATGCAAGGGCGGGGGAAGCGGGAGTACCCAGAGAAAACCCGCCGGCAAGCGGCATCGTCCAGCACGATTCCCACATGCGAGAATCCGGGAGTGAACCCGCTGGGGATCGAACCCGGATCGCCGTGGTGGGAGGCGAGCGCCCTGGCCACTACGCCACCGCTGCCCCCGGGCATACAATAAGTTGTATGTTTTGTGCTCGGTAATCAGTGGAACGAACCAGTCATAACTATAGAAGTGCACAATTGGCGTTATTTTTTGTTGTAGCGTATACTACACTTCTCTGGCCTATACCTACTTGAGCACTGTTCTGATTCCATCGGCTACTGTCAACTATGCGGGGTCAATAACAAGCGTGACCGCTTCACTGACTATCGGCTGTTCAACCTCTTAGTCTTTACAATCGGCTGAAAGCGTCGTTGGGACCTGTCATGATAGTTGCAGCCAATAGAAGAAGTTAAAATGAGCACACAGCGTCGTGGAGTTTATAGTCTACTGCCACAGAGTAATACGAATATTGCAAGTTTTTAGTTATACATGTGTTATGTATCATTTACCCCCCAGGGAAGATCATTCGGCAGTGAGCCTCGCGCTGTACAATAACGGTAAAATATATAACCTCCCTGTGCGAGATGTAGACAATCGTCTACGGTTGGCGTGGAAGGGTCAACTCAGAATATGACGGCTGTCGTGTTTGGCTGCGAGGCACGCTGGTGCTTGCTCTCGACTGTACCGATTATGTTTCGTCTTCAGGACTTCAACTAGTACGGTAATAGCGGATTCAAGCCTTTGCAGATCACTTCGAGCAGACAAAACAGACAGCGGAAACAGCTGATCAGAGAGCTTATCTCCGCTTCTACGCTAGGTCTTCAACTGGATCGCAGCTTGTCTGGCAGGCCCTGGATGACCTGTGTTTCACACGCGGGAAGATTTAGACTTTCATATTCTATGTGCAGGCTTGCAAATTTCGTTTGGCAATTGGCCACGTACCTATGCAAGAAGACATTTTATAATTCAATGAGTCAATCATAGTGGGTCATAGGTAGGACCAGTGACTTTTCGCGTAAAAATCGGAGCACAGAGTAGACTCCAATACTATATACACACCTCAGCTGTTCTTATACCTCCATTAACTGCTGGTGCCGTGTCCGTCTTTTACCAAGCCACTCAGGACTAAGTAACTCCGACACTGAACCTTCGTGATTCGTGCGCAAACGGTTAACACAGGCCAGAACATTATTTAGCCAATCAAAGAAGCTGGACGACTCTACCGTACTTTGGGCTCTATCTTGTCTCGAAATCTTTTCGCGAAATGTCACTGCCCCTAGGTATAGGTTATATGTAAGTACTCGGCTCAATGAACATCCGTTATTAGATATTAGATGCCCGAGACAATCGAGAGTTATCGTTCAACCACGAAATTGGTTCTGAACTTATAACATGTTTTCTAATACGACTTCAGTAGGCGTGGAATCTTTTCACGAAAAACAGTAGAGTTCTAGTAATAGTAAATCAGCTAGAAAAGGACTGAATCCCGTGTTCAATTAGAGCAACCGCCAATGAACAACTAAAACTGAGTAAAGAAAAAAACTGTAGAGTCTAACTTGTTGTCAAACGAATCTGCGACGTAGGGTTCTGAATCTGTGTCCCGTATAGCGTACGAATGCTGAATCTTTTTCAGGTTAAACATTAGGTTCACTTCAGCACGTAAGCAGTACTATTTCTTAGCCCTCCGGTATTAAGTGGAGAACGGGTTAGCAAAACGTTCTTAAAATTGTTTATTATATATATATAGGCCTAGTATATTGTTTACTTTATCGAATAGAATAGTGCTTTCGAATAGAAATAGTATATTGTTTACTTTATCGAATAGAAAAAATGCTCTTTGAATGGGGGTTCTTTATCTTTGTGTGGCTTTTGTTGGTATTCATATAAAATACCTTAAAAAGGAAAAAAAAAAAAAAAAAGAAAAAAAAAGTAAAGGCGTCTTATGATCTTTGATGTAAAATTAATGCATCTGGAAGGCCGTCTATCAACAATAATCGAAAATACACCGATCATATCAATTCTCTTTTAGACAATTATTTCCGACTTTTAGAATCATATAAGCTCGTATCAACGTCCGTCAAAACTGTAATTTCTGTATTCTTATAATTGCTGTGGTTATACTTACGATGGAACAGTTCCAAATAAAGTAAATTATTTATAACACCAAAAATTATATACTTTTATCTGTGACTGAAATGGTTAATGAGCGAATGAATTATGATTCATACACAATAACAAACAATACTATCCTAAAAGATCACACAAATATAATCACTAGTAAGCTTTCATAATATTGGTGTAAATAATGCGGAATACACATTAAAAAATAACATTTTCTACTAAACAAATGTAGCTAGCGTTGCAAAGTCAAGTCAGTGTTTTATTTCCGACATAAAATAATTATGATAGCATTTATTTAACTGACCGTGAACGCACTTAACATTTCGCATATACATTTTAAAATATTGTCTGGTATAACGGGCACCACTCATAACAGCCCTTTAACAAGTTTGGGGGACCTGAAGATGTGTGTGATAACTTTTTACAAGATTCAAATAGCTCACTCGACATCACACTAAAAACGTATGCAATTGAGTGGACTATTAGTGGTTGGAAAAACATGTTCTTTTAATTTTCAAATTCCTGTTCTCATCAGAAAAAATTTATTTAATCATAATTATTGGTTTGCATGTAATGTAACACCCGTTTTGCGAAAACTGAATTATTTTCAAACACCATTTTAAACGCACAAAAATAACTGACGAGTCTATAAAATTTTGAATTAAAGAAAACGTATTTACTGAAAGTCTCGCTAACGCTTCCAGGTGCTGCAATGAAGACGTTTTTTGTTCCCTGCTGTACTTATTTTGTTATCACAGTCAATGAGATCTAGGTTCATTCCTCGGAAATAGTAATTCCACAAAGTAAACAAATAAGTGAACGAGCACTCAAAGTCTTGGAGTTCAGCCTGCAGCCACAAATTAACGCGAATTTCTCACGTCTCAAATAATTAATATCAGTCGAAACAGTGAGAAAATAGGTGTGTTGGCAACGCCTAGTGAGAAACAGCTTTAATGCAAATATTATTACAATGAGTGCGCACGAACGTAGTGCGCTATCTCTGGCGTATTTTTCTAGTCTGGGTCAAGCTTTGTTTGCATGGGGGGCGGAGGAATATCCTGGAAGTAGAACTTGCGCAAGGCTTCAGAAAAGTTGGAAGTAACCGTGAATGGACTATACTTAGGGGCAGCGACATTTCGCGGAAAAGATTTCGAGACAAGATAGAGCCCAAAGCACGGTAGGGTCGTCCAGCTTCTTCGATTGGCTAAATAATGTTCTGTTCCGTGTTAACCATTTGCGCACGAATCACGAATGTTCAGTGTCAGTGTTGCTTAGTCCTGAGTGGCTTGGTCAAAGACGGACACGGCACCAGCAGCCAATGGAGGTATAACAACAGCTGAGGTGTGTGTATAGTATTGAAGTCTACCGTGTGCTCTGATTTTTACGCGAAGAGTCAGTGGCCCTAGTTACAGCTGACAGGCGCTCGACTGCCGACCGACAGCAGTATTCGACGGTGTTGACCGGAACGCACGCAACCGCGTGGCATTCGGCGAATGTGTGCCAGGACAGAAGTCGGTCTCCGGTCGACTGTGTAGCTCCCGCNGGGGGGCGCTCTTCCGCAGACGGGCGGTGACGTCACGCGCGGCGCGACGCTCAGGTCTGGACCCGCACGTCCTTCGCCGCCGAAAATACTCCCGTTCGCGGCCCGCCAAGGACGCCGTCGCTGACGACGCCCGCCAACGCCGAGCCACAGAGCAGGCACGTGCGCAGAGGCGAAACTGCGTGGCGGCTCCGTTGACGAAGGCGCACCCGTTCTCTGATTGGCTGTGGAAGGTCCTGGGGACGTACCTTGAACTTGATTGGTTACTGTGCGTGTTTCGCGAAAAAGATTTACGCGGAGGCTAGACTTCAATGTCCCGTGTTCGCACTTTGCGGTCTTCATTTTACTGTTGGTAGCATGTATTTTTTGTGAAGACAGCCTGTTGCAGAAGTGAACCAATCAGAATCAAGTTCCTCCGATACTGACCGTCCGTGATTCGCGGGCAGACACACAAGACGCGTAGCAATTCAAACGATCCAATCACGAAAGTCGTTCTGAACTAAAGTGCTTTGGAGCACATCTCCTGCAATCTTTTCGCGACAACTGGGGGCTCTACCTATTAGCATGAGCTACTGGCTGGCGAGTAGGCGGTCTCTCAACATTTTGTTGGCCAGTGACGTCTAAAGGTGGCGTCTTATGGTGGCGTGTTATGGTGGCGTGTTATGGTGGCGTGTTATGGTGGCGTCTTATGGTGGCGTCTTATGGCGGCGTATCATTCGGTGTTTCACTCTGTGGCCGAACGGTAGGTACGTTTTTAAGGCCTTGTCACTTATTCAAATTTTTACGTCAAACTTCTTCAAATAAATTTGGTAAAATAAAATTGGATGGTTCTTACATAAAATATTTTGAAAACTGAGCTGGTTCTAAAATTTTTTTCGCTGTTTGATGGACTTAGACAATCGAGAATCGAGCACGAAAAAAAATAAAATGCCCTTTCCGACATAACGAAACTTGATAATAGCAAACTTATTGCTGGAGACTAAATAAGGTTTTGAAGATAAGTCCTCTCTCTCTGAGCACGGATGTTACTTGGAGTCATTATTTCGCAATGACACTAAAAACTCCACGGAATTAGATTTCATTGTTCTAAAAATATATCTGATAAATAAAATTTAAATTTAGTAAATAAGTGGAAATAAATCAGAACGTTCGTTATATTTATTCCTGTAGTGGACTGCACAACACAACAGCAGTATCTCACTTTGAAAATAATTTTTAAATAAAAATTCAGACCAGATCCTCCCAGTAAGACAAAATTTGGCACTATGACGCATTTTCAAATACATTCAAAATTGCTCGATCCAATTTGTTGAACGGAAAATGTTGATGGTCGTGTTTCGTTTTCATATTTTGTTTTCAAATATATCTGAAGGTGAAAATATGACAAATGTAACAGGAGCTTCAGGACGGCTCTAAAATACACAGATTCGTAAGAAAACGGTTACGGAACAAGCAAACGGAACGAGCGGACGAATTGGGATCAATTTCGCCTACAGTATTCTAGAATACACAGGAGCTTGCAAATCCGCACCTACGAAAAAAAAGTTACAAAATATAGAAATAAGTTGCCGATGACTTAGAATGAATAACATTTGCAATAAAAATATAAATATCATGAAATATATTTTTTAAGTAGTAAAAGTTTCTTTACATTATTTTTCGAAAAGCGGTAATTAGTAAATTTTTCCAAAGTAGTGTCAGGTGAGTAACCTGAACATTTAGTCATATTTGCGGAATAATTTGAATAATTTCGAAAAAAAAATTGCACACCTACGGAAGGTTAAGTGAAATTACGTAATTTAAATGTGGTCAGATAATTATTTTAAAAATGGCGGCCGTATAAATACTTTTATATGTCTGGCATATCTGTTTAACAATTTAACAATTTCACTCAAACTTTTAATGCTGACATTATCTATTTCAAACATCGCGTAAAGAGCCTCTTTTTAAGCAATTTTTTTAAGATAGCACCTTTTAAGAAAATAAGGTTTTTATGTAATATTTTGGAGACCAATCAACCGATTTCCATCACATTTTTCATACGAGTAGCATTATGTAAGGCCATGTTAACTTATGTGTTTTAGTGGCTCAGGCACTTATTTTCGAAATGATGGCAGAGTTAATATTTCAAGTCTGTGAACCATATAATTCAAAACATTACACTGATTACATCCGTAGTTGATGCTTCGAATCCTACCTCTGAGATGCAGTTGATTGCAAGCTAGCTTAATTTTACGAGTTTTTCTGAATTCGAATCTCGGGTAAGTCTCTCGTGTATTTTAATTGTCTTTGTACTTTTTCTCATGTTCCTGGTTTCATCTCTAATGATATTGCTGTCAATGAGACGTCAACGCCTACCTACCATCTAACCTTTCAAGATCTTCACTAAAATTTATTTGCACCCATGTAGAAGAAAATAGGCTCATTAGAAGAGACCTGAAGAATTCGCTGATTCATTTTAGGACAAGCTAGAATTCAAAACACATGCGTATATATAACTTAATCCATTGGCCCACGCCGTATTTGACACTTCCTGGAGAATGCTGGTTCAATCGTCGCCTTCCACTGTGACAGCATGCAACCAACGTGCAGTTGATATCGGCATATTCGTACATAAGACTGTAGAGTCTAGCCTCCGGGTCATTGAACTCGCGATTTTTTTCTGTCTCTACTCATTAGTTATCAGTAGGGGCAGTGAAATTTCGCGAAAAGATTTCGAGACAAGATAGAGCCCAAAGGACTGTAGGGTCGTCCAGCTTCTTTGATTGGCTAAATAATGTCCTGGCCCGTGTTAACAGTTTGCACACGAATCACGAAGGTTCAGTGTCGGAGTTACTTAGTCCTGAGTGGTTGAAGACGGATACGGCACCAGCAGCCAATGGAGGTATGACAACAGCTGAGGTGTGTATATAGTATTGAAGTTTACTGTGTGCTCCGATTTTTACGCGAAAAGTCAGTGGCCCTAGTTATCTGTAACTTCTTGTTTTAAATGATGAATTGCTGTAGAGGGCTGCGTCACACGCCAGTCACCCCTTCTCCGTACAGTTAAACAACCAACCCTCATTCAACCACCAGGTCTGCACGTGTTTACTGTATGGCACCTGGGTCAGTCCTATACTTCAACAAAAACACCAGGAGATTGTTCCAACAGTTTTCGTTAAATACAGCAGTTGTGTATAAAGTCATTCTAACGATATACTTTGATCACTAGACACTGAGCTCGCGGTGTACAGTACTGAACAAATGTATATCCTTTCTGAACAGCCGGTAGATAATTGGCTACAATGGGCACGAAAGGATTGCGATGAATCTTCCCCACCCCCTCCCATATCGGACTATTGGTTTTTCGAACAGCAGTGTACGAGTATTGCGGCATTCTGTGCGAGAGTGAAGAACAGTTTACGATGATTGAAGTATTACGTAAGAACATTTTAAGTGAATAGAAATAAAACAGTTCTTCAAACTGTTTGTCAAAACAGAAATAATTCCTGGCTCAACTACCGTTGCTGAATTTGTGATAATTTGCAGAGAACTTGATGAAGGGTTGGTCAACTGAGTAAATTGTAACGTCTACCGTTCAGTTCTCGTGCGAGTTAAGGTGGCCGCCGAGCGGAGTGCAGAGCTCCAGCAGAAAATGTTTTATTAAAAAAAACCGTCCAACGTTTCTGAGTATGGTTTGCCTACGAATAGCATTTAAGGAACGTTACGCGTCTGTATAAGTTTTTAAGTTTCTCCATTTCTCTCACAAGCATGTTTTTGTGATAGTGAAAATGGCTCAAACGGGTGTTTTCACGGTCATTTTTCAGGCATGAACATTCCGGTACGAAACTTTAAAAAAGGAATAGAGACACGCATCAAACCTTTATTTTTATTATTACGCCATAAAATGGTAGGATATCCGCTGAAAGTCTCATAGAGGCGCGTTATCGACAGCAAGACTGAACGCCAGTTCAGTGATTTGCGCGTAGAGGCGATGAGAGAGTTGATGCGCATGTCTCGGTCGCCCCTAGCGTTCCCACTATTTTAGGCCTCAGACGTGCAAAATTCCTTCAACCTTAAGTGATCGAGATGGCAGAAATATACATATTTTATGCTAATTTTTCCTCCATATGCCGCCCTTCGTGTTATGGTGCGATTAGGCCGAAACGAGACGTGGCTCGGAATCCGGCGTCAGTCGGGTGAGTTAGACTTCGAGACGTAATCATAAATGGGGCCGCGTTGACGCAGCGGCTAGAGCGTTCGGCGAAGGCGAGAGCCGCGTTACATTCCAGGCGGGATCACTCCTAATTTTTCCCACGTGGGAATCGCGCCGGACGATGCCGCTGTACGGCGGGTTTCCTTGGGGATCTCCCGTCCCCCTTCCCTTTTTTCATTCCAGCGCTGCTCCATACTCCTCTCCTCAATCCGCCTCGTCGGCTCTCAAGACGTCGCTGTTAAGGCGCCCGTCTACCTGGCGCTTGAATTGCGTTGCAGAGTGTTTGAAATACACGTTTTTCAACGAAACTATTAAGCGTGCTTCCAACGTGCTGATCTACGAAAAGAACACACACTTCAGACGAGAGCTGTTACGTACTTTCAAAATATCACCTACGTTAGAAACATCAATTCAGAGTACTCCAAAAAGGCTAAAAACGGCCTTTCCAAGGCGCTGTAGCTCAAAATGCACGCATCAGTTACATACAAAACTACTATAGGGGCCTGCACTGAACCTTCCTAAAGACTTCCCACTAATAAAATGATATGGTTGCCGCTGAAAGTCCCATAGGTACACGCAGCACGACGAGAACAATGCACGCCAGTTCAGAGCCTTGCGCTTAGCGGCGATGGCGTACTTGATGCGCGTGGCAGTGTCGCCCTTATCGCTCCCGCGCTTCGCGGCCTAAACGTGGGAAAAAGTTCCAGGTAGATGGGCGCCTTAAGAGCCGCCCAAATCTCTTCGCTCGCTCGTTCAACCTGCATGCTTGGTGCGCATGCGCATATCGCAGGCACGTGCAGATGAGCCAGTCGCAACAAGTGTAGCGGAGAGTAGCTGGCCACTTAGACAAGGTCGGCGGTGCCTGCCCGCTCTCCCATTCCCCCCAGCGACCACGGGCAGCAACCGTGGGAACCCCAGCGCTGCATTCCCGTCCCCGTGACGTCACCTCCCCGCTGCATACCCGGCCTCCTAGCACTGCGCTTACTATGGTCTGGCTCGACACTGAACCTGGCAGCGGTGCTCGACACTACACAATCATTTTACTATACATTTTTACAACGTTATAGTTTCAGGCAGTGATATCTCGCGAAAAAGATATCGAGACGAGATACAAAGCACTGTGGGCACGTCTAGCCTTTTTTGTTTTGCTTAAGCGTGTTTTTGGTCCGTGTCAACTGTTTACGCGCGAATCGCGAAGGTAGAGGGCCGGGAGTTACGGAATCCTGTGTGGCTCGGTCTAATGCGGAAAAGACACCGGCATCCAATGGAGGTATGACAACAGCTGAAGTCTGTTGTGTGCTCCGATTGATTCGCGAAAAAATCAGTTACCCCAATAATAGTCTATTCGCGGTTTCTTCACATTTTTTCGAAGAACCGAAAATTTATTTATATTTTAACTAAACATTACAACTTTTCATATATAATTAATAAGAATAAAATAGTGAGAAAATGGGTGGGTTGGTAATACCTAGAAATAAATAGTTCCCATGCGTAATATTACTACACCGAGTGCGCATGAATGCGGTGCATCGTCTCTTTGTTGTGGTTTTCCAGACCAGGTTGAGCTTTGTTTGCGCGAGGCGGAGGAATATCCTGGAAGTAGTACTTCAGCATGGCTTCAGAAAAGTTGAAATTAACAGTGAATGGACTACACTTTTTTTTCTTGTTGTGATAGAAAATANCCCGGCCTCCTAGCACTGCGCTTACTATGGTCTGGCTCGACACTGAACCTGGCAGCGGTGCTCGACACTACACAATCATTTTACTATACATTTTTACAACGTTATAGTTTCAGGCAGTGATATCTCGCGAAAAAGATATCGAGACGAGATACAAAGCACTGTGGGCTCGTCTAGCCTTTTTTGTTTTGCTTAAGCGTGTTTTTGGTCCGTGTCAACTGTTTACGCGCGAATCGCGAAGGTAGAGGGCCGGGAGTTACGGAATCCTGTGTGGCTCGGTCTAATGCGGAAAAGACACCGGCATCCAATGGAGGTATGGCAACAGCTGAAGTCTGTCGTGTGCTCCGATTGATTCGCGAAAAAATCAGTTACCCCAATAATAGTCTATTCGCGGTTTCTTCACATTTTTTCGAAGAACCGAAAATTTATTTATATTTTAACTACACATTACAACTTTTCATATATAATTAATAAGAATAAAATAGTGAGAAAATGGGTGGGTTGGTAATACCTAGAAATAAATAGTTCTCATGCGTAATATTACTACACTGAGTGCGCATGAATGCGGTGCATCGTCTCTTTGTTGTGGTTTTCCAGACTAGGTTGAGCTTTGTTTGCGCGAGGCGGAGGAATATCCTGGAAGTAGTGTTTCAGCATGGCTTCAGAAAAGTTGAAATTAACAGTGAATGGACTACACTTTTTTTTCTTGTTGTGATAGAAAATAANTTCAGCATGGCTTCAGAAAAGTTGAAATTAACAGTGAATGGACTACACTTTTTTTTCTTGTTGTGATAGAAAATAATAATCGCATGGAAGAAGTATGAGAAAATGGAAAACCTAATAAAACACACTACATGAATTTTAAATTTATATCTCGCTTCGTACGAATCTCAAAACTGAACAAAATCATTACATTACGGCTGCAGCACAAAATAATTGGTCGTCTTCAGTGTCGTGAAAATATTTCGTAATTTTGTTCGCAGGGGTGCGATTCTCAAACGACTAGTTTCGCCTTGGCGTTACTGTTGCCGACATTGAAATCCATATTATCAGACTGCAGAAACACGGGTAGGCGTGAACACATCTACCGCCTGCCTATTGGTCGTAGCCTCCTGGCGCTGCTGACTGTGCTAGGCGGGATGCCTGGTGGTGAATGCTGGCACTAAAACACTCACTCACTGATTCGTTCGCGCCATATTGTTGTGGTGCTGATTATCGCCGATATTTATTTATTGTAGATAAAGAAGATGGTTTGTGTGTATGTAAGCTCTGTTTCTGTGCTAATCTCTGAAGTAAGTATTATAATTATATTGTATTTGTTTGTTTTAAAGATTTCAGATAAAATAATGTGCAGATTTTTATAAAAAGTTAGCTCTTTTGTTGTAGATGGCACAACCTCATTTCTCACTATTCTGAGTTAAATACTTATGAAAAAGAGACGATGGATTCAACTTATCAGGAATGCATATCGCCCGCATTAATACTTCCTTATGGCCACACATGTCCTTGGGGTGTTGACGAATTTTGCTAGGGATTTCCCTCAAGTTAGAAGGAGAGTGGCTTCCAGTGAAGCACTGCAATCGCCTGTACAACGTAAATAACTCATTAACAAGTAGTACATACACTGTCAGAGTTGTGGGTAAAGTACGATCTGTAGTGATTGAGGTGAGTATGGATCAGCGCTGCAATGAGAGGGCGGGGGGAAACGGGAGATCCCCAAGAAAACCCGCCGACCAGCGGCGATTCACAAAGGCAGCCGCCGCGATATGCCGCGATAAGCCTATCTGTAGTAGCACGCACTTTTTTCGAGAAAAGATTTATGCTCACGCCATACTTCAATATCCGACGTCCACATCCAGAACTTCCTTTGGTTATTGGCTGCGCGTCTAAGCGAGAAGACATGTTCTTATTTTACTGGGCCAATCAGAATTAAGCTATCCGATTCTGAACGTTCATGACTTTTGTGGGTAGACACTCGAGGCACATGTCATTTAAAATCATTCAACTACGAAAGTGCATATGAACGTAAGCGTTTTGGAATACAACTGGTCTTGAAATCTTGTCGTGAAAAAACACGTGCTCCTGGTTATCTGTAAAAGATTGTTCTGGTTCATCGCCCTTGCTTCTCAGTGAGAATCACGGTGCGGGGAACCTTCCAAACCGGGCCGGCGAGACTACTTAATCACTTAACGTTCACACTAATTTTGCGTTACAGGTGTTGCGAAAGAAGACATTTTTTTTGCGAGAAAAATACCTAAGAATTTCTTATAACATATGGCACTATGGAAAGTATGGGAATGGTTTCTGTAGATGCGTGGCACAAGAAGCAGTCAATTATAAAATAGTTTATGCGCCAAAAGCAATCGATATCATTTCCTGGGGAAAGACGATGCCCGAATCGGTGCTAACTTCTGGACTTGAAAAGCACTGATCATAATTTCTCCTATTCCCCAACATTTCAGACACAAACGGTTATGCCCGGGATAATAAAGTATGTTCAGGGGCTAAACTGCGACGGGCCTCCGAGCCGACAGTTGAGAGTTGAGAGCCGACAGTTGAGAGTTCGGAGGATCGTGCGGCATTAAGCGATAGGCGTGCGAAAACAACGAGGCGACGAGCCAGCAGAGCGACGAGTGGCAGCGAGAGAGAGAGAGCAGCGGGAGTGAAATCTGCGAACTGCGAGCATCGGCACAGTGAAGGGTGAGACTGGACTATTGAACTGGATGAGCGGAGTGTAGGACATTTGGAGTGATGGAAATAGACAGATTGAATATGTGTAAATAATGAATGCGAATTAATTGCCTGTAACCAATATAGAGAGTTTGATAAGGAACTTTAAATGGAATTGAGATATACATTTAATATTGCGCTCACTGAGCATCACAAGCGAAAAAATGGAAGTAGATAGTTTAATGTCGTAAATAATAGTTGTGTGAATAAACTAATAATAACATAAATTAGCTTTTTTTAAATTAAGACCTTTATCATTTAAGAACTCTGAATTCGTCCCTCTGGCGTCTTGTAACAATACATTTTTTTCATTAGAAGTATTTCTTACTAGGTATTACCAACACACCTATTCTCGCTCTGCTTTTATTCATAATAATTATATGATAGATAAAAAAAAAAGTAAAAGTTCAGTCCAACCAAAATTATATTTATATATACTTTATGGTGACAGAAGTATAAAACCGTTGTGACAGTTGACATATTTAAGAAACAACCTAACATGTAACATGTAATATATGAGGTGATTTTTCAAAGGTTTAATTCAACAAGTGTGAAGATAATGTGAATAGAATAAAGAATGCGGATATTTTTAACAGTATACAAGTTGTAGATAGTTTGCAATGACCACCAATTATTTAAGGAAACTGTCGTGTAAAAAAATATTTAAAGACCTGAAATATTCGCGATCTCAATGACCTGTAAGCTAGACTCCTCTCGCCTATGTACAAGCGGAAAAAATATCAAATGCTCATTGGTTGCTTTAGGTAACAGCGTAAGGCGAGTACTGGGCCTGCGTTTATTAGTGGATCAAGTTTGTCCAGGAGGTGCCAAATGACGTGTGCACCAATTATAAATATAGCATGAACATACGAAGCTTTGAATTATAACTTGTCCCGAACTTAATCCGCTAGTTTTTCAGATCTCTATTAATAATACTTGACATCAGTCCACAGCTGTTACCACGCCTCGGTTTCATTACAAGTGACTGACGACGTTACCAAGCAAAACTGACGTTTTTCATTGATTTCGAGAGTGAAAAGAGTCTGATTATATGATGACTACAAATTCTTCATTCATTTTTCGCCCTTCTGGAGAAGGTTATGGGGTTGAAAAGAGTAAGCATCGATGGAAGCAACTACGGAGTGACGTATTAATGCCGCAGAGTAGATAAGTTTACAGAGACAAAATGGCGCGGCGGTTCCTTTGAGGCTGCGCGAGGCTCTTGGAACGGGCCTTGTGTCTGATTGGCTACTGTGCGCTGCGAAAAGTTCGCCATTGGCTGGGCCGCCAAGTAGTTACTAGACGCTGATTGGCGAACGACGTCGAGCCACGCTGCTTGCTAGTGACGCCATTTTGCTGACACGTGTGGCTGGAGTACGAGGTATCACCGGTTGTTTCACAACTGTGCTCTTAAGTACTCTTTGTTCCTGCAGCACGTTTGGTAGTTGACCGTGTTCCCATGAGCGCCCAGACGTGGCTCGTCGCTTGTCATGTGTTCATCCCAAGACCCAGTTCTCACAGCGGTCGTTTAATTCACAACTAGGCACTTGGAGCTCTGGGAGTAATATCGCGCCAGATACATGTCCTACGGCTTCCGCCCGTGACCGCGGTATTGTTAGGAAAAGTTGCGTGGGTCTGGAGTCGGTTCCAAGCGGCACGCCCATCTCAATCCTGCTTTGCATATGCATGGCTCGGACAAAGACCACTTAAGAATACAGAGGCGGAACAGCGCCTAGTACCTCAAACTCCAGCTGTGCTCGCCAGTAAAATGGCGTCACCGGCCAGCAACTTGGCGCGACGCCGTTCGTCATTCAGCGCCAGGTAACATAGTCTCCACGCCGTGGCCAATCACAAACAATTGCCCGTTCCTAGAGCCTCGCGCAGTTAATCAGAAAATAGGCACGCCCACATCAAAGGAACTGCCACGCCATTTTTGGCTGTATAACTTATCAATTTCCACGGCCCAGACGCGATAGTGGGCAAAGGATGAAAATTACGGAAATTACGGAAAAGTGATCCACAATGCCTATCCACGTGCGTGCTAAATACGGAACCTCTCCGTATTCGCTACTACCTAGGGTATTGGAAGCGAACAATGCCTATGCCACTCGAAGCGTTTTTCGTCGCTGGAATCAGACAATTATTTATTCNCTAGGGTATTGGAAGCGAACAATGCCTATGCCACTCGAAGCGTTTTTCGTCGCTGGAATCAGACAATTATTTATTCTTAGAGCAGTTAGGATACTATTACCACTGATTAAAACTTAACACCTTGCGTGCAATACAGATTTAGTGAGATTCAAGACAAGCTTGAAATACCATAGTTGTGTTGATCTCTGTGTTCCCATTTACAACACAGTCTTATTGGTTATCGCAACACCGGACACGCTTAAGGCGCCCGTCTACCTGGCGCTTGAACTGCGTTGCAGAGTGTTCCAAATACACGTTTTTCAACGAAACTATTAAGCGTGCGTCCAACGTGCTGATATACGAAAAGAACACACACTTCAGACGAGAGCTGTTAAGTACTTTCAAAATATCAAGTACGCTAGAAACATCAATTCAGAGTACTCCAAAACGGCTAAAAACGGCCTTTCCAAGGCGCTGTAGCTCAAAATGCACTCATCAAATACATACAAAACTACTATAGGGGCCTGCACTGAACCTTCCTAAAGACTTCCCACTAATAAAATTATATGGTCACCGCTGAAAGTCCCATAGGTACACGCAGCACGACGAGAACACTGCACGCCAGTTCAGAGCCTTGCGCTTAGCGGCGATGGCGTACTTGATGCGCGTGGCAGTGTCGCCCTTATCGCTCCCGCGCTTCTCGGCCTAAACGTGGGAAAAAGTTCCAGGTAGACGGGCGCCTTAACAATGAACAACATTGATTACTGGCCGGCTGTCTGTCAACATAACGCCGAGTTGAAACTGTCCCAATCAAATGTTGTTTTCTACATAGAATAATATTCAGTCCATCCTATTCATTCGTGTAATTTACACATTGAATGCCGCTGACGTAATGTTACTTTGCAGCGAACTGAGAAATCTGCTGGCGAAGTAATATTTCCTCGCCGGTGTCTTCAAAGAATGTGGGTTTCGTAATTCTACGGCAACTTCTATACAACTCAGTTAAATCCAGGTGGCGTAATATTACTCCCGCAGCACTCAAAGTGTTATAACAGAGCTGCCTGCGATTGCTGAGAGTCATGATGTGACGTATTTTTATTCGTGTTCAAGTTTCGCACTAGTATAATAACTTGTCTGAAATTTTTAAAATATTATATATTCTGCAAAACAAACGCATAACAAAAAATAAACACTTTTTTGGTAGTAATTTTTTATATACCGAAAACAGAGCAAAACTAATCAACAAATTTATGAAGGGGTTGTGTGAATTCGCGGGAAGTTTTGTTATATTTATGGAAAAGTCAGTTATCAAAAAAACGTAGTATTTTAATTTTTTGGAAGGTTTTTATTGTTTACGACTAGTTTTATATATTTCCAAGGAATTTTTATCTAAGAGGCAGTTTTTTTCATCAAGGAATGATTTGAGTAATTGTAGTATTTCACCAACGAGTAGATGGCGGTTCCTCCTATGTGGGCGCACCCGTTCTCTGATGTGCTGCACGTGGCTCCAGGAACGGGGCTTGTGTATAATCGGTTACTGCACACTGCGAAAGGTTCTCTATAGGGTGGACTTCTGGCTGACCAGTAGATTATCAAGTGCTGATTGGCGAACGGCGAGCGTTTCGGCGTTTATCTGGCCAGTGCCACCATTTTGCTGGCGTGTGCGGCTGGAGTTGGCGGTCTAAGCAGCTGTTGCACCTCTGTAGTCGTGAGTATTCCGTGCTTTCGTCATGGCCTCGTCGTGTGCTTTATTTATCAACCATCATATCTATTCCCTCCTACCCCCGGTTCATAACATGAACGGAAAAGTCATTTTCCATTCGATTATACCTACGAAATATTGTTACTCCTGCACGTGATGTGTCGCACTCTCATGGAAGCAAGAGGACGGCATAGTTCTGAAGACTATGTTGGCGTAGAAGGTTTCCGTAATATACCACTGTCTCTAACCATCGTGTTGGAGGAACTAAATTCGTACAATGTACACTGAAGAGCCAAAAAAANCGTAATATACCACTGTCTCTAACCATCGTGTTGGAGGAACTAAATTCGTACAATGTACACTGAAGAGCCAAAAAAACTGGTACACCTGCCTAATATCGTGTAGACCCCCGAGCTCTCAGAAATGCCGCAAGACGACGTGGCATGGACTCGACTAATGTCTGAAGGTATGCAGGAGGCATTTCACGCCATGAATCCTGCAGGGCAGTCCGCAAATCCAATCTGTGCCAATTTTAGAAAGGGTTACACGTCTGTCACGTTTAATGATTCTCGTCAGTCGCCGTTTGTCCCGTTCTTTCACGATCTTTTTCCGGCCGCACGGGATGTCAAAGATGTGATGTCTTACCGGGTTCCCGATATTCACGGTACACTCGTGAAATGGTCGTACGCGAACATCCAAATGTTATGGCTACCTCGGAGATGCTATGTCCCATATCTCGTGCGCTGACCATAACACCACGTTCAAACGCACTTAAATCTTGATAACCTGCCAGTGTAGCAGCAGTAACTGATCTAGCTGCCGGCCGCATCGCGTTACTCTGATTGGTTCCATACCTCTGTTATTTACATACGCACGCCTATACCAGTTTTTTTTTGGCTCTTCAGTGTAGAACCATATATTTTATTGGTTGAAAATCTACAGTAAAGCTTAAGTGCATTCTCCAATACTCGTTTATAATATTTAGGGGTAACGCTTTCAGCTTTGCGCAAAATAATGCTGTAAAACCTATCGTTTCGAAGTAAGTATTTGCAAAAAAATTTGCGCGTCTGTAAACCGCTTGTAGTTTCACTGGCTGCTCCATTTTGCATTAGACTATTTCGTGTTGGACCTTCACTAAGAAAAATATTTAGTTGCAAATACCAAATAAATTTGTTTGAAAAGTGCTTGCTTACAATGAGCGATATTTTGCTCACTCGAATAATCTGCTGTTGGTACAAATATCTACAATCATTTCTTCGAACCAAATAAATCATTTCAAAATAATTCATTGACCCAAACCATTTGGGTGTTCGTGGTAGAGTAGAACCAGTATTTAGTTTGAAGCAAATAAAGCATTTGTTTACATGGAACAATCTGATGCGTGTTATTACAGGATTTNAGAACCAGTATTTAGTTTGAAGCAAATAAAGCATTTGTTTACATGGAACAATCTGATGCGTGTTATTACAGGATTTCATGCTGCAACGAAAGGTCCAGAACTGGTATATATTTGGTTGTCTGTAGGGTGATCGGTACATCTGACTGCCTTTCTCCGAATATACGGTTAGAGAGTTTGTTCAGGACTGCAACAGTGGATGTTAGAGCATTTATGAAGCTTAATAAAGACCAGAGACCCGGAAATATTGCGTATTAATTCGGCAACAAGCTAGGCTTCAAAATCCTTTGTGCATTCGAGCATCAGTTAGTAGTCCATTGGATGTTGCTCCAGTTGAACCGCAGGTCAGATAACACGGGATTCGGTTCACTATCACCCTTGCAGGTTTGTTATTGTTTGAAAGTCGTTCGGGTCGCGTCTAACAAAAACTGTGGGCCGATGGAATCATAAACACACATGTACGCGTGGATGTAGTTTAACTTGTCCTCAGATGAATCCGCGAAATTTACCTCGTCTCTGATAATGACAAACAATCACAGTGAAACAATTTCAACAAAAAAAAAAAAAGTGAAGTTGTAAAACTTGAAAACCTTTACCAACGCACATGTCCAATATTAGAAAATTATCCGTTTACAACCACCCCACTTCGTCGGTGGTAAGGTTGCCCGAGATTGCTAAGGCATAGCGTTCCGGCTCGTTTGTGCTCTGATACTTTTTATNATCCGTTTACAACCACCCCACTTCGTCGGTGGTAAGGTTGCCCGAGATTGCTAAGGCATAGCGTTCCGGCTCGTTTGTGCTCTGATACTTTTTATCATAACCACATCTGTTTAATCCATGGTGAACAGCTATGCAAATATTTAGCTGATAACACTAACTATTACGAGTTTATGGCATCCAAATATGCATGGGAGCTGCGGTGGCTGAGCTGTTAAACTGCTCGCCTCCCACCAAAGCGAACCGGGTTCAATCCCATGCTGGGCCACTCATGTGTTGGAACACACATACGTAACGTCGTGATCCCTATCGCAAGTGCTTACGTCGAGGTTCGCAGCGAAAATTCGTTCAGTTCTCCACAGCCGACTTGCGAGTCAGCTGAACGAACCGACCGGCGAGAGATGGCAATCACTGTAATCCGGTATAAATAACTAGTGAAGTAGACAGTGCGGCATGTCGACTCACACGAGCTGGTCGACTGGGAGGTGAGGTCATGAGGCTTACGCTAAAAATAAGGTGTCGATCCGAGGAAGAACAATCGATCCTTCCCACGTACTAAGACTTACGTGTCGGGAAACCTTCCTCTAGATGTCTCAACACTCCGAGGTCTACACGTATTTACTGGCTTTTCAAGACAAGTTAGAAAGCGAGTCCACTGTCCTACTGGGTCGCATCACACCGGATTTGCAAGGCGCCCGTCTACCTGGAACTTTTTCCCACGTTTAGGCCGAGAAGCGCGGGAGCGATAAGGGCGATACTGCCACGCGCATCAAGTACGCCATCGCCGCTAAGCGCAAGGCTCTGAACTGGCGTGCAGTGTTCTCGTCGTGCTGCGTGTACCTATGGGACTTTCAGCGGTGACCATATTATTTTATTAGTGGGAAGTCTTTAGGAAGGTTCAATGCAGGCCCCTATAGTAGTTTTGTATGTATCTGATGCGTGCATTTTGAGCTACAGCGCCTTGGAAAGGCCGTTTTTAGCGGTTTTGGAGTACTCTGAATTGATGTTTCTAACGTACGCGATATTTTGAAAGTACTTAACAGCTCTCGTCTGAAGTGTGTGTTCTTTTCATAGATCAGCACGTTGGACGCACTCTTAATAGTTTCGTTGAAAAACGTGTGTTTGGAACACTCTGCAACGCAGTTCAAGCGCCAGGTAGACGGGCGCCTTAACTGCACCGTATCAAGCTCATTATCGGCTAGTCATAAGTAGGCTAGACTCCACAGTCCTATGTATTTCCGAGGCTCATCTTTCTGTCGATTGGCTGCTGCTCAAATGTGTAGCCGGTTTTACCTCAAACCATATTGCACGGGATTCGGTGTTTTCTTCCTTGTCTGTTATTAGTTGAGAGTGCACCTGGGCGTGTCTAATAAACTGTGATACAATTGTAAACATAACCAAAATATACAAGTGTTTGAAGCCTAGCGTTCTGTAAAATGAACCCGTGAAATTTTCGAGTCCCTAGTCATCACTGATGACTCATCAGCCATTAGGGTGCTGAGCTGATTATGTCGCATTTAAGTTTCCTAAATGGTTTAAAGATAGTTGTAATCATTTCATTCTTTAAGTGACAAACAAATTTATAGTCAAGAAAATTATTTTTTCTATATTTCCAAGTTGTAAATGATTTGATGAACTATATTTAAAAATAACCGTAATGCAAATACGGCATATAATATTTGTGTATGTCCGCGGCAGTGGCTTGATAAAATATCACATAAAAATAGCATATAATTGTGTTTTGTACGGTAATGTTTATAAATGAAGAAAACTACGAAGGGAACACTTAACCCTCGCTGCGGTAAAAGAGGGAGGCGACGAAATAAAGGAAAACAAAACAGTAATGTGTTTGTTTGATCTTTGGTTGGTTCTGTCGGTGACGCAAGTTTGCGTGTGGGCAATGGTGGACGGCTTACATCCCAGTCACGTTGCTTGCAAGCGAAGCCAATTCTTTGCTTGTTTATTTTACAAACTGTAGTTTCGATTGCTTCTAAGTATAATTGCAGAGCACACATGCGTAAAAAATATATTGCACAAGCGAAGCTCTACAGTCTACACAGTGCACAACAAAAACATTGAAATAAACAGTTAACTTTTAATATGTGATAGAGATTTTGGTCTTACATCATGCCATGATCGCATTCACCACGTGTAAAAAAAAAAAAGAAAAAGAAAACGCAGGCAGTTACCTACTCGGTATGCACCTACTTAATTTTGATGTAATTCATTTTCAGCAACGGATTAAAATGCTTTGCTGCACATATGTGCTATCGGCTGTTGGCTCGAAGTGACACCTCCATCACGATTTCTTGCAGAAATGTTCAAGCAGTTCCGGTATTGGTATCTGGTGTATTTGTCAACAGTTACTATTCATACCTAGGAGCAGTGACATTTCGCGAAATGATTTCGAGACAAGATAGAGTCCAAAGCACGATAGAGTCGTCCAGCTTCTTTGATTGGCTAAATAATGTTCTGGCCCGTGTTAACCGTTTGCGCACGAATCACGAATGGTTCAGTGTCGGAGTTACTCNGAGTTACTCAGTCCTGAGTGGCTTGGTCAAAGACGGACACGGCACCAGCAGCCAATGGAGGTATAACAACAGCTGAGGTGTGTATATGGTATTGGAATCTACTGTGTGCTCCGATTTTTTACGCGAAAAGTCAGTGGCCCTATTCATACCGTATGTTAAAAAAAAACCCCTTGCTATGCGATTGGCTGGTGCTAATATCAGCGACAAGGGTTGCAGCAACAGACGTACAGCTCCGACCAAAACATTTCCTGGTTGCGACACGCGCGTGGTGGAACAGGCCGAGTTGTTGGTCCAGATTCCACCAAGAGGGGAGACATCACAGTGGGTAAATTTTAAGAGCGAGAATTGGGTAATAGTAACAGCTCGAAGGAAATATTTTTACTCCCGTGGGTCGATCCTCGAACTTCTTCTTCCCTCGCGCGTGGTGTTGGGAAATTACGACGCGGTCGTAAATAATCGCTGGAGGCGAGCGAACTAGAACTGCCGGCCGGGCGGAGAGGGCCGTTGCGCCATCCTCGCGGTGCGAGAGTGTGTGCATATGNGAGGGTTGGTCACAGACATCCCAGCTATCTAGTTTAACAACCATCAAGTTAAGTCAGCCATAACCACTGTTATTGCCGACCAACTGACCAATCATACAGAATGGCCATTCCTAACATACTAAAACTAGGGACCATACCGAAAAACCATACCAGCCGATCAGGCCAACCAAGCAGACCAGCAAACTATACCAACCATCCATACTAACCAACGACTGACTATGTCACTAACTTCTGCCGATTGACTTATACAGACTGACCCTTACCGACAGACTCCTGCAGACTCAATCCTGCAGACTGACCCTGCTGACTGACTCCTACCGACTGACTCCTACTTACTGACTCCTGCAGACTGACTCTTCCTCAATCCTCCTCCTCTTCTAACCTCCTCCTTAATCCTCTTCCGCAATCCTCCATCGCAATCCGCTGCAAACCTTAACAAGCATGNACCGTCTCTCTCTACTAGTATTTCTCTACCCAATAATAAAGTGCATAGTCCCTAGCTGTCTACTATAGCATTTTCTGTTAATGCTTGCAATAAATTCGAACTCTTTCCTGTCGAAAGGGTTTTAGGGTGCCCATGCCTGTTTTTCTCTTCCTCTTGTTATAGGTAGGGCCAGTGATATTTCGCGAAAAGATTTCGAGACAAGATACAGTCCAAAGAACTATTGGTTCGTCCAGCTTCTTTGATTGGCTAAAAAATGTTCTGGCCCATGTTAACCGTTTGCGCACGAATCACGAATGTTCAGTGTCGGAGTTACTTAGTCCTGAGTGACTTGGTCAAAGACCTGACACGGCACCAACAGCCAATGGAGGTATAGCAACAGCTGAGGTGTGTATATAGTATTGGAGTCTACTGTGTGCTCCGATTTTTACGCGAATAGTCAGTGGCCCTAGTTATAGGTTAACTATAGGTACGCCTAGGGCAGTTAGCCATGGCCCCCAAACGCGGCCATGGCTAACCCATCCCTCGATGCCTCGATGCGTGCCCTCTTACATGGATTCCCCCNCCATGGCCCCCAAACGCGGCCATGGCTAACCCATCCCTCGATGCCTCGATGCGTGCCCTCTTACATGGATTCCCCCTCCCCTGTAGGCGTAAGGGGCTCAGCCCTGAGACGCACTTAGCTCCCGTCCCTACCTCGGACGTACTTCTAACACTTAGAATTAGGGTAGGTTAGGAAAANGCCCTGAGACGCACTTAGCTCCCGTCCCTACCTCGGACGTACTTCTAACACTTAGAATTAGGGTAGGTTAGGAAAAGAAACCTGGCATGCTTCTCTTAATCCGCTATGTCAAGTGTTGCAAACTCGTAATTTTGCCTATAGGCCATTCACGGTAAACTGAGAACGTTTGAAATCAACCTTCGCAAAATGCCACTGCCCGTATCGGTACATACATATTCTACCGGGCAAGCTGAGTAACATGTGACCAGTAAGGTTGGCAACGACCGAGGGAAAGTAGTTCCGTGTCACAACAATGAATTGAAAGTGTTAGTTAAACATTTGTAAATACGGAAATTATTTTGTTTGTCTTTACATCTTTTAAAACGTACACAAGAGCAGGGATTGAGAAGTCTGTAAAATATTTTCTTTTAAAATAATATGACAGTTTACTTGACCAACACACGAATAAAGTTTTTAGGTCAATGACCATGTTTATTTTACATATGGTGGATGAATACAGGGTGTGCATACAAGCAAATCTTAAGCAGGGCTTTCAAAAGTGCTTACTTTAACGTAAACAGCCTCTAAGTGCCATAATTGTGTTCAGCATTGTTCTTATAACCAGAGAACAACGTGCGGTGTGCTCGATGAAAGTGGCTTTAACAATTCACATCAGAGGGGTGTGCAAAATTCCACAAACCAGATCAGCCACAGAGAAGACTAGGCTCATGATTCCTCGCTGTGTACAGTACTGGTAAAAAATATCGTTCATTTGCAACGTGCCCATGATCATGGACGGTGACTAAAGGGGAGTAGTGGAAAAAATTACATTTATGACTCTCACCACCATGTTGGTTGTTATCGACCTTGACATTGACCCCAATGACCTTAAAAACAAAAACACTATCGCAAAAAAAATAGTAAAAATATCGAGGAAAAAATTACATATATAATACGAAAACCAAGTTGGATGTATGTTACCCTGTGGGTTCGAANCCACTGCCCGTATCGGTACATACATATTCTACCGGGCAAGCTGAGTAACATGTGACCAGTAAGGTTGGCAACGACCGAGGGAAAGTAGTTCCGTGTCACAACAATGAATTGAAAGTGTTAGTTAAACATTTGTAAATACGGAAATTATTTTGTTTGTCTTTACATCTTTTAAAACGTACACAAGAGCAGGGATTGAGAAGTCTGTAAAATATTTTCTTTTAAAATAATATGACAGTTTACTTGACCAACACACGAATAAAGTTTTTAGGTCAATGACCATGTTTATTTTACATATGGTGGATGAATACAGGGTGTGCATACAAGCAAATCTTAAGCAGGGCTTTCAAAAGTGCTTACTTTAACNTTACATATGGTGGATGAATACAGGGTGTGCATACAAGCAAATCTTAAGCAGGGCTTTCAAAAGTGCTTACTTTAACATAAACCGCCTTTAAGTGCCATAATCGTGTTCAGCATTGTTCTTATAACCAGAGAACAACGTGCGGTGTGCTCGATGAAACTGGCTTTAACAATTCACATCAGAGGGGTGTGCAAAATTCCACAAACCAGATCAGCCACAGAGAAGACTAGGCTCATGATTCCTCGCTTTGTACAGTGCTCGTCAAAAATATCGTTCATTTGCAACGTGCCCATGATCGTGGACGGTGACTGAAGGGGAGTCATGGAAAAAATTACATTTATGACTCTGACCATCATGCTGGTTGTTATCGACCTTGACATTGACCCCAATGACCTTAAAAACAAAACACTATCGCAAAAAAAATCGTAAAAATATCGAGGAAAAAATTACATATATAATACGAAAACCAAGTTGGATGTATGTTACCCTGTGGGTTCGAATCTCATAAAGATGGCAGAGCACAGCCACTCCCCGGTACAACGATCAGCAGGTGACCAACCCTCGCCAGTTTTTATTGGCGAGGGTTGGTCACAGACATCCCAGCTATCTAGTTTAACAACCATCAAGTTAAGTCAGCCATAACCACTGTTATTGCTGACCAACTGACCAATCATACATAATGGCCATTCCTAACATACTAAAACTAGGGCCCATACCAAAAAACCATACCAGCCGATCAGGCCAACCAAGCAGACCAGCAAACCATACCAACCATCCATACTAACCAACGACTGACTATGTCACTTACTTCTGCCGATTGACTTCTACCGACTGACCCTTACCGACAGACTCCTGCAGACTCAATCCTGCAGACTGACCCTGCTGACTGACTCCTACCGACTGACTCCTACTGACTGACTCCTGCAGACTGACTCTTCCTAAATCCTCCTCCTCTTCTATCCTTNTCCTACTTACTGACTCCTGCAGACTGACTCTTCCTCAATCCTCCTCCTCTTCTAACCTCCTCCTTAATCCTCTTCCGCAATCCTCCATCGCAATCCGCTGCAAACCTTAACAAGCATGTGCAATCCTCCACAATCCTCACCAATCCTCCTCCATAATTCTCAGCAATCCTCTGCAATCCTCCAAAATCCTCAGCAATCCTTTGCAATACTCCCCCGCAATCAACAGCAATCATCCACGATCCTCCACAATACTCACCAATCAGCACCGCACACACAGCAATTAGCACCGTATGCACCGCAATCAGCACCACATGCACCGCAATTAGCACCACATGCACGACAATCACTCCACAATCCATAGCAATCTTCCTCCAAAATCCTCCGCAATCCTTACCAATCCTTCGATCAATCGCAATTCCTCGATCGATCCTACGATCAATCCTTCGGTTTGTAGTATGTTCCCACCCACACGTATAGAAATTACGTTCATTCACCAACTCTCTCCAAATTTGTAAATGTTGACTGAATTAATGGTTTTTTTTATGCAGTCCACTATCCATGCATTATTGTGCTTAAAGTATTAATTAATAATCTGTATGCGGATTTCTACCTTAAAAGTTAAGTGCTCATAGCACCATTTTAAAGTTAAGAGTAATAAAAGGATACGGCACAAAAATTTAAAACATAATTATTTTATTTTTAAAATGTTATACTTATTTCTGGGCATTACAATATCAAAAGAAAGCAGTTCATCACATCATGCAATGTAACTTCGATCCTTAAATTCATCGATTATTGAAGATATCTCAACAATTTATGAGAGCTGCCCACGTTTTTGCAGGCCAGTCAAATGTAAGAGTATATGAACAAGTTCATAAGGGTCTTTGCGAAATATGTAGCCAGTGTTCTCAGCGTCTTCTGCCTTCTTCATGCCGCTCATCGCAGCAAATTTGGTAGAGGGGTGAGTCAAAGCATCGAGCAAATCAACATCGTCTTCAGCCCCATCACTATCTTCATGTTCATTTTCATCAATGCTGTCGTCATGGCCATTTTCACTTCCTGTTTTGTATTCTACGTTAAATTAACATTTCTTTGCAGCAGGAGTTGTGTGATTATCAGTATTTAGAGCTGATGGCTGTTTATTTTGAAGTTTATCGATTTCACGCGAAAGTCTTGAAAGTGTACATTCCACACAAACCAACTCAACTGCGCTCATTCCGTCTTTAGCATAACTGTCTCATCATAATCACCTGTGGAATCAGTACCCATCGAAGCGAAAAGACGTATTGTTTGCAACACTTGCTGGCTCCCTGTAGACGAATCCTTCTTTGTGCGTTCCTTCAATGTATCGCTTTGCATAAACTGCACGGGACCAATGTCTTAACGCTTCATCGCTCGAAAAGGACTCTTCGTGCAGGTAGTTCTCTCATGCCGACGTGCATTTTCACCGTAAGTGAAAACTAGATCGCAAAATCGACACCGACAACAATCAGGAAGCGATGATACAGTTCGCGGCTCCACGTTCGTTGAGGTCAAAAGCAGGCCATCGTATTCACAATTTATTTTCGTAGTATGACGAGACAGCGCTTCCAAATTGATGTTCACCTCATTGTGTCAAAACATCAACTGCCATATAAAAGCGATTCTTTTTACTGTAAAAAGCCTAGCTTGTGCCCACAGAAGGCATTCTACAATAAATATGTTTTTAAATGTAAAAAATAAGGGAGTATTATGAGAAAACCCACATACTCTTCTCCTAAGAAGAAAACACACAGATGCCATCACATATCTATATAAATATAAAAGAGAAATATAAAATTATTATTATTGTATTCTCTACATAATTATGTATATTCCTATATTATAATCATTCGTTAATATCTAAGTACAATAAAATTTATTTTAAAACAAATTTTTAAAATAATTTTTAAAATTAAAAAAAATTCATTAATATTTAATTCATAAATTAATATATACTTTTATATAAATATAGAAAGACAAGATAATTTAAAATTTATTCTGTAAATAATTATATTTATTACTATGGTAAATTTATTTGTTAATTTATAAATATAATATATATATAGATAGATACATATATATAAAAATATAAAATAATTTTAAATTTTATCTATACATGATTATGTATATTCCTGTCTTATATTTATATGTTAATATTTAAATACAAATCTATTTTTTAAANTAAATATAAAAAATTTTTAAAATAATTTTTTAAAAATGTTTTAATACATTTTTTATCATTTATTTTTGAAATTTTCATTTTTTAATATACTTTTAAAAGTTATAAAACTTTTATTTGGATTTTTTAGATTTTTGGGTTTAAGGTAATTTAAGGTCACGGGCACGGAGTCAAGGTCACATGCGGTAGGTCAAGGTCAAAGTCATCAATATTCAAGATGGTGGTCGTGTGACGTCACAACATGGTGGCCAGTCGGCTCCGCCTCCGCTTCTCTATTCTCTTGTCACAGAACGAAGATAATTATATTACTTCCGTTTACGGTTACATCCAAATTTTCTGAAGCCCTGCTGAAGTTCTACTTGCAGGATATTCCTCCACCTCAGGCAAACAAAGCTTAATCAAGTCTAGAGAATTACACCAAACGATTGCGCACCGCACAAGTGCGCACTCAAGAGTAATAATAGTTTGCATAAGAACTCTCTCACCTGGCACTACCAACACACATGTCTTCTCACTGTTTTATTCACATTCACTATAAATAAGATAATATAATTTGTCGATAAGATATAAGTAAAATTTCAGTTACACATAACAAGTACTTTAACGTTACACAAGTATGAAACCCTTGTGATAGTGATATGCAACATGGCATATTAAAGAAATAAACAAATACGTGATAAGTGGAGTGATTTTTCAAAGGTTTGATCCAAAAAGTGAGTAGAAACCGCGAATAGACCACAGTAGATAAGTATACTGAGACGAAAATGGGTGACGGTTCTTTGACGTGGGCGTGCGCATTTTCTGATTGGCTGCGTGAGGCTTTGGGAACACGCCTTGTGTCTGATTGGCCACTGGGTTCCGCGAAAGTTCCCCTATTGGCTGGACTGCCGGCAAGTTAAGTTACCACACGGTGATAGGCGAACGGGGTTCTGGCATGTTGCTGGCGAGCAAAATTTTGGAACACCGGTTGCCAATCAGAACCGGTTAACCTACTTACCAGAGGGGTCGCGGTGATGCAGTAGTCAGACCACTCGCCTCCTACCTAGGCGAACCGGGTTCGACTCCAGTCATGGTCGCTCTCGGATTCTCGCACTGGGGATCGTGCCGGTTTTCTCGGGGTCTCCCGTTTTCCCCGTCCTTGCATTCCGGTGCTGCTCCATACTCACTTCGCTTCACCCCCGTCGGCTCTCAAGACCTTGATGTCAAGGGCGTTGGCCACGTAAATATGTGTAATTTTATATTTGAACCGCAATATATGCAACTTTTAGACATCATTTATTACACGTTCCTTGCAAAAAAAAAGTTCAGCTAACAGTTTTCGCATAAATAAATGTCTGTGTCAAAATGTCACTGTTTTAAAAATGTACAAATAATGGAAACTAACTTACGTACAGGAATAATATAATTCACACTGGCATAAGATGTCAACCACTACTTCAAGACGTCTATAAAATCTCAAAAGGAATGTTTTTTGTTTCTTCAAAAAATTGCTGCAAATAAGGAAATTCTTGCATAATTTTGATCTGTCACTGCCCCTGATTTTTTGCAAAACAACTTTCGCAAAGCATGCCAAGACCTTTCGGTTACCCTTGTTAAATTGTCTGCGAAGAGTTCGGTTTATTTCATTTGTACATTCCAAAAAAAGTACAATTTTGTCTTTGACATGTCATTTTGCAAAAAACCATAGGATAATGTCTACAAGTTGAACAGTGTGTGGTAAAAAATAAAAAATGTATTTTTCCGTGGCCAACGCCCTTAATAGCCGCCCAAATCTTTCCACTCCTACTCGCCAGCCGGTTACTTCCAACTGTTCTGAAGCCCTGCTTTGAGTTCTACTTCCAGGATATTGCTCCGCCCAATGCTAACAAATCTTAACGTAGTCTAGAGAATCACACCAAAGCGCCCGCGCACCGCGTTCGTGCGAACTCGTTATTTTACATAAGAACTATTTCTTACTAGGCATTACCAACACACGCATTTCCTCTCTATTTTTTTTTATTAAATTATAAATGTAATATTACAATTTATAGATAATCCATAAGTAAAAGTTCAGTTTTACAAAAAAATTACGTATTTTTATGTTAACACAAGTATACATTTCTTGTGATACATGGCTTATTTAGGGGGAAAAACCGCATGGAGAAATTCAGGAAACCTACAGAAAGAACTGGAATCGGCGTGGACGTCACCGCCAGCCATGTGTCAGTCCGTATGCGAGTACCGTCGTTTACCGTCGCGCACCCTCATTCGCTCTTGTACAACTGAATAACTAAGGTTTCCGTTATGCAGCCTGTTCTGAGATATTAAAATAAAATAAAAACTGCCTTTTTTGTACCTGAATATTAACTATAGTCGAAATATGCACTGTAAAAGATTTTTCAGTGAACTTCCTAAACTGTAATGGCTGCTTTTAACCTATACATTGTATGGAAATTCTACCATATATCAGGCTGCAAAAATGGACTGTTTAGATCCGCTACAATACATAACTGCTAACTTTCCTATGCATTTGACTGTTTACTGAGTAAACGTAGGAACGCTAACATGCATATATGGGGAAAAAATTTTACCACCCGCTCGTCATACATAGAGTGTTTTTTCAAAGGTTTGATTCGAAACGTGTAAGAAACCGGGGATGGTTTTGCAGCACGCAGTTGCCAGTCAGAATAAAGGCCCACTACCAGAGCTTCGCGCAGCCAACCAGAGAATGAGTACGCCTACATCAAAGCGACCACCACGGCAGCACCACGGGTTGTGGGGGGAGGGGGGGATGGATTACGCCGCCCATCGCTCTCTGCAGCAGGAGAAAGGATGCAGGCTGTGGGAAAAATCCGCCTGTGGGAGTGATTGTTTACTTCCTCCAGTTTTTACTCCGCGTTGGAGACGGGAATNAATCTGCCCCCCCCCCCCGAATAAAAAACACCCGGCCTGGTAACTCGTTTTTGTCGTTTAATGAAGAGTATCCGCCCATCTGTATTTGCGATTCTCACGTTTCTTCTTTATTCTTTTTTTTTAATTCAATCGCGACGCCTAAGGGGAGACGAGAAAAGTTACGTCATTCGCTGCGACTAGAAACTTATCCACTCGTGCAGCGCAGTTAGCGTTTATGTCCGAGGCCTTTGACCGACTGCTTTCAATTAAATAAATGAGCAACTAACGTGGTGATCAGTGTAAAAAACATAGCGCTTTCATGTCTGGCGAAACTTCTTAAATACTGGCCAAGTAAGATTTATTAAAACATGCACATGCTGCACAAAATGATGCGTCCGAGCTATGGCGTATGAAGAGGTCAATGAAACATACATTTCTTATTCTCTGCTTAAATGCCAATAGTTAACTAATTGGCCTGCGAAACCTCAATAAGTTAGTTATTAAATGGGTATTTTAATTCTGTATTTTGTGTCGGACATGACAAATGTGCCAACAATGGAAATCTCTTTTTCAGGCGTGTTACACATTTCATTCCAAAAAATGTATTTTTCCTGGCTGAAATAAAAAAATTCCAGTCTCGTCTGAAAGCACATACTAAGAATTAAGAACTCTGCAAAATTTGTCAAAAGAAAAAGAAAAATTTTAATTATTAAAAAAGGTTTTGCTCAAAAAATGTTTTTTACCTTTAATTTCAGTTTAAAATTAAAGTACCCTTCATGAGTTAAAAAAAAAAACATTTTAACGTTATAAAAATATTTTAAAATATTAAAATTACATGTTCTTTCATTTAGTTACTAGCAGCATTTTGTTGTAAGAAGATATGTTCTTTGTTGACTGGGCCTATCAGAACCATATTCATTCTTTTGAGTGTTTCTTGCGGAAGGGGTAAGTAATATTATGAAAATTTTCCTTGGTACTGAATGTCCTTACATTACACGAACCAAGAAACTGGCGTACACGCTAAGAGTGTACGTGTTGATTGCCCGATAAAATAATCTATAGGCCTGCCTCTTTGGAACTCTATGATTTAGCTACCTTTAACGGAGATGACTTTGTGGACATTGGATATATTTCATTTACCTTTGTTTTACACACACAGGATGTCGTGGACTCCCCAAAGTTGCCAGGAAGACGTCCGCATGGTCGAGGTGTCGGGACGGTGTCACGCCCTAGTATCCGAATGTTATAACCCGTGCGTGACTCCAGAAAGCCTGGATGAAGTGCCATGTGTAACACCTCTCCAGCAAGACGACTCTCAGGCTCCTGGAGCGATGCTTCGGTACCCACCTCCCTTTGGGGTCCAGCAGAAGAGAGCTACGACGGGTCCCACCCACTGCCACCTAAGATCCTCTCTATCAGGGAAGGAGGTATCTGACTTGATGGCTTTGGGTCGCCAGATAGATGACACATAGGCACGGCCACTAGGACTGCTGAGCATCTAAGCCGTTTGGGTTCCAAACCTAGGCAATGAACAGTCCGCAAGTGACACGGAAACTTAGTAGCAGCACGTGACTATTGGTATACCCCACAGATCGTTTTGAGGTTGGACTCTTGTTAGAAGTGATTGAAACTCTGCATGGTGTAGGAGACTTTGAGGGTTCCCCACCCACTGATGCGTAGACGCAGTGACCGGCGACACAGTCTGTTGAAGACAGTACTGGGGCGGTACTGTGTTGGATAGGCAGTGGAGGTGAGGGTAGTACCTCGGCCTTGACCACAGGTGGACGTGGGTGACGACGTGGGAGGGCAATGAAGGCGCACGACTATACTAAATAACACGCGCTTTGCAACTGCACGGAACAACTCGGTACCGCGGTGGACCATCTTTGCTTTTAAGTAGTTCACAGTAACAACCAACGGAGCGCGCCACTTGTCCGTACTGCGGATACATCGAAGTTGCCCCACGAAGGAGCCAGACCAACGATACTAACAATACCCTACATTAGCCGCACGACAACGTAAAACCAGGTGCAGTTGTGAGCTAAAACCAGCCTACCTTGCAACTGTGCTGTGGGATCCGGATGGTTTGGTGAAGACTCGCTTCTCGTGGATAACCTCGGCAGCGAGGCTGGTGCGCAGAAGAGGTCCTTGAGTTCCTACGCGGGAGGTTGGTGAAGTCGTGTAGGAAGTGGGAAGGACGTGCTACGTTCAGGTGTGCGACCTTGACGGGACACGAGGGGGGGATGCAACACTGTCGATCTCACCTCGACCAGCAACCAGCAGTGGTGACGCACGACGCAAGGGAGGCGTCGGGACGGCTGACGGCTGCCTGGACGTCGCATTCCAGTCTGGGAAGCCACCGGCGCTCGCTCAACCGTGAACTGGCGAATGTTGTTTATGTACATTGGGGCAACGTTGTTCCTCGCAGCCACTTGGCCAGCCTGATCAAGAACATTCATTGCCACTATACACTTAGACAACTTAGTTACATTCCCTGACCAGCTGCGTAGGTTTCTCGCCATATAACACTGACCCGGTAACCACCATTCATAGCAAGAGAGATGCTACGGTTTCTGTGTGTGATTAAATGGACTATATCCATTGCCCAAAATAAGTTGAACAAAAACAAACAAGAAACATGGGGTGTGGCTGTGTCGGGGACACGGCCGTTTTTGTTTTGCGTGAATACGTCTACGTTTTTACGTTCCCGGCACCGCTTCACTCGATCATATGGGGTTTCATGGGTACCGCTGGATTGATCTTGAGATGCTCTTTCCAACCATACACGATTCTTGAATTTCGACTTGGCTTTTGACGAGTATAGGCCGACATTGTGTTAAGTTTTAAATATTTTTTTTTACTTTAAACTCATACAATTTCATTATAACCACGCCACAAAAAATGTTTTAAACACTCAATTGATTGATCTCAATAAGAGCTGGTGATTAAAACTTAAACGAGCGTCGTAGCTATACTACGCGGAAATTATGAGACGCGGCGAAACGAACTCAAAATGGCGGTGCCCCCACCCCGCCGCGCGCAACGCTTCGCAGTCCTCACTCAACGTAACAAATTCTTTGATCCTTTGGCAATCGAGTGGTGTAATTTAATTTTAGATGTATACGATAGATTCGGATCTGCGATGTCAAACGGTATTCCCCGATTTTGTTATCTTTAGATTTTCTGGATTGCCCACTAAGGTTTCAAATTTAAAGACGTATTCACGTAAAAAAAGGTTTTTTTTAAAGGATGCTGGGTGCAGCTGACCCCGAGAAAGCGAGAAACTACCACGGATTCATTCAACTTCAAAAGTTTCGACGCGAAGTCGGCGCGACTGTACAGAAGTGCTGGTCGAGATGGTGGCGAAGTCTTGGTATAGAGACGGACGCCGGGGACAGCTGAGTTAGTAGTGGCAAGCCACCTAGCGCCAGACTACGGCGGCGTCCCCCATCAGCGACGACGTTATTGATGGTTGTCGCGCGTGCGGGGAAGGGGGGAGGGGGACTGAAGATCTGCGATAACTCCGGGGGAATAGCTGCCCTCCTCAGGGACGCTGCCACCTGTAGGCCTGGGTCGTGGGACCGCTCGCCGGCGTCGTGATGCACAGAACTGTCCCTGGAGCTGTTCCGCGGCTCCCAACTCCTGCATCTGCCGTCTGCACTCGACGCTCTTGACGCCCTGTCACGTGATTACGCCGTTAATGGTGCGTTTGGATACCTGCCGCGCCGTCGTCACTGTAGGCTGCCATGAGACGAGCGCGTTGTCATAAGAAGAGATTCATTTCAAGACCTGTTTTCAGGAATATTGGTTATTTCGATTGCGATGTTGCTAAGGATGATAGTGTGTTTGTGAAGCAAGTTACTACAGCAGAAGAGAGTTTCATTCCACTGAGTTTTATGTATCGTCTCGCTTTGCAAGGAATGACTGCTCATAATGGATCTGGTATTCTGGAGTTTTGGTTTTACAGACATCCTCACAACAGTACAGTGACTAGTGTTAATTATCTTAGTCAAATAGATTCAAAAAACATTGGAAAATAACGATACATTTTTGAGCCAACATATCCTCGAAAAACTCCAGCTAATTAATTTATATTACGATCGAATAATAAAGTTTTTGTTTCAGGTGAGGTTTTTTTTTTTTTTTTTTTTGGAGACAAGTCACAAATTCTCTCATTTAGAGTATCATAATATTCACCGGCTTAGTGGTATGGTAGAGTAGCTTCATATGTGCATGGCAACCAACAACGACAGAGCTGTAGGATGTCTGTAGAGTAAAGTTCAAATGAGAAAATAATCTTCGCCAACTTTGAGGGAGGGAACGCAGGGGAGGCAGTGTAGGTGACACTGCTGGCGCTATACAGACCAAACTGATAACATCGCTCTCTACTACAACGTTGTTGAATTCCGCTCTGAGCGACTAACGTTTTTTCGACAGGTAATATGCACACGCGGAGCAGCTGTCGCCCAACTACACTCGGCCGCTGTCACTACTGACCTGGACAACCCCACCCCTTCGTGCAGTGGCAGTGGATAATTTTCTCGTTTGGATTCCACTATACATTATGCTGAATGATAGCAAACAACCAACTTTCCCTGGTGTAAATCACTGTCTCTATGGATGGCACACGAAGGGTAGCTTACGTGTGGAGGGGAGAATCTTTCATTGTTACCTCACTTAAACTTTGTTATCGGGTTCATTCTGCGTATCCGAGGGCTAGGAAAACGGGAGCGCTAAGGGTGATCGAGGCCCGAGCAAGGCCCCAATTGGCGTGCAGTCGTTATATGGATAACTCACCTCTACGTGACTTTCAGCGGGGACCCTGTCATGTTATGACGTTAGTAATAGAGGTTTGCTGGAGGTCATTAAATCCTTTAAAAAATTCTTGTACCGAAGTTTTAGTAACTAATAATGATAATCCTTCTTATAAAAATATCCGCTTTTAAAATTACATATTAGAAACGGGAATAGAAAACAGACTCTAGAGTTCGAATGCGATGAGTTTATTGAATGTTACTCGTAAGCAGACATCTCTTAAAAAAACTTTTATTTTTACGGAATTTTTGCTTACCTTTTACCGTGCTTGATATTTCGAAATGCCGTCCTAGTCTTCCCCGTCTTGTACGTTGATATTGAAGGACTGATTTGGCTATCCCTGACTCCGACGTACGTTGCGTTAACTCATTACTGTGATTCCCAAATAGGGCCTTCATGCCTGTTGTGGTTCTGACATTCAACTCTTCTCTGATTTCACTAGAAATTTTGCTGTTTGGCAGTGANGGGCCTTCATGCCTGTTGTGGTTCTGACATTCAACTCTTCTCTGATTTCACTAGAAATTTTGCTGTTTGGCAGTGAGGAACCCGCTACAATGCGGGGGAAGAACGCGTGTTTCTGTTTCTGTACATAGGTACACAGACACGATTTGGTGTGGCGATTCTTTTGACGTGGACGTATTTCTTCTCTGGTTGGCTTCGCGAGGCTGTGCCAACGGGTCTGGTGTCCGGCCACTCCACACTGCGGGAGGTTCCCTGTTGGCTGGACTGCAGAGTGGCCAGTCGTTTACCAAGCGCTGATTGGCGTACCGGCGCTCCAGCATTTTACTGGCGTGTGCGGTCGGAGTTCGCTGTAGAAACGGTTGACCGTTATTGTTTCGCGCGTTTTTCAAACATCAGCGATGGAATTTTACTATTTAGTTTAGTCACCGTCGTCCATTAAAGAAAGATTGTTTTATAATCAATGTCCAAAGGAGTTAGACACGAAACGAAGTTTGTTTCTACAGACATCCTCACAACAGTACAGTGACTGGTGTTAATTATTTCAGTCAGATTGATTCAAGAGATATATGTTGGAAGACATTTGCAATTAATGAATTTGTTGATACTTCTAATTATGTTATTACTATTGCTCAGTCTCCTGTATTGTATTCTCGGCGTAGGCCTAAGTTTGAGCTAGGAGATGCGATTTGGATTTTTAGGAAGTTAGTTGGTACTAATGGTGAAGTTCGTGTGTTGAGTCGTGTGCAGTATGTTTATTGTGCTTAATTACATGTATGTTTTTTGATAAAAGTATTTTCATTTCCCCACTCCAGATCCCTTTAACACATTCGAAAACAGGTTTGACCTTGAACGTCAGTTGCAAGTTGGGACGGGACGTGCCAGCTTGCTCCCGGAAGTCATTTTTTTTTTTCTTCCCCCAACGAAGTAAAATGTAAAATATTTTGATTAGTTCTTGAAGCGCTTAACTTGATAAACANTTTTTTTTTTCTTCCCCCAACGAAGTAAAATGTAAAATATTTTGATTAGTTCTTGAAGCGCTTAACTTGATAAACAGTTGGTTGGGAATCTTCTGAGAAACGCACAGGAGTGCTAATTCACGAAGTCTTGCGATTAATCTTCATTACAGCGAGGGCGCACGAACCGTATCATCCGCCCGCGGAGGTGAATAATAGTCGTGCTCTCTCAACTCAGCAGGGTACAGACATCTGCCTGGGGCTCGGGTTATTCCTCGAGTTAAGAACGCGACTCGCTTTACGCAACGCTCTCCGCTTAACTCGGAGCGTGAACTTTATAATGTTATAAACTGCAGCTCGGGACGAACGGCAAAAGAAAAAAAAAAGTGCGTATTTCATTTTAGTGCGAGGTAAGAAAGTTCCCGCTTATGAAGACGCGAAACGAGTTCACGCGAAATTAAATTGATTAGTTTTTTTTTTAATGAAATGCTATCCACAAGAAAAAAAACGGACCTAGTAAGTTAAGGTTGACTGAAAATGATATTGCGAGACGGTGTCGTTTGTATAAACGATGTTAAATAAAACCAGCGGGGTTTCTCTTCTTTAGAAAAATATAACACCCGTTGAGTTTCGCAATTTCAGCTTGAAGTTACGTTGGCCTGCCCGTCTTGTCGATNTCTTTAGAAAAATATAACACCCGTTGAGTTTCGCAATTTCAGCTTGAAGTTACGTTGGCCTGCCCGTCTTGTCGATTGTCTTCGGCTCTACGTGTATAGCATCTAGTGTTTCGTTATTATTTGCAGGGGCACTTGGTTTTCGTGATTAGAATTGCACGCAAGCTAGACTTCGGAGTAGTATGTGCACACTTGCAGTTTTTACTGCGATTATTCGCTGCGTGTGTTTTGCGAGAATAAGTCTTGATATTTGACTGGCGCCAATCAGAATCAGGTTACATTGGTACTGCACGTCTGTGGTATTGGGCACTCGCCTAATGCGTTTAGCAATCGTAAACATCCAATCGCAGAAGTGGGTCTCAGCTGAAGTGTTTTGAAGTAAAATATAATGTCCCAAATTATTAGCGCAGTAATGGCTATTAGGACACAAATAAAAACACGTTTATTTCTGTTACGTCAATTATGGCATTTCTTTTCCTAGTTATTCGGGTGTTGAAGAGTATATGAAGTCTATAAATAAAAATAATTCCTGGTTTATTAATACTGCTGTTTAAAGTCTCACGACGAAGGACGAAGATGTTTGCCGGCAAGAAGTACTGCGCGAGGCTATCACAAACCCGATGGCGGCATCCTTGGCCAATACAAGGACCTCAAGGACGTGATAAGTCTCAAGGACACGATAAGTCTGCGGGATGCAGATAGAGGCAGCGAAGCAGGTCATGGCGAAACGTCTTGTCCGATCACGCCATTCCGAGCAGGAAACGTACTAGGCCGGCGTAGATTAGAATAATCAGCTGTATTATGAGGAGTGTTTCAGTTCCTACAGTGGACGCGCGATTTTCTGCCAAATAATTTTAAATCTACGTTACATATATGTAGGGCCACTGACTTTGCGCGTAAAAATCGGAGCACACAGTAGACTCCAATACTATATATNATAGGGCCATTGACTTTTCGCGTAAAAATTGGAGCACACAGTAGACTACAATACTATATACACACCTCAGCTGTTGTTACACCTCCATTGGCTGTCGGTGCCGTGTCCGTCTTTGACCAAGCCACTCAGGACTAAGTAACTCCGACACTGAACATTCGTGATTCGTGCGCAAACGGTTAACACGGGTCAGAACATTATTTAGCCAATCAAAGAAGTTGGACGACCCTACCGTGCCTTGGGCTCTATCTTGTCTCGAAATATTTTCGCGAAATATCACTGCCCCTACATATATGTATTCATTAATAAATACTCATCATATTGGGCGAATTTATCACTGCTATTAAATTCATCGCAGGAGACACTGGGTGGCCCTAAATGACGACCTGTGGTACATTCCAGAAATGGTTTACATTTACGTAAAACTGACTTTTTTACGTTAACGCACTCTGACCCAGTGTAGGCCTACACATTTTTGTACATTACACTGGTGTAGGTAATTTTTTTTCTGTACTGCACACTGCGAAACTCAATGACCAATGCTCTTACCTGTGCGTAAATGATTCGCAAACCGTCTTACTGGTCGAGGTTGTAATTTGATTGAATTCCTGTAGCCAAACATACAGCCAACGTCCGGCTCATTGGTTGCCACAACGAAACAAGTTTTGTCGACTTAAGTACAGCACGCACCATAATTTTTTTGTTTGAACAACTGAAGCCGTAAATAAAATTTGGTCTGAAAGGGTTAATTCGATATACACAGACTTACGAACAATGCCATATCCACATAAAAAATAAATATGTTCGTGGTTTTCTAATACATATGTATCCAATAAAATGAATTTAGTTAATAACAATAAGTAACACATTGTTACAAAAAAATACTGGGCTCTACACGTTATTTCTCAGTTAAAAAATTAGGCTTTATTCTTGAAAATATCATTTGTCGCGGAAAAATAAGATTTTTTAGAGGTTACAGTAATGACAGAATACAGTTATAGATTTCCGTTTATAAATGGGGACTTTTACGGAAATATACGCAAACGATATCAATAATGACTAAAAACGAAACTGACCTCCGTAAATACATATACGGAACATAGCCGTTTTTCCTATAGCTAGATACGTGCAAAATTCGCGTTATTATTTGGTAACCTGTTAGACTTCACTTCCCTATACCGGCTTGAGCACAGTTCGTGATTTCATTGGCTGCTGTTAACTAAACAGCGTCATTTTCCTGTGTCACCGCTTTGCTGGTGATTGGCTGCTAAGCGTTTGAGCGCTTACTATTGGCTTAAAGTCTCCTTAGGACGAGCCAAACAAGTTGTCTGCAAATGGCAACGGTTAGAGGAACATACAACATCTTGGAGTTTAGTATGCCGCCAAATAATAACGCCAATTGCTGCACGTCTGTACCTATAGCTTTCGGTTTTGGGAACGGACAATGCCGAGTATACACGAAGTTTTCTTCGCAACTGTAACCATAAAAAGTATTGATTCTGCTGCAGTTAGGATATTCACGTCACGCGAAAGGGGGAGAGAGAGCCTTACTTCACAGCAACAAGAATGATATTCGTCAGGGCACATTATGGGAGGGCAGACTACATGTAGCGTCTGCATTGGAAAGTAAGAGCGTGTGTGTGTGTGGAAAGGAAAGGAGGGAGGAGTATGTTTGTACTTGCAGGAGGAGGAAAGGGAATTTCTACCTTGAGTGCACTAAGGAACTCCTCCTTAGGCCCTGCGGTAGCCCTCCTTTAACCCCGTAGGGTGTGGCGAGGATTTAGGTCCACGTGGGTAAGGAAGATAACTTACATGATGTATCCAGGATAATAGTCCTTGATTTGTTTAGACTCTGCACTTGCGACTTGCATCGTAGGAAGAGGAATAGTGTTCCTTATGTCAGAACTTAGACCTACTTCTTCCAACATAACAAAGTAGCATCACACACTTGTAACAGTTAACAACACTTAAAACACTCAAATGTTACTAAAAATTTAAAAATGAACGTATGTCCCATTTTATAAATACCATATTCATATCGCACACATAAAAATGGCTAATTGTAAGAGAAGGCAACTCCCCTAAACTTCGCCATTTAATAAAGCCAGAAATAAAATTAATTATTAAATAAATACACTATATATATTAGCAATAACTACGGAGAGATTCATGAATTCACGGAAAGTTTTGTGAATTTTAAGTAAAATTCGTTATTAAAAAAGCGATATGTCTGTAATTTGACGAAAAGTTCTAGAGAATTATTTACCAGAAATTTTCTGGAATATTACGGATATTTTTTTAGTGAAAACTTTTCTGCAGTATGTGTGTGAAATGAGAATTCTGTAACTGCAATACCGGAGACCTGAGATTCGACTGAGAACATGGTTAGTTGTGTGAAGATTGTATCATTATCAGAGATGCCCAAATAATACGTTTCACCATGTAGAGGAAGGGGGGTGTATGTCACCGCGCAAAGATTTTCGTGGTTCACCCCTCTCTGTTCTTGACGTGACAGTTATCAGTAGGGCCAGTGACTTTTCGCGTAAAAATTGGAGCACATAGAAGACTTAAATACTATATACACACCTCAGCTGTTGTTATATCTCCGTTGGCTGCTGGCGCAGTGTCCGTCTTTGACCAGACCACTCAGGACTAAGTAACTCCGACACTGAACCTTCGTGATTCGTGCGCAAACGGTTAACACGGGCCAGAACATTTTTTAGCAAACCAAAGAAGCTGGACGACCCTACAGTGCTTTGGACTGTATCTTTTCTCGAAATCTTTACGCGAAAAGTCACTACCCCTAGTTATCAGTGACTCGGCGAATGTTATGGATTTATTCGATGAGATCATAGGCATTCTTTAGAATTTTATATATCTGTGTTACCATTGGATAGCAGGTATTGTGACTCTCATTGGAGATCTGAGAGCCAGTAGAAGCCCTGCAAGGAAACGAGAATCGTCTGCTGCGTTACCTATAGTCCGCGGTAAATAGGCGACTCTCTACGCAGCAGCCAACAGACAAATGGCTTTGCTGCAACCTGATTGGACCGATTCGTACCCAAGGAGTGCATGAAAACGTTTTTTAAGGTGACTGTATTTAAAATTTATAGATAGAAATAATATTAACTTTTAAAATTTGATATATAAAAATAAAAATAAATGGCGTGTGTGGAGTGCACCCAGGGCAAAGCAACACCCTCCGAGTGACGGTCTTTCCAGCTGGGACCCGTAGGTGACCGTCATCCCCGGGCATGACAG
>NQII01001648.1:203161-230966 GCA_002778355.1 Clitarchus hookeri | reverse complement strand
GGAACGGGCTTTGCGTCAGATTGGCAACTGCATGCTGCGAGAAGGTTCCCCTCTATTGGCTGGGCTGCCGGCTGGCGAGTAGCTTACCAGACGCTGGTTGATGAACGCCGTTCCAACGTCTTGCCGACCAGTGAAGCCGTTTTGCTCGCATTAGCGGTTTCAGTTTGCAGTATAAGCGGCTGGTGATACACTCGGAGGCGTGTTGCAACGTAAGGACATTCATGGCCGATACTGTACACAGCAAAGTGATCAGTGTCTTAAATGCACGTTCCTGCAGGTCTTGTTTCTGAGTGGTTGATGCTAATATCTACCAGCACCCGGCACGCAGCTCATTGGCTGTGAGAAGCAAGAGCTCAGCCAGTATGGTGAGATGGTCCAAACCGGGTCATAAAATACTAAAACATCACCAACTAAAAAAAATTATATCATTTAGTAAATAACAATAATGTGAATTAAAATGTTATCTTCCAGTTACAATTTGCATTCACTCGAGTAATTTATTACAGTGCACTTTCTACGCATTGCGATCGTATATCAAACGCAGCAACTGACCGTAATTCACCCGACGTAAATGGCGAATAGGGTGAACGAACAGGGTGAATCGGTTCAGTAGCAAACACCAGAAAATAATCACTAAAATTAAATAGGATTTTAAAAATTTTTTAAAAATGTTCCTTAATGCCAGCGTTTGTTCATTTGGAAAAGTTGTTTGAACACCCCTCTTGTTGAGTTGCACTACCACACCATGAACGAGCATAACGTCGTTGAAGGGACGGAAATGACACATCATACCTCCAAGTCAGCGGTGTTTTGAGATTGAACTTGCCCATCTGTTAACGAAAATAAATACTGCATAATAATTTCACACCATCAAGGACGTTGAAATGGATTATCCTTTCGCTCTATAAACACTGGCCCAATTCACCCTATTGACACTAAACATTAAAAAAAATTAAGTTCGGGACACGGACTGCACCTTGCGATTAAACTAAAATAACTTATGATATGTGTTAGTTCCGTGAGTGATTCGCTGTGCTTGAATATTGCAATTAATATTATTTATCTATGAAATAAAATTAAAACTGTTAAAATAAGGAAACAGTGAAAAACATACACGTGTGATTTCTTACCTCCACAAATGAGTGAAGAACTGGAAAGAAGCTGCGCGCGTCACTTTGCACACTTCCACTCCAACCTTGCTGTTGAACTCTTTCAATGGTAGATATCAGCATTGTTCAATATCCTCTTCGCTTACTGGTGAAAGCGCGAAATACACGAATGACCCGATTCAGCCATCGAACCGATTCAGACCGTTTTGCCGCACAGTGTGCACCATAACTAGAGACCAGGACATCACGTAGATTCATTTGGGGACACGTCATACTTCAACCACGTGCACATTTCAGTTTCTGTTTCTTTTTGAATCACACAGTTCGTCAGACACAGCCCGGACGGCTTTTGCAAGAAAAACGAGGACTGAATGACCTGCTACCTGATCCGAGGGTTAGCTAGGCAAAAAAATGATTAACTAACTGATGGTCGAATGCACAAAGGATTTTCAAATCAAGCGTCTTGCCGAGTTCGCGATATCCCCGGGACTATAAACATAGCGGTATTTAAGTGTAACACGCGCGTTTATAAACTGAGCCCGAAGTATTTCGCAAGTTTATGTGGTGAAAAGACGGACTTCAAGTAGCATGTATTTAGACACGTGGTACGCAGCTGTGAGGCATTAACGAACCGGCATCACTACGACAGCGACCATCAAACAAACGATGTTGTTCTGAGTACACAAACCACTCTGCGAAGTCTAGCATCCTGTATAATGAGTTCGCGTTATATCAGGGGCTCTATAACTCACTGCGTGACCGAATGGGTTGATGAATTGTTCGTAGTAAACAGCTGACTCGTTTTGTGGGGCTGTGTGCCGTAAACTCCTCGATCGCTCATCTGAAAGCAGAGTTATGGGTAGATGATGCCCGTTTCGGTGGCCATGGCGGACCTGAGCTCCTTTCAACCCCTGCAGCTCGTCGGCTGCCTAACACCCAGGAATCTTGAGCTACACGCGAGCTTTGCGTTGCAAACTATCCGTGATTTCCTTTTGCCTTTCTCGCTTCGTGGCTGGCNGGGGGGGGGGGGAATAGTTGCGAATCCATTTGCCTGTGATTAGAGACCTGCAGTATTCGTGCCATTACGTGACCGCTAACTACACTGTCAAGTTATGTTCCTTTGAGGAGTGTGCGCGTAAATACTCGCGGCTAGGCTTATATGGGAATTTATTCGCCCTTGGAGGCAAAATTCACACTTTAAGAGTTTTACTGTTTCGCTGGATCAATCAGAATCTCTATGCAAACAAGAATTTACCAGTATAACTAACAAGCCTACTTTTCTCTACACGGATGTAAATAATTTTGGTGAACTTTTTAAAAGTTAGATGGCATGCGTGTCTTGACGTCTCGTCGACAGCAGCATCATAAGAAATGAAACCAGAAACAAATGCAATACTACTAGTGAGACGATAAACGTGTTCCTTACCCCGGGACTCAAGTCCAGAACGCCTTTTGCCGTAAACTGACGTGCACCGAACTGTATGACGGAGCATCAACTTCAGTTGTAATCAGTCTGAAGTTTTGGTAGACTGGGTTTACCGACCTCATATATTTACAGGGATATCATTCTGAGAACAAGTGCGTGAGTCACTCAAATCATGTAAGTTTACGTGGTTTACCGTAGCACTACATGTGTGCAGAATTGAGTGGAAATAGGTTGGTTCTCGAGATATGGCATAAAAGCTTTCTTTACTTATTTGGCGCTATCATAAAAAAGGCCTAAAACAGGCTCTGTATAGGCATATCTGATGTTTGTAATAGATACTGCCAGCATACAAAGTTTGGTTGGATTTGGTTATATTATTCATTAAATACGGCCAACTTTTCAAAATAATTTATATCGCAACCATAAAAAAAATTCCGACCTAATTAAATTTTGTAAGTTGGCCTACTCTAGTGCTACGTGTGTGGGAAATTTAGTGGAATTAGTTGACTAGTTCCTAAGATATTATGTAAATGTTAAATTTTGTCTCCTGGCACTATCTTACAAGAAAGCGGCCAAAATAATATCTCTGTAAGCACAGTTGGTTCTTCTGATGGATTCTCTCAGTATACAAAGTTTAACTGAAATTGGTTAAATTGTTTAATATATATGACCAACTTATCTAAAATATTTATATGACAGTTCATTTCGCAAATATTGTCAGACACACTTACACTGTAAAAAAAAATTGTGTAACTTTACACTAAATGTATGTGACAGTAGTGTCTCCACTGACGTCAGTGTAATTTTATACCTACATATGTCAATGTTTTTTTTACTTTACGTCCCAGTACATTTATTTTACAAATTAGTAAAATAACATATACATTGTACAACTATTTTTTTACATAGAATGGTGTAAAATTACTTTTACTATGTAGCAGAAAATAAACTGCAACATTCGTGTAATTTCTCTCCACGGAAAGTAAATTTACACAGACATCGCAATTGTAATTTCACCATTGTAAATGTGTATTTTCTCACTTAAAAAAAATAAAATCGCAGTTTGACTGTAATTGTAATTCCACAATTTCTGCACATTTTACACTATTTTACTAAGTAATGTTACCGTCAGCATACGTTCTTTTACTACTGTGTCATGTTAATTCACATACTTTAGATGTGTACAATTACAATTTTCATTTTATTTTACTTAGTTTTGTAACTTGGTAGTTTAAAATAGTTATAAAAAAGGTATCTCCAAAATGTGGGTAACAATTGACTTCAGATATAGGAAAGGTATACGAAAGCCAGCATATTCCATCAGCGGGAGTTAAATTTCCTTTTGAAAACACAAAAGTAGTTCGAAGTAGTTCTACTCCCTACCGCTAGATCGCATGGTTTAAAAGAATACTTGTAGTTATATTTGAATTCATACACAGTAAGAAAATGTTTTAAACTGAACTGAACATTTCTTGCAATTATACAATAGCTAGTACTTTTATAAAAAATTTCTTGTTAACCTGTTGCATTTGTATTTGTGCAAAAATAAGATTTGTAGAACTACAGAAACTTTCTTGCAGTAATATTAACACTTTGTTAACCGCTGAAAACCTCTTCGAACAAGCCCAATAGGTTTGCACTAATTAGATTAGACGTATTTAATTGAATGACATAAAAAAAAATTTGTCGTGTGAAATGCCTATATTTATTTTACATGAAAAAACGACGCGTATAGATTAAAGATTCGACAGCATTTCAAATACAGCAGGATGCATGCAGGAAAATTAGTGTAAAATTACAAATATTGTACTCGTTTTAGCAAATTACACATAACATGTCAAATTACAGAAAATTTGTATACATAAATATACTCTCACAGATAAAACGTATATTTGACAGTATTGTGGGCACGTCAAAACTTGAACGAAATTCACAANTTTTTTTTTTATTATTTAACACGTATCTTGTGTGGCTTGATGCGTAAATATTTTCCCCATCTTTGTCTGAGAATATTACGTTACGATAGCAGTTGCATTCTTAGGCATTAAAGTCCATTTTGAAGCCCTTCGTGAGTTCCCTATAATTATTTGACGGTATTCTGCACATAAACTGTAAAATACTCTGTTCTGTGGTAACGCAAACATTTCATGTGCAGTCAAGCAGAAGAAAGATTTTTACAAGCACTTATGCCGTCTAAAGATCTACGCAAATTAATTGTTCAAAAGTGATTTGTAGGCTTGAAAATGCATTTTATTACGGCTCGAACAACATTCAAAACGTGAGAGTTTTGGGCTGAATTTTATGGCTTGAAGGTGTAGCAGTGCATGTGATATATTATTTAACACGTATCTTGAATTTCATGATGCGTAAATCTTTCCCAATCTTTGACCGTGTATATTACGGGCATGTTCCGACATTAAGGGAACTGCCTGTGCTATTTTCTGAGGCTCTGCTGAAGTTCTACTCTAATGCAAATAAAATTAAGGACAATGAACCACATTCGTGCGTGTATATCATAATAACACGCCTATTTACATTATTTACATATAAAATATAGGTAACAGTTCAATTTAGCCAATAAATTAATGATAAATTATGATACATGACACAACTAAATACATTGGTGAGTTTTCAAAAACCCGCATATAGAACTGTGTTTCAGACTGCTTGGAAATAATTTATTATACGTGGATTTCCTGTATTTGTGTATGCAACACGGCTGAAGTTGACTTTGCAAAACATGTCACACCCATAACAGAACCGTCGAACGTAGCATAGAAACGGTATTTTAATTCAGAGGCGTAAGATATTAAGGTGTCTGCTTTCCTGAGTTGAGTAATTATGCTTGACGCAGCATTTATTTATGTTCCCACCACTTATATATTTTAAAAAATTTAGATGATGGTTTACCTCAGCAGATGTTACGAGCACGATCGTATTTCATATATATGTATAAGTTAAAAACTGCTGCTTACCATAAAGCGAATATAGTTCGGTTACTGACTTCTTAAAACATGTGGTGTTTTCTGTTGCGGAATGATACATAGTTGCGAAATGATACATAGTTGTGTATGAATGGCACATGTGGTGTAATTTTTTAATGCAGTCTTTATGCTTCTCGTTTACATATTTTTGTGCAATACTAGCAATGCAATGGAATCTGATGGAGAACTGTTTCAAATGTCCACTGAATATGTATGGACCAGGGGCTAAGTTTATTTTTTTCAGGTGAAGTAATTTAATATATTTTTGTTGTGGATAGGCGGCCAGATGCATCCTTCCTGCCGCCTCGCTTCCACTCGGCGTCGACGAGGGCCCGTGCGTGCGCTATCTCTGTCGGCGGCGTGACATTTCGCCGTCGCAGCAATGCGCAGCGTAGAGACCAACACCAAGCTGCATGGTCCCGCAACACGTTGCGTTGCTCCTACTCGCTGTGGTGGCCACACCAGCATTCAACTGCTACCAATTAGAGCTCTGACCAAGCTCAAATAACCAGAATAGTTATGGATCTATGTCTGGAGGGGGAGTGCACACACATCTGACAGCCTGATGTGACTTCACAGCCTGAAGTGGCCTTCACGAAAGCCGGATGTTATGGAAATCCTGAGGTTCACTCTCCAAAGCTGCTTTGAATTTGTTCTCCTGCTATACCCTAGGGCTCAGGTGCAGGAGGAGTGGCCTTGGTCAAAACACGAGGCGTCTAGCGCGTCGAAATTCTGTGGTGGCCACACCATGGCTAACGGAGTGAGGACGACTACAGGCGAGTAACGGCCTGTCTGTGCACAGACAAACAGTTACGGTGAGGTTATGTGCAGCCTTCCAGGGGTCGTATATATTCCTCGCCCTGCGGCGAAAACCCGCTAACAGAATTGCACTTCCCAGATGGAGCCTCGACCTGGCAAGCCGGGGCGGAACCCGGGGTGGCGGAGCTCCTACGAAGGGATTGCCTGGCGTCCTGGAGGAGTTGGGCTGTCCTGGGGGAAAACTCAGTGTGCATATCTGAAAATTGTGGGTGCCCAGGGGATCAGCGTGAAAGCCCCGGCTTCGGCCGTGCTGATCGCGGGTCGGACTCTGAGTGGCAGTGGTTGAACCTTCTGCTTGGAAGGAGACTTGGAGGTGGGTACTTGCCTGGAGGGTCGGCCCTGTGTGTCTGTAGAGTCAGTAGCAGCTGCCGTGGAACGCAAGCGTGCCAGCTCACCTCAGGTGTTGGTTACGAAGGGTTGGTGTTCACTAACGAAGGGTCGCCGGTCTGGTCCGCCTAGTAAGAGGACTCGTTCACGAAGCGGTTTCGTAGAAGTTGGATAGTCCTCGGCCCCATCAAGGTGGCATGTGCGGATTCAACTCTGTATAATGCTGTTGACAGGTGAGGTGGAACCACCTTCGGGTGGAGAACATCCATCCACTGCAATTGGAAAGGGCGTAATCTCTTTCTATTGGCAGCATTCAACTGCTGCCAATTATGAGCTGTGTTCAAGCTCAAAACTGGCATGTTCTGGAACTATGGCCTGGCTGAGTGCACCTACACGTCATGATACCTGATGTGAATATGTCTGTGGTGACAAGTCAAATGCCTGGAAGTCCTGAATCCTGAGGTGCACTCTTTCTACGAGCTCTGGAAGGTTTCTCCTGTTACACCAATGTGGATCAGGTACAGGAGGGAGAGCTCTGGCGAATGCAATTCGCTGTATTAGATTACAGAAAATATGTACCTGGCCAGCGAATGTCTCGGATTCAATAGATTCTTTCTAAAATTGAAATTACGATCTAGTGAGACACTCTTTACGATTACTTTTGTATGAAAACTGAGATTATAACTAATAACCCATTGTAGCATGCCAATATTTAATTCTTTTTTATAAATTAAAAATTTTATTGAAATAATTTTTTTATTTAAATAATATTTAGTGTTACATGTTGCTGGGAAGGAGGGGGAAGAGGTGCCCATGCATGTGACNACACTCTTTACGATTACTTTTGTATGAAAACTGAGATTATAACTAATAACCCATTGTAGCATGCCAATATTTAATTATTTTTTATAAATTAAAAATTTTATTGAAACAATTTTTTTATTTAAATAATATTTAGTGTTACATGTTGCTGGGAAGGAGGGGGAAGAGGTGCCCATGCATGTGACGTCAACCGATTTGGTTGTTCCAAATTCACCTGGTATTTTCCTACTGCTACCATCCCTACATAGTTTATGAGAAAATACGTAAGGTGAGAAGGGAAGTCAACCAATAAAAATACCTGGCCAAAATGGTTACCTTATATTTCACAAAGTTTCTGACAAAATAAGTAAGACGGGAAGGAGTGGAAGTTGGCCAGTGAAAATTATGTGGTAACTAGAAGTACTATTTCCATTGTATCAATCCGCGCCTCCCCACCACTCAGCTGCGTTTTATAAAGGCTGGATCGTGCTGAAATCTCCCACTCCAATATCAGGGCTTCCCGTCTGCATATCCGAGTACCCTTCTGCTTCGTCGCCATTTTGCGTTTAGTGAGAGAGTTTGAGAAATCACAGTCGCCTTCCATTTTGCTTCGAGTTGTTACTCGCGAAGGTATGTTATGTTTTGAAGTAAACTTTTATTAACTGGTTAAATTAATTTTGGCAACGAGCTAAATAGTTTTTTTTATTGCAGGTTGCTATTTTCAATTATATAATGACTGTATTATTTTTTGTCTTGTGTACATGTTAAAATGCAAAGTTATTATTAACTACGTTAATTTTATTTTGTGCAGTGATCGGCACAGTGCGCCAGGTCCCCTCACCAAAGGTCCGCGCTTGCCCTGTCAATGAGCAGCGGAGCATTTTATCACCAACTGCTATTTTGCAACTTGTTGCAAATTCTTTTGAAAGTAAGTACTAGCACTGTCAAGGTAATTAAAAGTTATGTATTTTGTTCGCGTATATGNCGAGGTAATTAAAAGTTATGTATTTTGTTCGCGTATATGTTTTTTTACACAAATTGCCCTTTTATAGGTTACCGCTGTTCACAGTCGCAGGTCCTGTCAATTCTTAGAGTTGCGTCTTCAGTCGGCTTGCGATTCTGTCTGTACGGCCTTAAGGCCCCCGTCTACCTGGAACTTTTTCCCACGTCTAGGCCGAGAAGCGCGGGAGCGATAAGGGCGACANCAGCGGAGCATTTTATCACCAACTGCTATTTTGCAACTTGTTGCAAATTCTTTTGAAAGTAAGTACTAGCACTGTCAAGGTAATTAAAAGTTATGTATTTTGTTCGCGTATATGTTTTTTTTACACAAATTGCCCTTTTATAGGTTACCGCTGTTCACAGTCGCAGGTCCTGTCAATTCTTAGAGTTGCGTCTTCAGTCGGCTTGCGATTCTGTCTGTACGGCCTTAAGGCCCTCGTCTACCTGGAACTTTTTCCCACGTCTAGGCCGAGAAGCGCGGGAGCGATAAGGGCGACACTGCCACGCGCATCAAGTACGCCATCGCCGCTAAGCGCAAGGCTCTGAACTGGCGTGCAGTGTTCTCGTCGTGCTGCGTGTACCTATGGGACTTTCAGCGGTGACCATATTATTTTATTAGTGGGAAGTCTTTAGGAAGGTTCAGTGCAGGCGCCTATAGTAGTTTTGTATGTATCTGATGCGTGCATTTTGAGCTACAGCGCCTTGGAAAGGCCGTTTTTAGCGGTTTTGGAGTGCTCTGAACTGATGTTTCTAACGTACGTGATATTTTGAAAGTACTTAACAGCTTTCGTCTGAAGTGTGTGTTCTTTTCGTAGATCAGCACGATGGACGCACGCTTAATAGTTTCGTTGAAAAACGTGTATTTCGAACACTCTGCAACGCAGTTCAAGCGCCAGGTAGACGGGCGTCTTAAGGAAACCTCCACATCTTCACGCTAATACAAGTGGTGAGTATTTTCAACCACGTGACTAATATTTTGTGTGTAATTTTTAAATATAATTTTTTACATTATGTGGTGAACTTGTGTCCAGCTGAAGTGACGTCCGTGGTAGGACGTCAGAGTGTGTCCTTTTGTCCAAGTCAAATCTTCCGATTCACGGGAGTCCCTAGCAACGCAGTCAATCGTTGTTAGGAGAGTATGACTGCAGTCTTCCCTTCCTTCCCTTCTTCTGATATGTAACTCTAATGTCTACATGCAAAACTATGTGTGAGGATTTTAACTATACTTGTTGACAATAAAGTTCCAAGTAATGTGCCTAGTAGAAAAAATTTGTCACTTAAATAAAACATTACTCTCATTCATAAATAACTTGCCTATAGTATGGTTCAGTGAAAAAAAAAATTTCATAAGAGAATTTGTTCTGCTACACAGTTCAATATTAAATTTAAAAAAAAAAGTGAATAATTTTTACTTGGAAGCAGAGTAGTTACACAGGCTTTGTTGGGATATGTATTTTTTTTTCATAAAGTTTAGCTTAACCACCAAACATTTTTTGCATAATTGCTGTTAACGAACTGTGACCAGATTATTAATATTATCCGTACCCGTANTTTTTCGCTCGTTCCGCGCTCTCGCTTGCACTTCAAGCCTTACATGGAACGCCTCAGAGCGAGGTAACGCCGCATGAGTCATGTTTTTTCGTGCGTGCAGCCGGCTCTATCGAATTATAAGACGTTGTCACGTCAAAAAAAAGGGAATAATTTTTACTTGGAAGCAGAGTAGTTACACAGGCTTTGTTGGGATATGTATTTTTTTTTCATAAAGTTTAGCTTAACCACCAAACATTTTTGGCATAATTGCTGTTAACGAACTGTGACCAGATTATTAATATTATCCGTACCCGTATGTTGCAGGTTTTTTTCTGCTGAAGTCATCAGCTCGGAGGGCGGCCCTGTCGAAGTGGAAACCCACGGAGCGTCCTGGGGGGAGGGGAGGTTCCAACTTCTTTCGCCTCCTACTGTTTCTGGGGTAAGTGCAATACGGTCGCTAGGATTACATTGTAGTTTCTGCAGCAAGTATTTTTGCATCCGGGAATCTGGAATAAAGTACTATAGTACAGCGTATCCACAAGCCTCACAGAGAAGAGGAGCAAGTCTGAGAGAAGTGCGGGGTGCAGATTGGGCGGAAGGATAACTCGGAGCGGCATTCGAGGAGCTGCAATGGCACAGTGCAGCAGAAAGCAGCTGGCAACTTCAAGTTTTGTAATGTCCCGTTTGCCAACACAGCAGATGCCCGAAGGCATGGAAAGGGGTGTACATTTAATCTGGCGAAGAAGATGTTTCCTTGTAAGAACTGCGGCAAGGAATATTCCAAGGCAGACGAGCTGAAAGTACATGCGAAGAAGTGTGCAGGCCCCCCCCCCCCCCCCCCCCTTTTNCCCCCCCCACATTTTTTTTTCCAGCGCCAGCGAAGAAGGCCAGACGTGAAGTAAGTTTCCATTCCACCCAGTAACAGCTAGCATCAGTACCAGCACCGCGACTGAAGATCGTCGTGGGGCCGGACAAGTTCCACTGGGAACTTGTCCGGCCCCACTGGGAACTTGTCCAGCCTCACCGGGAACTTGTCCGGCCCCACGACGATCCTCGGTCGCGGTGCTGGTGCTGGTACTGATGGCGGACAACCGACTGCCCACGGATTTGTGTTGGCCGAAACTGTCTTTAGGGGCAACTTGAAGACATATGTGGCAGAAAATACAAGTGACCAGGCCAAGGATGTGTGCAAATATGTGGAAGAAATGAAACAGAGTATCATCGACCAGCTGCAGGAAGAAGTAATTGAAAATGGACCAATAAAATTTAATTTGTTCCTGGAATGTGACGATGACAAACCTGATCTTNGCAGGAAGAAGTAATTGAAAATGGACCAATAAAATTTAATTTGTTCCTGGAATGTGACGATGACAAACCTGATCTTCAAAAAAATGAAGTAGACCAGCGCGCTTTCCAGACCAAAAATTTGCCTATTTACAATGAATATGACGTGGAAGAAGCTGTGGCAGCCAGCTCTATCAAAATTTGCAAATTAGATGAGTACATGACAAGGGGGTCTGGATGGACACTCACAGCAGTAAAGAGAATGCAGTTCAGAATAAATAAATTNGCAGGAAGAAGTAATTGAAAATGGACCAATAAAATTTAATTTGTTCCTGGAATGTGACGATGACAAACCTGATCTTAAAAAAAAATGAAGTAGACCAGCGCGCTTTCCAGACCAAAAATTTGCCTATTTACAATGAATATGACGTGGAAGAAGCTGTGGCAGCCAGCTCTATCAAAATTTGCAAATAAGATGAGTACATGACAAGGGGGTCTGGATGGACACTCACAGCAGTAAAGAGAATGCAGTTCAGAATAAATAAATTGGACCCCTTGCGAGCACCAAGCTACATCGATTTGCCAGCGCCCATAAAAAACAGCGAAGCCGTGATAAACCCGAAAAACGAGGATCACGAGTGCTTCTAGTGGGCCATACTCGCCAGATACATTGAATGCTGGAATCCTGAAAGAGTAAATAATAGATACAGAGAACTGGAAAGCAAGTTCGATTTTAGTGGCATTGAATTTCCCTTCGCCTCTGCACCAGATATCGAAATTTTAAAAACAAAATCCTGTAGTGACGGTTAATGTATTCATAGTTAATGACGAAATGAAGGTGGCACCAAGACGTGTCTGTGATGAAGAGAAGCCCATATATTTCGATCTCATCCTCCTCACCATCGAAGGGAATGTACTCCACACATACATAAATAACTTTTCTCGCCTGGTGAGACCTCGAATGACAACCCACGAGGAAAAATTACATATTTTAAAAAGGTGTTGCACATACTGCGAGTGACAGAAAAGACATGCGGCGAATAGATGCTGGTGGAGCACAATAAGTATTGCAGCCCTCACGTTCTTGCACGGATTGAGATGCCAAGCCACGACCAGAAGGGAAGAAGACCAACCCTCAAATTCATAAACCACAACAATGCAGACAATATGCCAATAGTTATATACGCTGATTTCGAGGCAATATTCATGCCCATTCAAACCTGCCAGACCGACCTCAAACATCCAGCACGCACTCTTACCAAAAACATGAGCCGTACAGTTTTTGCTATGATGTTCAAGTCGACCATGGCATCATACCTGCCGTAAAAACCACAAGTCTGCCAATGGGGCCGAAAATTTACACTGGGGAAGATGCTGCATAGAAATTTATTGAGGAAATCGTGGACGTTGGAAATAGAGTGAAGGAAATTTATGAAACAAGTGAACCCATGAAGCTGCTCAGCCACTTTGAACTAGTGAATTATGCTATGGTAGTTATCTGCTGATACTGCGAAGAAAAATTCACAACTGACAACTGGAAGGTAATGGACCACGACCACTTCGCCGGAAACTACNATTGAATTATGCTATGGTAGTTACCTGCTGATACTGCGAAGAAAAATTCACAACTGACAACTGGAAGGTAATGGACCACGACCACTTCGCCGGAAACTACATTGGGGCCTCCTGCAATAACTGCAACAAACTCCACCGCCATCCGAAAATATTGCCTGTATTCTTCCACAACTTGACGTATGACGAGAACTTTATTATAAAACATCTGGGATATGTCGAAGAAAACATATTCTTCATCCCGCATACAGAGGAGAAATTAATAACGTTCTCGAAATCTCTGGGGGGAGATTCACCTTACAATNTTTATTATAAAACATCTGGGATATGTCGAAGAAAACATATTCTTCATCCCGCATACAGAGGAGAAATTAATGACGTTCTCGAAATCGCTGGGGGGAGATTCACCTTACAATGTATAGATACTTTCCGCTTCGTGTTGCCAGCCTCACCACCCTCGTCGAAAACCTGCCGAGAGACCAGCTGAAAAATACAGCAAAGTTCTTCATTCCAGACGAGCTGGAAATAGTATGGAGAAAGGGAGTGTTTCCCTAAGATTACATAGACAGCTTGCAGAAACTTGAAGAGACGCAACTGCCCTTCAGTGACAAATTTTATGATACATTGACGGACATGGCCATAAGTGAAGTAGACTATGCTCGTGCACTTAAAGTCTGGGAAAAACTGGACTGTTAGACAACAGAAGATTATACCAATGTTTATTTAAAAACATATGTGTTGCTGTTATCTGATATTTTTGAAAACTTTAGGAAACTGTGCCTGGAAACCCATGACCTGGACTGTGTACCTGGAAGTGTAGAACAATATCTGATGAAAACATATCACTGACGAAAATGGAAAACTAATCAATATTTTTTGATAAACTTATTTATGCCGGATTTTCAGTGCTTGACCTCTCCAAGACTTTAATGTTCAGGTTACATCACGACACCATGGAAAATAAGTATGAAGACAACATTAATTTACTGTATACAGATACTGACTCATTAATTTATGAAATTTAAACGTAGGATTATTATAATCAGACCTGACTGAAGACCCCTCACTCTTGCATGAGATGGATGCCAGTTCCTACCCCCCCCCCCCNCACACCACTGCTACTCCCCCACCAACAGGAAAGTAGTGGGGAAATTTAAAGGTGAGAGTGGTGGGGAACTGCTGAGTGAGTTCGTGGGGCTGCGTGCCAATATGTATAGTTATGTGTGTGCCAGTAAAGTGATCAAGAAGACAATGGGAGTCCAGAAGACAAGTCTAAAAAATAAAATAACATTTGAAGATTACAAGACAGTGTTGGAGCAGTAACAAGTCGTGCGAGTAACAATGATCAATATAATATCACACCACTATGAAGTTTACAACCAATGCATTAATAAAGTCGCGCTCACATGGCAGGATGGCCAAAGACGAATATTGGATGGCGGAATACTAACTGTGTTATATGGATATGAAAATTTAAAAACGTTTCATACAGTATCATATTCTCATATTGGGTAGAAATTAAGAAGAAAAGAAAATAAGAGAAGAATGAAGATAAGTGTATTGGTATTTCATTCCAATATAATCATATGGTGTATGTATGTAAAAATTTGTAACTCCTGACAGCAACCTAAGGGGCATGCAAGATGAATTTTACATCTTGTCAGGTGTGTTACTTTTAGTCTGATGATGATGATGGTTGAGTTAAAAAGTAATTACAACTTTATAATTGATNTCTTGTCAGGTGTGTTACTTTTAGTCTGATGATGATGATGGTTGAGTTAAAAAGTAATTACAACTTTATAATTGATGATGAATATAGTGCTGATTGAAGAAATGAGCTAGCTGGGAGGATTTACATGTTCAAAATAACGTGTCTTTCACTGGGTGTTGGGTGAATGAGGCCGGGATGCAAGGGCAGTTCCTTACTTCGGGGGTATCAAATCAGAAGCGATTTCACCTCCCCCACATCCGCCTGTNTCTTGTCAGGTGTGTTACTTTTAGTCTGATGATGATGATGGTTGAGTTAAAAAGTAATTACAACTTTATAATTGATTATGAATATAGTGCTGATTGAAGCAATGAGCTAGCTGGGAGGATTTACATGTTCAAAATAACGTGTCTTTCACTGGGTGTTGGGTGAATGAGGCCGGGATGCAAGGGCAGTTCCTTACTTCGGGGGTATAAAATCAGAAGCGATTTCACCTCCTCCACATCCGCCTGTTATAAAAGTCTCATTTGCTTCTTTCCTGGGGGTATGGATGGAAGTGTTAAATCTGAAGCGATCTCACTCCTCGCCGTCTACCGTTAGCTAAAAATAACAATTCACTTTTGGTAAAAATGATTACTGTTTTTACAGCATGCATGTATGGGTCCTGGCGCACTGCTACAGATATCACGAGAGAGATTGTGCCACCACCAGCAATCTTGACTATAGATTGTTGCAACTAGTATTTAACTTCGGTAATTTCGCCTGTGCACTCCCGCTCGGGGCTTTGGTGCAGCGACTTATGTTTGGGCCTCCGACCAGGGTTTAAAGTCAATTCCTGGAGGTTCCAACCCTTATCCTTTACCGGGGTTGTGGGGGTGAAATATGTTTTAGTTGTGACATTTTGGCCCATTGTAACCACTAGAGGCAGTATTGTTCTTACCCACCCTAGATATCTATCTACTTCTTTTCTTTTCTTCCTCTTTATCTACAACTCTTTCGTTCACTTACGTTCGGCTGTTTTCTTTATTCTTGTTGTTTCTTCTAACCATTGTGCTTTTTTTAAATCCTAGATTGTATACTTGTCGGCGTTGTAACCCGCCTGTACAGTTCATTCTTGCAGCACCGTGGAGATTTAAAATATAAGTTTTATATCTGTGTAGCACTGTAGGAGTGTACCTTATTTCTTCGTCCCCAGCTGGAGACCCGCGCGGATGGTTGCTTTAGCAGCTATGCGGGTAGTAAATTGTAAGGGTGACACCGGAAATTATACCAGTTCCAGACCGAAGGATGGATGAGCAGTTCCAAACCGAAGGATGGGTGATTGACACAAGAAAAAGAAATGTCTTTAATAAAAAAATTATATGAATATAAAAACAGAATTAAAAATGAAATAAAAGAAATTACATTTTATTTTGAAATACATCTTTTCATATTTTTTTATAAAGAAATTATTTTAAGAAAATTGGCTAAAAATATTATTATTACACATTTTTATTCTGGAATAACCACGACAACGAAAACTTACATTGTTTTAAGCATAATGTTTTCCTCATACACATGAAATTTTTAAGCCCTGGTCCCAGCACATGTCCCGATAGGCGAGTGGTCTAAGACGTCTGCATGCCGACCTAAGATTCAGCAGTTCGATTCCGCCTTCCTCCAGACAATATTTTGAGCTCTGCGAAAATTAAAGAAAAAAAGCATCACTCCTAACAGCCAACTTTAGAATCTAACATGGCCGAGCGAAAGCGGCGCCAACGCCCCTGGCAGGCGTAAATTTAACGAAGGACATATGGAAACAAATTGGCAGGGTCGAACGAAATTGAGTAATAGGGTGGCACTCACTAGCAGCAATAAACAACAGTAAATGTATTGGTGGTCCACTATAGTAGACGACGAGAGAACTACGGCATGTGGAGCGCATGCGACACATACTAAGGTGAGTAATTGGGAAACAAGATGGTGGGCGAAACCAAATGCCGACCAGAAACAAGATGGTGGGCGAAACCAAATGCCGACCAGAAATAAGATGGTGGGTGAAAACAATATGGCGGTTGGAAACAAGATGGTGGGTCTAATATGACGGCTGCGACGTCATTCAATACAGTAGAATCAAATATGGCGTCGGCGCCTCGATGCCTGAGCCCCCAGTCCTTGTTCTCAGACCTACCAAATCCATCTACTCCCGAAATATAACGCAAAAGCTTAATTTTTTGATGTTGCACTATCTTACAAAATGGCTTACCAATAACATTATCGCCTCCTTGATTCAATGCCTACATCGTGCATTGTCAGCGTACTAAATTTGGTTTAAATCTGTTAAACGCTTCGCAAAATATAACATAGTAAACTACATTTTAAAATTGCTGCCATTTTGAAAATAAAAACCAGACTTGATTGGAAACTATAAAAGTCTCACGTGCTTACTAAATACTAGACGTAAACCATGTTCGGTGAAATTCGGTTAGCTGGCTTTAGAGTTATAAAGTGGAAACATACATTCCAGACAGACATTCAAGTGATCGCATAAGCCTATCTTTCCTTTAGAAAGTAGGCTAAAAGTGAAGCGTTCCTATTGAATGACTCACTCATCACTCATCACTCACCCATACTGCTGCACATAAAAGCATGAACATTTAGAGGTGTCTTCCCCTTTGGGCGCAGGCACCCACTAAGAAAGGATTTTCCGGAAACTCCCAAGAGTGCGAGAAGGAGTAAGATGTGTTTTTGAGGACTTATCAACACCTCCTTAACCCGCTGAGATAACATTACGCTCTTTACTTAAAAAAAAAACTATCCTGTATAAATGCCTAAAAAGGAGCTCCAGGATTTTTCGAAAATCAGCCCATAAAAAAGTGAAAAGGGGTGAAATGTGTTTTCGAGGAATCCTCAATATATCTACAACCTGACGAGGTATTTTCGTGCTCTTATCTTCAAAAGGTTGGCTATATTAATACCTAGAAATAATTTTCCGATTTTTTTTTAAAAATTGAACCACTAAGAGATTGAAAAGAGGTACAATGTATTTTAGAGAACTCCTTGACAGTTCATTAACACGATAAGATGTCGTTAGGCAATGTTTTTACTACCTATAGAAATGCTTAAAAACTAACTTCAAGATTGGAAAAAAAAATTCCTAAGAGAGTGAAAAAGGGTCAAATGTGTTTTAAAGTTTTAAAGTGCTCCTCAGAAACCCATTAAACTCGATCTTTATGATCTTTGATTTAAAATGTTGGCTGTATAAATTCATACAAACTAATTTGAGAATTCATCTCATAAGGTGTACCACACGCTGGTGTAGTCACGGACAAAAAGCTAGTCCAAGTAAAAAAACGCAACTGGTCAACATTTCAGCTCGTAAGAATAAAACGCTTTTAATAACAGTGTCTGAAATGAACATGATGGATTGTAAAATGTGTCGCACCTTTCGCGATACATTACTTCATACAAAGTCAACAAATGACTTCATCAGCGGACGGCCAGCCAATAACAAACGCTGAAGAGTACAGTAACCACGTGCGGTGTCGCCAGGACCAACAAGACGATGGCAAGTGGAAATACAGAGACTAACGCAACTGATCTTGCTGTCATGGAGAATATAGACAGCTCACTTCAACCTCGCGTTCAGTGTCAGTAAATTTCTCCCGTCCCCGTAGGCTTAATTTCTCTTATTTGCCAGCAATTTATTTGCAACTTCTCTAGCGAATACAAAGAAAATAAATATACATATGCAGAATTCGTGATATAGTTTGATATCATGATATACTTCACAATCTGTATGTGCTCAGACTGGCGTCATTTTGTAGACATATACAAAATTAGCATATTTTTTTTAACGCTAGTTTTCTCAGCTCTACAGAGTGATTCTAAAATCATGGGACAAACATTGAGGGGCGGTAGAGCTTACTAAAACAAACAACTATTGTATAGGAATATATGGGCGGAAGTGACGCGTTGAGGCACAAACACAAAAACATAACACATTAACGGAAACATAAAATGTTCATTAGCAGCATACTTAACGAGTGATTCCGTACAGAAAATGTTAAAACAGTTGCTGGAAATGCACCCACCAACAGTCACGCATGCTTGGCGACCTCTACATATGGCGTGATTGGATGACAATGGTGGCGTGCGTGAAATACCCGGCGTATTTGAATCTGTTCGCCAATCACTCCACCGACGCTACCAAGCTTGCATTACTGTCGGTGGTAGCAATTTTGAGCAATTATTATAAACATTGCCGTAAAAAGGCATTTAGCGGTGACGTTGTAAATAAATAATGTGTTCCATTTTATGTGTTATTTGTGTGTTTGTGCCTCAACGCGTCACTCCCGCCCATATTTCCAATACAATAATTGTTTGTTTTAGTGAGCTCTACCACCCCTCAATGTTTGTCCCAAGATTTTAGAATCATCGTGTATACCTTCTTGAGCGCAATTCGTGATTCCATTGGTTACCGGCAACTACGTGGGGTCGATAACATTCGTGACAGTTTCACAGGTTATTGGTTGCTCAACTGTAAAACTTTTGTTATTGGCTGAAAGCGTCCCTGGGGCGTGTCACGCAAGTTGTAGGCCCGTGACAGAAGTCAAACAAGCACACGGCGTCTTGCAGTTCAGTCCGCAGCCACAAAATAACGCGAATTTGCAGGTACCTGGTCATTCATCCATCGACTGCTACCTTAACGCTGGTCACTATAAATCGAGCACTTTCGAAAGCTCTGCTGAAGATCTACTTGTAAACACGTACATAGCGTATGCTTCCGACATATATCAAACTAGCATTGTCATTGGCCTGATCAGTCTAGGGGCAGTGATATTTCGCGAAACGATTTCGAGACAAGATACAGTCCAAAGCACTGTAGGGTCGTCCAACTTCTTTGAGTGGCTAAAAATGTTCTGGTCCGTGTTAACCGTTTTGCGCACGAATCACGAATGTTCAGTGTCGGAGTTACTTAGTCCTGAGTGGCTTGGTCGAAGACGGACACGGCACCAGCAGCCAACGGAGGTATAACAACAGCTGAGGTGTGCATATAGTATTGAAGTCTACTGTGTGCTCCAATTTTTACGCGAAAAGTCACTGGCCCTACTGATCACTATTCGCGTGTTGGTCAAGTACCTCTCTATTCTTCGCTGCTCTGCGGCGAGGAGAGTACGAGGGGACGGCGGGCAACCCACGTGACCGGCAAGGTCTCATCTCCGAAGGTCCTCCAGCCACATCGCTTCCCTTCCAACACATCTCCAGCCTCGTGGCATCTGCAGTGCGGCGTGTGTGTGTGTATAGATTGGCGCCGCCGCTGGAGGCTACAGGTAAATGGTAAGGAGCAACCGGCGCCCCCCTTCCCCCGTCTCCACGCTCAACTGTTGCAAACACGTGCGATTCTCCACTCTCTCATATTCACGCAATCACCAGACGTACCCGATTCGGGACTGACGCAGATAAATAACCTGCCGAATCATCCCCTTCGTTAAATTATGGTTCCGCATTCTGCACGCAAGTGCATTTCTGGTTTCAAACGTGTTTGCTCTGACTCAACACTTGCTCTGATCTCATCATCAGAGAAATAAGTGACTCGGGGGCTTGCGACACTGCATGAATCATTCATAAACCAGAGCTGTATAAACGTCCACAGATAATATTTTCCAAACAAAGTGGGTTGTGGATGGGGGGGGGGAGGAGAAACTAACAGCCTTGGACAATGGTCCTCAATGAGTGTAGACCTAGTTCAGGCCTACACACATTGTAACATGTCCAGAACCATGAACACACGTCAATGTCACTCTTCGAGGCTCTTATGGCAATATTATTAAAAACTTGAAAGTTTCGCTGATACATTTGGCAGCAAGGTATAGACTTCAAGCACCTAATTCGACTGTGTGGCTTTCACTATTTGACTGCATGTCTTATAACACGCCCTGGACAGGACTGTGAACAAGTAATAACAAACTTGGCAGCAGAGTGGTCGATTCATGTACCAACTACTTACGTCATGACAGGAAGTGCTTCTTAGAGAGACAGCAACCAATGAACGAGCTGTGGGCAAAGTGTGCAGAAAGTCTTCGAAGTTCAGCCCTGCGCTAAAATAATTCACGAAATTTCCGGGTACCTAAGTATTTATTCACACTGTAAACAAGGTGCATATCGATCAATCGTTTGAACCTCGTTTGAGAAATTGTCGTTCCATTGTTTGATGACGATGTATTTCGACTCACTATCAAAGATTTTGCTCACGCAAGTCACCGAATGACCAAGCGTACTTAAGAAAAAAAATATATCTGGAACTCCTGCCACAATTACAGTTCCTCCTTTTATTTCATAAAATAAACCTGGCACCCTAGTTCAGGGCTGTCCGTGGGGACTCGAAAGATCGACGCGTTGAGTAACCCATAGAGTGGGTTCTACAAACATCGGCATACTCAAGTCTCAGCTATTATTACCTGGCTGCTGGCTCAGTGAGTGTAGTCCTTTCACGATTACTTACGGGGGCCGCGGTGGTGTAGTGGTTAGACTGCTCGCCTCCCACCTAGGCGAACCGGGCTCAATTCCCGGCGGGGTTGCTCCTGGATTTCCGCACGAGGGGAATCGTGCCAGGCGATGCCGCTGGTCGGCGGGTTTTCTCGACGATCTCCCATTTCCCCCAGGCTTGCATTCCGGTAGTGCCCCATCCTGCTTCACTCCACTTTAGGTATTGTTACGAATTTTTAGTGCTGTTGTACGATTCTGATAAACAGTGGCGAAACACTGAAACTATATCCGCGTGGTTTTTGTCTCCAAAAGCGGAGAAATTCTTTATAGCGTTGTCCTAGCTTCACTCGGCCATAGCCCTCAAACTGTCAGTTGAATCTTATCGTAGGATGTACCAAAATATCGTACAGACGTGCCTATCAATATGCGACAAGGCGGTTATTTGTTCACTGCCTAGGGCTGAGCTTGAGAGACGGCCATTTGGAAATGTTACACTGCATGGCCTTGACAATCAGGCTTTGAGTCGTTCCTCTATAATTACGCTTGTACAAGGATATGAAAAATATACGCCTCACCACTTCGCTTCTGCATTCATATTTATGCTGTGACCGGTGGTTTGATTCACAAAACCCAGATTTATTTTAACCTCTTACAGCTTGTTTCTGGAGGGGACGTCCGCAATTTTTGTTTAAAGGTTGTAATAGTAGTAGTATAAATTGTGCNGTACGATTCTGACAAACAGTGGCGAAACACTGAAACTATACCCGCGTGGTTTTTGTCTCTAAAAGCGGAGAAATTCTTTATAGCGTTGCCCTAGCTTCGCTCGGCCGTAGCCCTCTAACTGTTAGTTGAATCTTATCGTAGGATGTACCAAAATATCGTACAGACGTGCCTAGCAATATGCGACAAGGCGGGTATTTGTTCACTGCCTAGGGCTGAGCTTGAGAGACGGCCATTTGGAAATGTTACACTGCATGGCCTTGACAATCAGGCTTTGAGTCGTTCCTCTATAATTACGCTGGTACAAGGATATGAAAAATATATGCCTCGCCACTTCGCTTCTGCATTCATATTTATGCTGTGACCGGTGGTTTAATTCACAAAACCAAGATTTATTTTAACATCTTACAGCTTGTTTCTGGAGGGGACGTCCGCAATTTTTGTTTAAAGGTTGTAATAGTAGTAGTATAAATTGTGCTTAGTGAGATCATTATCGGCTATATGTAATGTTCAAATCAGATACTTTAGAAAAACGATTTGGAACTAAAATATTGCGCATATTGACACTGATAGGCGAAGATATTACTGACAAATGTTTACTGTTTCAACACTTACAATCTGTTTACATTTTGCACACAAAAATAAACAGCTTTCAGTAGGCTTGAAGTTGCTGGAAAGTTCATCCACAGTGATAACACAAACATGTCCACAGTTCATGTAGCTCGCACCACATTATAAACTTCCACTTTGCATTAGCATGTATAACCATTTCTTCGGAGTTTCCTGAAAATTAAGACAAATCATTATATTTCATATTTTAAATAAAAGTTTGGAGGAAGTTGTCATTTAGAGCATTCAGTAAATGTTGTTGAACGGAAGCCAGCATTCATTGACCTCAAGCTAACCCCCTATGCTATATCTAAACAGTTACTTAAATAATTGTTAAGCACCATTTAGCATTAACATTAAACAATTAACTTTAGAACAGAGATCTGCATCTATTAAAAGGAAAGAGGAATTATTATTTGCCGGTAATTGATAAACTCGATAGGTAGGAGCTTTTTTTTACAAATTCACATTTTATTCCTGTTGTTAATAGAACAAATTATAAAGCATAAAATTAAAAAAAAAATATCGAGATTTAAGGTTTTTTTTTTACAAGAGCACAGTATTACAATAAAATGTAGAACCAGGCAAATTTTGGGTAAAAGATTACAAAACATTAATTTTCTGATTCAATGTCCATCACGCATTTCCACGACAGACCAGCCTCCGAATAAGTCCGCAGGTACATTTAAAAAACAAATCATGATAAAATGACATTATTACAATATTTCCAACATTATGCAAACAAAGAAACAGCAATACAAATTATTTTCACTTTTACTGAGGGTCAATATCACCATGTCATTTACACACACAGTATAAACAGTAAATATTATTCGACCTATTTTACTAAGAATACTTATTAACACAGGCAAATATTATCTAGTTTATTACACAGTATGAACGGGACAAATTACTTTACCTATTTTAGACAAAATGCAGCAACATCGCAAAACTTTATAAATAATAAATGTGCATTCTTCATGGAGAGCATGATCAGTACTAAAGAATAAATATCACTGGGAAAAAGGTTTTGTTGAATGAAACAAAGTTTGTTTGGCTCAACCAAGTCAATTGTTTGTATAAGGGGAAAATGAATTGTTTTGTTGTTGAAACAAAGTTATCTCGTTGTTCTTGTTTGGTTGCCCCAAACTGTAAAATTTGGTTGGTGCAAGTAAAGGGTTGTTTGTCTCTGGGTACATAATACAGTTTCGGTTGTTATAAAAACAAGTCAAAGCCCGACCGACATTCGACCCGAGATCGTTAGCGCCCGAGAACTACGCTCTAAGAAACCTCAACTAATGCGACTACTCGTGAATGGGATTTTTTTTAATACAAGCAATTCAATTACTAGGCAACAAACGTAAATAAACATTTCAAGTTTCACATCTTTCCTTTTTAGTTTCATGTCGAACTTGTTTTATTAGGATTTTTATACCATTATTAAACATCATTAAATTGACTANCTTTCCTTTTTAGTTTCATGTCGAACTTGTTTTATTAGGATTTTTATACCATTATTAAACATCATTAAATTGACTAACAAACGCCGTTACTATCCCAATCGTCACAGAAATTGCAAGTTGACAATCGAGTTGTATTTTCGAACGAAGGCGATCAAATGAGCGACCAAGCAAATAGGCACATTAAGTTGATTCAACAAAACCTGCTCAAGCGTTTATTTTGTTACACGGAAAATATAATTTTTGTTGCTTTTCAAGTTTTGCTTACTTAAAACCAAATATTCTTTGGTATTACTAAATATATATTTGGCTCTGCTTTGCTGGCTGGAATATATTTCTCTCTCAGTGAGCCTCATACTTGGCATCAGCACAGTCCTGCCAAATTCCCTTCTATTTAAAAATGACATAAACACAAACTCAGCAGTAAAATTTATGGCACAGCGATAAACAAATGTAATGTGATTTCCAGTAGAAGAACCCCCCAGGCTGTTGGGCAGTCGGGCGAGTAAAAGTTAATGCAGCGTAGTTCGTAAAGTTTGAGACGTAACGGACTTAAGTCCCTTAGAAATCATAATTTCTGCCTCCACGAGCCTATCGCTGCCAACTCAGATCCGCTAGCGCCTAGCAAAAAGAGCAGAACAGAACCGGAATTATTTCATTCGTCCAGCACAAAAAAATGTGACGGGTCGTCATACTCCGTTCGTGAATTTGGTTCGGGTTAATTATATTCCAGTTTAAATATGTCGCTTTTGAAGACGGACATTACGAAACATTGGTGAAGTTGAGTTTCAGTTCATTTATCAATTGAATTGTGACAGAGCAGGTTTGTCGCTAGTTTTCGTTTGGCTTCAATCATTACTTTACACTTGAACCAAGAATCATGCAGAAGGCTTGAGTCTTGCTGCGTAAGAATTAATGCGTTAACTTGTCAATTGTAAACCCATTCCGACCGCCTGCAACCCCGTGTGTTCTACGCACTGACTGCAGCTTCCGAAATGGAAAATAACAGTTGTTCTGATCTCGTTAACTCTAAAGTTTTATGTTACTTTTGTAATATGATGTCATTGCCCACTACAAGTGACAGGAAAATTCGTGAAATCATTTGAAGGCAGGCTAGGATTAAATCCACTAGCATGTTTACGAACGTTTGTGATTGGTACACTGTTTTCTTTTTGACACAACCTAGAATATTCAGATTTAATAATAAATTCAGAACAAAAGTTGTACGGAAATACCTCCCAATAGCAGCAACTTAACACAAACACACAACTGCTCGAGTGCACAGGGGATTTGAATTCTAACCTTCATGTCAGTGAACCAGCTAATTTTTCCGGTAATTATGAATTACAGTTGTCTTATGAATTGGAATTGGAATCTTCCAGCTCCCTCATCAGGCACGCGGAAAGAGTTATTTCATGTCTGANCAGTTGTCTTATGAATTGGAATTGGAATCTTCCAGCTCCCTCATCAGGCACGCGGAAAGAGTTATTTCATGTCTGAATATACACAGCAAAAATATTCGTGTACGTTTCACAAAACAGTTATGAGGGAACTTTTATCACCACCAACGATATGTTGTACTTTTACCACACGTTGTTTTGTGAAACATACAAAACCGTTCATGTATCTTATTGTTCGTACTAANCGATATGTTGTACTTTTACCACACGTTGTTTTGTGAAACATACAAAACCGTTCATGTATCTTATTGTTCGTACTAAAAAGGGGAATTATACTTAATTTGCTTGTTAAAATTTAACATTAGTTATACACATTTTATACAAACGTGTTGCAAAATTTTCTTTACTTTTTTTTGTAATCTGACAAAAGTAATCTTGACAACTGGTTTCCAAGGAATCGTCTTGTAAAAAAAAATACTAATAAATTATGTGCACGCTGATGCTCCAACTGCGACAAGCACGGGGAAGAACCAGAACCACAGAGCAGGTAATTATACAGAACTTAAAAACCGCTTATAACGGGAATTTCAACCGTACATGTCAGAAAAATGGCGTAACTGGCCAGTGAAATGCGAGGACGCCGTTCGCCAATCAGCGCCTGGTAGCCTACTCGCCGGCCAATAGGGAAACCTTCGAAAGCATACTGTAGCCAATCATACACACGGCCCGTTGCCGGAGCCTCGCGCGATCAGAGAATGTTTACGGATCAGACAACATCGCCACGCCCGCGCCGTTTCGCTTCTGCGCACTTCCCTACTCTGCGCTAGAACTGGGCACTTTTCAAACTCGCCTCGTCTCGTGGCGTCGTGTCCCGAACCGCTGACCTTTCCGCGGCGCGGGAGAAGCTTCTCGTCCATCCTCGAACAAGATGGAGATAATTTTTTCCCGGTGCTAAAATAATTTAAAAACAGTAAAGAAGGCGGGTGGCCGACAAGCCAGTAGTGGTCGTGACAAGTCCCACGCGGATCGTCCACCACATTAATTGTCCCTCCCCCCCTCCTCCTGCCCCACCCCCCTCGCGACATTAATCAGGGACACCTGCAGGCCCGCGGCTGACCCCGCCGAACTATTACCGTTACTTCTCGGCGCGGTTCTTTGTGTCACTCGCTTATTAAACCCCTGGTCTTCTTCCGCCGCATTCCACTCTTAACAGGCGCGAGCATCTTCCTCGCAGATGCCGCTTATGCAGGGGAAATATGTGCCGAGTATCTTCCTATAAGTAGGGCCACTGACTTTTCGCGTAAAAATCGGAGCACACAGTAGATTCCAATACTATATGCACATCAGCTGTTGTTATGCCTCCGTTGGCTGCAGGTGCCGTGTCCGTCTTTGACCAAGCCACTCAGGACTAAGTAACTCCGACACTGAACATTCGTGATTCGTGCGCAAACGGTTAACACGGGCTAGAACATTATTTAGCCAATCAAAGAAGCTGGACGACCGTACCGTGCTTCGGGCTCTATNCTAGAACATTATTTAGCCAATCAAAGAAGCTGGACGACCGTACCGTGCTTCGGGCTCTATCTTGTCTCGAAATATTTTTGCGAAATGTCACTGCCCCTACCTATAAGCTATCCACGGTAAAGTGAGCACTTTTTCACTCGTTCCTCTCACATCGATTTACGAGTTCAAGAGTTGCAGTCTCGTAATTATTTTCTGCATCCGCCGTGATCAAAGAGGCGTAGAAAATTCCACAAATCAGACCAGCCTCAAGGAGGTCTCTCGAATTATTGGGCCCTGATGCATTGCTGTGTACGGCACTGATCATAAGCAAAATTCATTTGCAACGTGTCCACGACTGCGGACGCGTTAACGGGTTAAGGCCCTCCCAACGGCACCAACCACTAATAAATATACGGTATCGGTAGGGACAGGGAAATTTCGCGTATTAAACGACCTGCATCGTAGACACCACTGCCTAATGTTGTTTCGAGCCCCTGCTATTTGCTCATTGGTTGTTTCCCCAGTGAGTAGTCATTCTTGCCTCAGATCTGTGTGGCACGCGATTTGCTGCTTGTTTCCTTGCAAGTCCGTCATTGGCTCAGAGTTTGCCTGGGCGTGTCTAACATTGCTAGTCAGCAACGCCATTTTGCTGGCGTGTGTGTGTGGCAAATTCTGTGGTATACGAGGCTGTGATGAGTGGAGTTTATAGAGATTTTGGCGGCTCTTAAGAACGCGGTCTCGAGAGCCGACGAGAGTGAAGCGAGGTGAGAATGGAGCAGCGTCGGAATGCAAGGGAGGGGCAAACGGAAAGATCCCTGGGGAAAACCCCGCCGACCAACGGCACCGTCCCGCAAGATTCCCACTCGCGAAAATCCCGGAGTGACCGGGCTGGGGATTGAACTCGGTTCACCTTGGAAGGAAAGCAGTCAAACCGCTCAGCCACCACGGTCGCTTATACCATTCGGGTTTTTAACACCGAACAGTAATGCTGTGTAAAAAAATTATTCACATATAATTATGTACACGAATGAACATAATGGTGAGTTTATGTATGTATTATTTACATGGTGAGAGGGAGTAAAG
>NQII01001648.1:165300-188521 GCA_002778355.1 Clitarchus hookeri | reverse complement strand
GGGGGGGGGGGGGCTGAAGATGCGACCCCTCGCTGGGTGGACAAACTCCCGAGCAGTCGAGATGCCGCGTTGCAATCGAGACGCGCTGGGTGATCGATACTCGAGGCCCGCGTCGACTGCGCGCTGGCCGACCCGGGGCCCGTTTCTCGAGTGTAAATGTCAGGCGTGTCATTTGCGCGCGGGTCGTTATTTATGCGCCCTCCTTCGCGCGATCCCACTCGATGGCCGCGGAACGCGCTGAGATACATACCTGCTCGTCCGCGACGTTATTGAGGACACGGCACTGCGAGCCACATTGCACACTTACCTCCAGAAATAACACAACAGGTAGATTTCACGGGACCGCAGACTACAATTTACATTCTTTTTTTTTACTCGAACTGCTCGCATTTGCTTCTTTACAGTTCGTCGCAACAAGAAGCCATTTTTTTTTCTGCAGGTACAATAATGCAGCAGATCCACAGAACAGGTGAGCATCGGAAGTGAAGTGGCGTGCCAGTTCCTTTGATGTTGGGGGGCCGCGGTGGTACGGTGGTCAAACTTTTCGCCTCCCACCTACGCAAACCGGGTTCAATTCCCGGTGGGGTCACTCCCCGGATTTTCGCGTGCGGGAACAATGCTGGACGATGCCACCGGTCGGCGGGTTTTCTCGGGGATCTCCAGTTTCCCCCCGCCCTTGCTTTCCGGCGCTGCTCCGTACCTCACTTCGCCCTCGTCGACTCTCAAGACCTCGATGTTAAGAGCCCGCCCAGATCTCTCTCCGCTCAACTCTCCTTCGACGCGGGCGTTCCAACTCGCTGATTGGCCGCGCAGGCTGTGGAGACGTGCCTCGTGTCTCATTGGCCCACCGACTCCTGCAGAAGATCCCCGACTGGTTGGGCTTCCGGACGGCGAGTTAGTCGACAGGCTCTGAATGACGAACGGCGCTCCGACATACTGGCCAGCGACTCCATGTTGCTGGAGTGTGCTGCTGGAATTCGCTGTGAAAGCTGCTGTTTCACTCACGCGTGCTGTGCTTACCTACTGTGCGGTAGAATCGTCGAAGGTGTGTGGAATAAACCGACGCCCTTTAACCACGGACTCCCGAGTTTCGCGAAAATATTTCACGACCGACTGTGTTTCCAAAAACTGCCGCTCGGTTTCACTTTAGTAATTAGATTTATTTCAATTTTTACGCATCTTAGGTGTCTGGCCAAGAATCAGAGAGGTGTGTAGGAAAGTAGACTAATTGTGATCGCCTCGACAAGGTAACTTATTGGCTTCTCACGAAGACATGTGGCTAACAACTTAAGAAACGCTACAATTGTGCGTGCAGGACCAAGTCTAGCCTGTGCGCCGATCTACTCGCCAAATGCAAGCGTCCCCGCCTATAGCGAAAATAAAGCTGACGCAGGAATTTTTAGATACTTCATTGTCAACAAATGAATTTGTAAAATTTTACTGCCTCTGCCACACTGTTAAAAATGTCCGTGCAGTGATAGAAATTGTTACGGAAATATAGTCAATGCACGGAAACGCGCTACTTAATGGCACAAAACAGAATTGAGCTCCATGCATACAAAATACAGAATCTCTCCGTATTTCCAACATTGACACTAATAGCATGTCACTGTTTCGCAATTCTCTACGTTTATTCCCCTTTGACCAATATATACCCACCCAAAGTCCTTTTTAATCAATAAATAATTATTTATATTAAAAACACAATAGCCGGCAAGTATGTTTTTATTGCACTAATATATTCTTCACGCATTCTTATATGGGGTTTCTACTGCGGGCAAATTTCGCCTGTTTTACTCTAAAAATTACTGTTAGACATTATAAGTTTTATGATTTTTTTTCTCAACTTACTTTTTCGGTGTGGTATATGCATATAATTCATGATAATTAGGCCACACATCTATATTATTACTTATCTGCACATTCCTGTTGATTTCACAAGCTTATCTTGACGAGTCGGCACATATTGTCTTGACATTTCGAAGTTAAAGCAGAGTGCAGATGAATACATGGCGTATATCATGCTTGGTCACGCGGTAGTGTGTTATACTTGCATTCGGGAAGTCGTGTGTTCGATCCAGGTAGGCTGCACTGAAGGGTGGTATTTTCCCGCCCTCACTCAGGCGAATGCTCGCTCAATTCCTGCTTATATATGCTGTCTCTAATCCCTACCCTGTGCTGTCCTGTTAAAAGGCCCAGAGATGTAGACGTGCACATAATAAACTATTCATTAATTTAATTAAATTTCTATGTGGGGAAAATATGACGTGAAACAAGTGAGGTTCAAAATATGTCTATACATCTGTAAAAAAGGTTGATTTTTCATTTGGCTGCTGTATTTTCCAGTCTTCGTTATGCATAACTCATTAGGCGTACTGTAAAATGGTTTATATTGTTCCACTATTTCTTCGTATTTAAAAAAAAAANTTTTCCAGTCTTCGTTATGCATAACTCATTAGGCGTACTGTAAAATGGTTTATATTGTTCCACTATTTCTTCGTATTAAAAAAAAAAAATTTTTGCAAACTAACAAACAAGCATAATTTTGAGATATTATTAGGAATTAATTTTTAATTGTCGTTCTCATTACAGAACAAAATTTAAATTGCACATAGGCAAATTACATCTTATAGAAACTGCTGTACATTTTATAGAGCTAAAATGTTAATCGCATATGTGTACATTCAGCCTCAATCTGTGCAAGGGCCGATGCTGTTACCACAAACGCTATATTTCTTGGCAAAACGAACTTCTGACCACCCTCGTCATGGCTCAGGTGTTAATAGCGAAGAAAAATCCTTAAATGAACTACTTGCGTTAAATGCTAAGGCTCGCCGTTCAACGAGATGGACGATGAACGGATAGTTTCGAGTCTTATGGCGGTGTCTGGGAGGGCTGACCTAACATCATAATTAAGCAACCTCTCCGGCTTTCCAGCAGCTGTACCGGTGCATGGTATTACATACCACGTAGTTATTAATAACGCAGAGGTGAAACTGTCTCTTGTACCGTGAACTCCAGCCGCACTTGCCAGCAAAATGGCGTCGCTGCCCAGCAGCATGTCGCGACGCCGTTTGCCAATCGGCGCCTGGTAGGTGACCTACCCGCCAGCCGGCAGTCCAGGCAATAGGACACCTTTCGCAGCACGCGGTAGAATTCAGATACAAGCCCCGGCCTTGCGCAGCCAATCAGAGATGGGTGCGCTTACGTCAGTTAACCGTCACGCCATTTCGCGTGTGTGTACCCAGCGGTGAGGTGGCGCCAAGTGCGGGTAGCGGCGATGCAGGTGAAGTGTAATTCATTCATGGTTCGTTCCAACTTTCCTGAAGTCCTGCTTAGGTTCTACTTCCAGGATATCCCTCCGCATCATGCAATCATAGCTTAACCGAGTATAGAAAATTATAAGACAGTGACAAAACACCTCATTCGTGCGCACTCGGTGTAATAATATTTTGTATAAGGATCCTATTTCTTACTAGGCATTACCAACACACTTATATCCTTACTGTTTTTATTCATATTAAATAAAAATGAACTATTGAAATTTACAAATAAAATATTAATAAAATGTTTAAGTAACCAAAAAAAAAATATTAAATTTTTTTTTTATGTTAACATAAGTATAAACGCTTGTGATACATAACATTATGAAACAACCAAACACGTCATACATGGGGGGATAGTGGAAAGGTTTAATTAAAAAAGTGTGAAGAAACTGTTAATAGACTATAGGCCTACTTGAGCAGCGTTACTGGGACTGTGAGCGGTATGACGTCATCAATCCTCGCCGTCTTAAATTTGCCCCATTTCCCGCAGTCAGTTCTATTCCAAAAAGTTTGGAGAATATTTTTTACGGCAGAGCATAAATTACAGCACCTCGAACTTTACCAAATTGTAACAGATTAAACGATTTGTTAGTTTTCGCCTGATGATAACTGAGAAGAAATAAGTGATTTTCCTTGCCAGGTATTATATAAATTATACTACTAATAGCAATTAAAAAATAACTACTTTTAAAAAATGTAATAGGCATTGCTTTCTCCTTTTTTCAGCCCCGAAACACAAAACAGAATCGGTAATGCAGGCTGTGAAGAAAATTCCATAAATCCAAGATGTCGGTGTCTGACCCCCCCCCCCTTTCCCATCTAACTCCGTCGGTAATAGGTAGCGTTTTCCAGTCTGTAATTCTCAGTGACGTAATTTATGGTAGAACAGCTGTATTCGGCCACAGGTTATTTTCTGAAGGATACTTTTGTTATCCTCCTTAACCTGCCAGGCTAAAGAAAAGAAGTAAAAAGGATCATATGCAAGATCTTGCAAGTGAGACAAGAATGATCAAGTTTTTCCGGCGCCACAGCAGCAGTCAATTTTTACGACAAAACTTCTTCACCAGTCACATTTGAAAATGTGTCTGGTGTTTTAGTTTTGCGTATGTCATCGGTTGAAGACGTTTACGAGTACGAAAAATGTCATTCGTTTAATGGATGAACTTAATTATATGTTGGCCATCTTGGCAGAGGGGTCGTTTCTAACACGTGACTATAGAAATTTCGCAAGTTCTCTGACATGTTTGTTAAATTCAGTCCTTCGCATACTCGGAAGTCAGATAAATACTTTCATTGTCCCCTGTGTTCCATAGAGTGTGCAATCACAGGGAATTGTAGTTGCGTGATACGCGTTTTGTTTATTGAAAAATTTCATGCTTCTCCATGCCGCTTATGGAAAATAAATGCAATTCTAGAGACTGGAGAAATATGTGGTTTCAGTTATCTTTAATTGAGAATCCTTCTCGCACAAGCCGTTTACACTGCCTCCGAGTTCTCTAAGACAAAACCCAAAACAATGTCGCGAATTCTTCCTCCCCCTTGTATTAATTTAAAAGTAGATATTGCGCCGTTAAACGAGCACTTCGTGCTCAATCGTAACTCATTCTTACCCTGTGTACAGCACGATGCATAAATAATGCAGAGGTGGGTTATTTATGGTCGGGGCTGTACGCTACGAGGCTCAATATACAGTGCTGTGTTCTTTATGCAACATATTTGTAAACTGTGCAAATGTTCTGAGCTATGTACAACATTTTCTATAGGAACACAAATCTCACAGCTCTTTGGCAGACACCTGCGAAATTCGCGTTATCATTTGTGCTTTTGTGCTGCCTTCGTCACTGGAATACAGTTTGTTTGATACATCCATAATGGTTTCGAACCAATAGAAAACNATGCTTTTGTGCTGCCTTCGTCACTGGAATACAGTTTGTTTGATACATCCATAATGGTTTCGAACCAATAGAAAACAACTGACGGTAGGATGGCCAAGTCAAAGAGAAAACTGTTTTCTTAGTGCTGCACAAGTCAAATAATCGGCACCGACTCAAACGCACCGACTATGGCTAACTCTAGCGAACTACCATAAAATAACGCGAATCTGTTATAATGAAACAAGAGTGGAGTGGTTTGGAGTTGAGAACCGATGAGGGTGTAACGAGGCATGGAACAGCGTCGGAATGCAAGAGTGGGGGGAACCCGCCGACCAATATTCCGCTGGTACGGCACGATTCCCACGTGCCGAAATCCGGGAGCGACCCCGCCGGTAATCGAACCCGGTTCGCCTAGGTGGGAGATAAGTAGTATGACCACTACACCACCGCGGCTCCGATGAAACAAGAGCCGCGGTGGCTTAAGTACTGCACGAATCAAAATTGTCTTATTTGCCTCACCTGAAATCGTGAAGTTAAGTGGGTCCGAAAGGGTTAAGCTCACTACTTGGACAGAAATATCTCGTGGTTTCAATGACCTCTAGGCTAGACTCCGCAGTTGCGTGCATACTCGATCACCAGGTCTTCGTTCATTGGCTGCTGCCCCAGTGAGTGTAGAACAAGTATAGTCAATTCACGGCATCTTCCCATGTTTCGAAACAAACCTTTAAAAAATCACCCTAGAAGTAACATGTCAACCTGTTATCTAAATAACTTGTATACCACAAGCACAATAACCGTATGCCACCGTCTTCTCCGGCGAATCGCGCTTCTTCTTGCAGTACCGCGATGGTCGCATCAGTGTATGGCAGCATTATGGAGCGGGCCTGGTCGTGTCCTACGTTATGCACCATTATTCCGGCCCAGCACCTGGAGTTATGGTACGGCATGTCATCGGATTCTAGTCCCGCTCACGCCTAGTCCGTATCGCTACGACGCCAACTAGCAACTGTTACATCACGGAGGTGTTGGGGCCTGTTGTTGTACCCTATCTTCAGGGCCAGCCTCGTGTACTATACCAACAGGACAATGCGCGACTGCATATGGCACACATCGTCCGATGGTATATGGATTGATCACAATATCACTCTGCTCCCTTGGCCTGTGCGTTCACCGGATCTCTCACCCATTGAAAACGTGTTGTACATGGTCGGACGACGACTGACTAGCTATAGGACACTCACGGCATCAACGGATGAACTTTGGGCACGCATCGAAGCAGCATGGGTGGAGATGCCGCAGACGGACATCAAAGTCTCACTTTCTCAATGACGCATTATGTAGCAGCTGTTATTGCCGCCCGTGGACGGGCCACACAATACTGATTGCCCCGTATTCCGTACGTCATTGTGGGCTGCAAGAGTAATTATTTCACTTCTGTATGATGGGTATTCCGTCCAATAAATCTGGTTGTTATAACTGATGTCCTATACGTAGGGCCAGTGACTTTTCGCGTAAAAATTGGAGCACACAGTAGATTCCAATACTGTATACACACCTCAGCTGTTGTTACACCTCCATTGGCTGCTGATGCCGTGACCGTCTTTGACCAAGCCACTCAGGACTAAGTAACTCCGACACTGAACCGTCGTGATTCGTGCCCAAACGGTTAACACGGGCCAGAACATTTTTTAGCCAATCAAAGAAGTTGGACGACCCTACAGTGCTTTGGACTGTATCTTGTCTCGAAATCTTTTCGCGAAATATCACTGCCCCTTCCTATAGGTATTGCATTTATTACGGCCAGCAGTATAGTTAATTAAATTCGCTAACCAGAAAAGGCTTAAATTACTTTAATTAATATAACAGTAGTTGATCTAATTTATGAAACTGATTCGGGTTAATTGTCTACTGAGAGCATTATAAGGCATCCCGCACTCACAATTTTTTTTCGCGAAAAAATTAGTAGCGCTTCCTAACTCATCACACATCAACCGCCCTTGAGATTTTCCGGGGGCGAAAAGTCTCTCCTTTGAGAAAGGTCAGCGGCTTCGCTTGGTGACAGCACAGAATATGTAATAATTAGAGAACTGGAAAATTCGCGGATTCATTTCGGGACAAACTAGAATTCGAAACACGCGTGTTAATAAATCTTCAGCCATTGGTCCACACGGTGTTTTGACAACTCCTGAAGAAGGTTGGCCCAATCGTCACCTTCTACTGTGACAGCAGACGACCAATGTGCAGTCGATATCGGCATATTTGTACATAAGACTGGAGAGTCTAGCCTGCAGGTCATTGAACTGGCGAATTTGTCTGGTCTCCAGTAATAATATATTAAGTGAGACAGCAGCTTATACCACGAACTCCGGCTACCCACGCCAGCAAATGGGCGGTATTCACCAGCAACATATCGCAACGTCGTTGGCCAATCAGCGCCTGGTAACTTACTTGCCGATCCGCAGCCCAGCCTATAGTAAACCATTCGCAGCACGCAGTAGCCAATCATACACAAGGTCCGTTCCCAGAGCCTCGCGCAGCCATTCAGCGAATTAGTATATGGTTGCAACAAATGAATCGCTACGCCGTTTACATTCTGTATATTTATCTACACTGTGATAGTACTGAGCTACTACATGTTGCTGATTAATTACAATGCCTATAACAACCCTCCATGTTAGACCGGTGACCTAATAAATAGAGCCCCAAGTATTTCACGAATTCATTCTGTGGCGAGGAAGACTTCAAACTTGTTCTTTTCTCCTGCCACTGTGATTGCACCGCAGTTGTATATACACGACATGCTTAACTACGAGCCAATAATAAGCAGGAAACAGTAGTGTGAGTGAGTGCTGAATAGTCCTGTACGAAGGCATCACTTGATCGTAGCAACCAATAAGCAAACCAGAGGCGTGTAGCGAACTGTTGCAAGGTAAGCTGGCATTAGATCTGTGCTGTACCCCGTTGCTTGCTGCTTTACACTTCCCACCACTCTAAAACGTAGCTCGGCAGCTGACACCACAGGACGAGTGTAATCGATCTCTTGCTGCTCGCTTGTGATTGGTCGGGATGCACTCAGTTTCCATAGGCTTCACGGTAGTTGCTGGCTCCTGCTGCGTGCACTGAGAATGTACAGCAGTGAGCAAGCACCAGCTCACCTTGCAACAAGCCACTGAAGCAAACGATAGTTTCTCGAATGTATAGAGCACTGTAAAGCCCAACCCGCTGCAACATCAATCCGCGAAATTCTCGGGGCTCTACTGATAAATATCAACGTAACTATATTCTCTGCTATATTGTGGTCATACTTCTCCTCTCATCTGATAATATTAGAGCTCGCTAGTAGACACATTCTGAGAGCGCTGGCCCAGTTTTATCTTACAAAAAAAAATTGCACTTTTGATAAGTAAACGATGCGTGAAGGTACATTATTCGCTTGTCGTTCTTTTACCGCCAGGAACGTGCAAAATCTCCTTTATAACGTGGGAAAACGAAAGTCCGAGATATCATTCCTTCGTCTTACTCTTACTGCCAGCCGAAAATTTGATTGGCATGCCCTGAATGACTTTCCAGTCAGCAATGTTTTTTTCGCGAAAAGATCTTTGCGCAGACTGTACTTCAACTTCCTTCGTGCAATATTTGCACATTTCCTTTGACTGGTAGCTACGTGTCTGTATGAAGAAGACAGTATAAGCTTGACTGGGCCAATCATAATTAAGTTAATCCGACACCGAACGTCCATGATTTGGCTGGCAGACACCTGAGTCGCGTGAGAGTTAAAATTCATCCAACCACGAAACTTGTTCTGAACTGATGTGTTTTTTCAATACAGTTAGTCGTGGAATATTTTCCCGAAAAAAAGGTGGCCCCAGAAAAGAAATGTAATTGGTGCAGCGGCCCAACTCCTGCAGAGAGGTGTAACGGACGAATTTTATTACAGGGCAGAAAATGAACTCATGTGCTATTATCAGACACCCTGGTTTATCGCGAGGGAAGCTGTCTGTTTTCTAAGGTGAAACGTACCCTACACACGTCTGGCAGCTTTCTTTTTGTCATGCATGTATGACGCTACTATCCCATTTTACTCGGCCAATGTGAACTCATATGCACTGAAGCAGAACATTAGTGATTGATCTGCAAAGAACTTGGCAGAGTCAAAAAAATTGATTATCCAATAACAAAAAGATAAACAAGCTAGTGTGTTAGCAAAAATATTATGGTTCGAAATTTTTTCTCGAATTTACAATGTCTCTGATTGGACAGCCGGTTTTTCGCGAAAAGAGTTCCTGTCTGATTGCACCCCACTTAATCTCTGATCCTCTTTGGCGATTTGATAATAATTATAACTACTGCTCATCTTAGGCTCCTGCTCGCGAATCACGGAAGTTCAGTACCAGAGTAACGTAACTCTGATTGGCCAGTTATATGGCAAGAAGTTTGCGTACAACGACTCGCGGCCAGTAATGGAGGGAGAATTACAGGCGTGCACAATATGACGATGGAATCTAGCCTGCGTGGAACTAAAGCTTTTCGCAAAAAATAGTAAGTCCATGTGCATTATGCGCAGCTTTGTATAGGAAACTTAAGTTAATCCTGTCGCCAGACTGTAACAAGAAAATTTCCTGTGTCTTGTTTATTCCTCGTTCTCGTTTCGTGTGGAACGTTGCCCTCGCGAGCTGTCCCGCGATGTAGCACGTGCTACAGCGAGTGTGTGTGTCTCTGCACGACTTGGAGGGGAGAAGGGATTGCTACAGTTGGCATTCCTGCGCGCCTCGCAATGGCGAGAGTGCCTGCCTGCCGGCCGGGAGGGATTACCGCGTGTCGTCATTACACGGCAATAGCATAACTCCGCTGCCCTGGCATGACGCCCCGGTGGTGGATTTAAGGTGGTTCTACATCACACTCCTTCCCTCACACCCACCCTCCCACCACGCCTGTAACCCGACACGTGCGCGCACGCGCATTTATCATCCCCCCCTCCTTTCCTCCTCTCTAGCAACATCAGACGGAAACCATAACAACCGGGAAGGGGGGGGGGGGAGACTTCCAACTTTGCTAACATGCTCTGGAAAACACGGCAGTTAAAAGCTTTACTTCTGGTTAGAAATTTGTCATTTTAAGCCCCTGGTACACATCATTCCTACAGGTAGTTGTACATCAAAAATAAATTTAGCACCAGTGCATGTCAGAAAACGCTTTTAGCGTCTTGCTGGCTTCATGATTGGACGCAAGATATCTTACATAGCTCATCGCTCTCCGCAGATGAATTGCGTACATTCGCCATTAGAGTTGCAGAATTTTTCATCGGTCCAGTTAAGTAGGGCGATAACTTCACACACATCCGAAAAAGCCAATACCGGAAATGAAGCGTCGTGTTTCCGTCTTAGGTACCGGGGGATGGGGTGAATTTTTTTTTCCCAGAACGTTTTCTAAAATAAAATAAAATTACGAAAACCACCTTGTCGCTTATAAACTTAATTGCGTTGTCTTATTCCATACCTAGCACGTTTTAAATTACTTTGCATGACTCACTGCACAGCAGAATATTCAAATAATCTAATTCAGAAACAACACTCAACCGCTTCGGAGATGTCTTGTCACAACTGGCTCCAGCATTGATGCGTATTGGCCATATGGCGAACAAACGATTTGGCTGTCTGTCAAGTGAGAGAGTAGGACGGGAGCAAAATATATGGACAGCAAGATATGTTTCCTTTGCTGAACATTATACGGGATGATTCTAAAATCATGAGAAAAACATTGAGGGGTGGTAGAGCTCACTAAAACAAACAATTATTGTATAGGAATATATGGGCGGAAGTGACGCGTTGAGGCACAAACACAAAAATAACACATGAAATGCAACACATTGTTTATTTACAACGTCGCCGCTAAATGCCTTTTTACAGCAATGTTTATAATAATTGCTCAAAATTGCTACCACCGACAGTAATGCAAGCTTGGTAGCGTCGGTGGAGTGATTGGCGAACAGATTCAAATACGCCGGGTATTTCACGCACGCCACCATTGTCAGCCAATCACGCCATATGTAGAGGTCGCCAAGCATGCGTGACTGTTGGTGGATGCATTTCCAGCAACTGTTTTAACATTTTCTGTACGGAATCACTCGTTAAGTATGCTGCTAATGAACATTTTATGTTTCCGTTAATGTGTTATGTTTTTGTGTTTGTGCCTCAACGCGTCACTCCCGCCCATATATTCCTATACAATAATTGTTGGTTTTAGTGAGCTCTACCACCCCTCAATGTTTGTCCCATGATTTTAGAATCATCCTGTAGAACCAAGTGAGAATATCAGCAAATTGCACACCTGCACTTGCCACGGTAGAACTCTTTCGGAGACGCGAGAGCGTGACATGTGTAAAGAGATGAAAACCGGTCGTTTACCGAGCAATCCTGGTCACAGAGTAGAAAGGTGCACAGAGACGAAACGACGTGGTGATTCATATTATGCGGGCTTACCCATTCTCTCATTGACTGTACGAGACTCTGGGAATGGACGTTGTGTCTGATTGGCTGCTGCGCGATGAGAAAGACTCCCTATTGGCTGGGCTGCGGGTTGGCAAGTAGGTTGCCGGGCTCTGGCGAACCGTGTTCCAATATTTTACTGGCCAACGACGCCATTTTGCTGACGTGTGCAGCTGGAGTTCGCTGTGCAAGCGGATGCTTCACCTCTGTACCCTTAAGTAGTCTGTGACCTGGTGTTATTTGCAGGCCGTGCGAATGTAACTGAAGTACTGGTTAATTCACTTGTTTTATGTTTCAATTATCTCTGCCCATATTCCTCAAGCTGGTCGCTTGAAGCTTGAGGTCGGTAATGAGCACACCCACCGACCTACCTATCGTCATCTGACATTATGATAAGCGTTCTGCTTATTTGTGAGCAGCTTAATTATTTTACGTGATGATGCTGAGTGCGTTAAGTCAGCTGCCACTAATTCTTATGAAATAATTATTTTGGTAAAAAAAAAAAAAACGACATCTGCAATACACGAAATCACAATAAAACGAAGAAACACGTTTTCTTTCTCTGCTAATTTATAAATTGTTGATTGCGGATATATGCGGGTGTTTAACAGGATTTGCTTTTTCAGCATACATCGCACACTTAAAACAAGCGTACTTTTGCGACAGTTACGCGAATGGATTGCAGTTTGTAAGACAATAACAGGCCTGCAAGGAAACAAAGACCCCAATCTCGTACTGCCTTTTCTGAAATAAAACTGGCTCCTCAGACGTGCAGCAGCCGATGTACTAATAAAATAATATGGAGTATGCCAGGGATGGCGTAGTCTAGCTTACAGATCATTGTACCAGGGAAACGTTTCTGCTCCTACCTATTACGTATGGAACTGATTCGAGAGATGGGATGGCTTGTTCCGGTATAAACGATGACCGTGCAGGAGATAATATGTATATATTTTTTCTGTAACTGGTTGACGATGTGTGAAGGTATAAATATGCCCGCGACCCCAACGTAGCTCAAATTGCTATTGGAAAAGCAGATGTTACCTTCCACACCCATGACCCCAAACTGGTTGTGAACATTCGCCGATACCACGCGAGGTGTAATTATTGCAACGCTTGCTGAATTTTTCTCCCTTGATATTTATCGCGCTGATTAATGTTTGTGCGAACAAGAAGTATAAATGCAAATGAAAGGTTTTAACTGTAGTCAGAAAAAAAAACAACCTGCACCCTGTTATTCGCATCTGAAGATGAGGGCATCTCACCAGTAAGAGAAAGGTTTGAATCTCTCAGGCAGATGTGCGATTTTGATAAAATCTCAAAGCATTTTTTTTATTACAATGTTCCAGCGTGAGGCTAACTAAGTTTTCGTTGAATAACAGTTACAAAGACATCCTTGTATCTCAGCAAATTTTGTTCGAATTAAGTAATTTATTAACTATCGTATAGAATATTCACGGTAAAGTGAGCACTTTTGAAAGCACTCTTCTTTGGAATAATAGTCAATAAATATATTTTGTTTTAGTATTAGACGTTAACTTTCGAGTGCGGTGGAATATACACACTGTGGTTATTACTTACATGTAAATATTTATTTAAAAAGGTGGCTGAAGAATAAAAATGTCTGAAAGGCAAAAGTAACTTGAGTCTTAAAAGTGCTCACTTTACTGTGAACCGCCTTTAAGTATTATACGGCATTGTGAATTATGACACATATTGTATACGGTAAATTATTAGCGGGACACGACATTTTCGCAAAAAATAATTCCTCGCATGCTAGATTTTAATATCCCACTTGCGCATTTGGTTTTCTTGCGCTGAGAAGATGGTTTTATTAAATAAAACAAAATCTGTTTTGTGTAACTAAATTAATTGTTTGTACTGCGGCAATTCAAAAATTTTGTTTCTGATATTAAGTTATTTATTTGTTCTTATTTGGTGGCAACAAAGTTTTAAGACTTGGTTAATGCAACTAAAGATTTTTTTGGCTGTCAGTAATATTACAAGATGCTAGGAGCATATCCGAGTTCGTGAGGAATGGAGGTCTTAATACAAGTAAAATAACTAACTTTGACTTTTAATTTATTCACACAACTGCTATTTACAATGTTAAACTACCAATCTCCACTATTAATCTTGTAATTCTCAGTGAGCGCAATATTTAATGGTCATCTCAATTATAATTAAGGTGTTTACATTGGTTACAGTCACTTAATTTACAACCTTTCTACAAATATTCAATATGTCTATTGCCACATTCCAAATGCCCGTCACTCACACATCCAGTTCAGTAGTCCCGCCCGTCAGTCGCACTCTTCACTGTACCGATGCTCGCAGTCCACGGACTTCACTCTCGCTGGTCTTCACTCGTCACTCCGCTGGCTCGTCACTTCGCTGTCTTCGCATACCTGACTCTCAAGGCCCGAGAAAACCCGCCGACCAGCGGCATCGTCCGGCATGATTCCCACTTGCGGAAATCCGGGAGCGACACCGCTGGGAATCAAACCCGGTTCGCCTTGGCGGGAGGCGAGTAGTCTGGCCAGTACATCACCGCGGCCCCTACTTAATATGTGGATTACTCAAACGTGCATGTAGGAAGGAACATTTGATTGGGAGAGACTCTCAGCTCGGCATTATACAGTATTTGCTAACACCTGCACAGTAAAGGTAGTTGTCTTGTGCAATAAGCGTGCACCATTATGATGGTGTAAAAAAAATAAGGGGGGGGGTGTATGAAGTTACCAAAATAACTATTGTTCCATACACTGTTCAAAATAGGCGAACCGCTTATAGCTTGGCTTGAAATGTATGCAAATTCCTACCAACCTCAATTCGTCTCTAATGACGCAACTCTCTACTTGGTGTTAACCCAAAAAAATCCTGCTGGCACCGCTACAATGTAATACTTTGTAAACGGCCAGGCATTGTGGACTGGCCGCTCCTGAGGCTGATCGTATTAATGACAAGCAAATCTCCGCAGGGACTTACATGGCGGTGGCAGATGTTAACCCCTACCTACCTGCACCGGCATTAGACTGCTGCTGTAGCCAGTATCTTCCTCATGCTCACCCGCCAAGCACTAAGCGTGATGTTCATCGGTTATCATAAGTAATCTTGACAGAGATAGGTTACGTTTAATAACCACGAGGTTCCTCTTTGCCTGAGCCATCCGATATTTATTAGCTTACTCATTCATTTCGAATGTATTTTTTAATGCTATACTATTCCAGTAGGTGGAATAATCCCCATCTTCCACTAGAAATCCATATAATATGGTCTGGGTTACGAATAGCGCCGAGAAGTGCCCTTTACCACAGAGCACTTAAAAGTACAGAAGTGAAACCATCTCTTATTCACCGAACTCAACACACACACGGGTCCGCGGTAGCTGAGCGGTTAGCCTGCTCGTCTCCCACCAAGGCGAACCTGGTACGATCCCCGGCCGGGCCACTTCCGGATTTTCGCAAGTGGGAATCGCGCCGGACGATGCCGCTGGTCACCGGGTTTTCTCGGGGTCTCCCGTTTCCCCCGTCCCCTTCCATCCCGCTGCTTCATACTCACCTCAATCACCCTCGTCGGCTCTCAAGACCTCGCTGTTAAGAGCCGCCCAAATATCTTCACTCAATCCAAACACACACGCCAGCAAAATGGCGTCACTGGCCAGTAACATGTTGGGACACTTTTCACCAATCAGAGCCTGGCAACCTACTTGTCACTCGGCAGTCCAGACAATAGGTAACCTTCCGCAGCATGCGGTTACCAGTATGACACAAGGTCCGTTCCCAAGGCCTTACGCAGAGAATGGAACTCCCACGCCATTTCGTCTCTGTTTGCTTATCTACTCTGTGTCTTTACACTTTCCCGCATGCCCCTTTTGACTCTCGAAAGGGTTACTATACGTCCGGCGAAAGGAAGATATGTTCTGCTTTCTAAGCATATCTTTTTTCCTTTTGTCTGGAAATATTTTTTGTAATGATGAAAACTGTCCGACTTTTTACTTTACCTGTTCAGAAGAGAAAATGTTCACCCATTTTCTTGCTTATACACACGTGTATGCTGCAATTATTAATGAGCTGTTGTGTTTGAGCCGCCACATGTATTTTGTAGTCTAAGGTTCATTCCACCATTGAGGAATATCCGAGTATTTACATCCCTGCAATCACTTAGGTTTTTTAAATTTTATTTATTGTAAGCCTTTTATGGCAGACTTGAGGTCATTATTTTAAGAACATATACTACATAATTTGTACAATGTCTAAAATTACTTAATTCTGTCTCTTTATTTGTGTAGTGTATTTTACTGTTCTACGCTGGTCGCTAGCTGAAAACAACAACAAATAAAACCAAGTGTGTGTAATTGTATTCAATTATGGATTTCTTGACAATTCTTTCGTTGATTATGATATGCCTTTTGTAAATATCTAAAATTTTCTCCAGAATGATGGGTTATTTAGTAACGATTGTCATGTAACGAAGAATATAGTAAGTTCAAAAGTACTTTAATTAACCTGTCATGTTTTTTAACAGAATCCCATAGTTCCAATCGTGAATGTTTCAACATGAGTTGCAATACCTCGTACATTTAATTGAATAATTTGGATGTGTCGAGATTGACATTCGACTCAACAAAAGAATAAAGAGCAGTAAACTTCTATCATGATTTATTTGCTTAGAATTCTATATCTGAAGATTTAATCGAAACAAGATGACCAAAGATTGGTCTCGCCATTATTCCCCACAAATTGAGTGATTGTCGAGTCACAGTAGTTTGATATACAGGCAGCAGAAAACTACACAGGGTCCGATTACAAGCGACCGCCCAAAAAAAAAAACATTTGTAATCATAATTCGTGTTGGACTGTGGAACCTGTGTTAACAAACAGTGACTTGTCCGTTAATGTTTGAAAGCTATAAACGTCATCTAAAGCACAGAAGTATATGTCCCTAGTATTGAGCTTTATATTTCATTTTAACTAACAATATAAACGCTATTTTTAGAGTTGGGTAATCAAAAATCTTATGTATTGATTAGACTATTTATTTCCTGACATTAATAAAACTAAATTTAATGCGAACAAAATTAGTGTACTGTCCTACAGTGTAATCAAAGGTATAGTTTTTATTGCACAGTTCTAAAAAAGACACATTGTAAAAGGTTTTGATATAACCATTTTCAATGTAAACACTCATGCGATCATGACTCTTATTTAAATGTTGGCATACTTAAAGAAAAAATAATATTGGAAAAACAAAATTACATTTATGAATTACGATTACTACACTATTCACTGATAAAAGTAATGGATGCTGGATCATTTAAGTGGCGGATGCATTACTAGCACTTTTGTACAGTTGCAGCTGACTGCAAAATATGCCTTCGTACAGAAAATTAAAGCAAATGTTCGGAAACGGAATTTTAGAATATTAAAACATACGTTCAAAGGAGAGAAAGTTTTCTTTCCCCAGACGAGAGTGTACACAAGAAAGCAGAAGTTTGCAACAGAGTGTCATAATGACCACCAGACCACTCTGTCATGTATAAAACTTGCCCCAACTCCAAAACCACGTCACTCATGATGCAAAAATAAATTGGACGCAAAAAAAACATGGAAGAATAATCAATAGCAATGCAGATTACGTTTAAGAGAGTGACTACAGAACATGAAAAAGCTATTACCGTTCAGAGTTTTAATTTCCGGGCACCTCTCATGTGCTTCCTCCCCCCCCCTCCTTGCCATCAAAATATATTAATATGAAATGTAAATATGGTACACAATAATAACTTGCAAACAGAGTACAGAATATTATGGGATATACATGATTTATGAATTTACAATTCCCCTATTATTTTAAAACATTACGAACACCGACATAAAATTTACAGGGGTACATAAAAATGTGCCTTTAAAAGGATATAAATATACGAAGTACTTAACTGGCACAAATTCCCAATCAATTCCCAAAAAATTTTACAAGTCTCACAGTGAGACCAACCCCTTCCTGTGACCTCCCCCCGCCCCTAATACCACGAGTGTCCACCGTCGTATCGTTTGCCAGGGCTCTTATAGTACAAATTTCGTAACCGTCGTCCTCCCCAAAGCTGTGGAAAACGCCCTCGAAACGGAAGTAGATCGTCGTCCAATCAAATTCGAAGACAGCGCTGACTTCACAAGGCAACCCCCTCAGTCGCCCAGGCCGCTGCTAGGTGGAAGAAAACGCCGCGCGCCCAGTGTAACTCTGGCCGCTGCCGAAGACACCAGGCACCCATGTCGCGTAGTCGAATACTTCCTCCGACTGCCGTCGACGGGCAAACGTCTTCAGTAACGTAAGTACCCGAGCCAGATTGCCATTACAAGTTGGGGAGAAAATCCAGCAAGGGAGAAGTTTTCCTGCTCACCCTCCCTTTTTTTTTTAGTTCTAACACTGTTATTTTGCTATCACTGCCAAAAACTGTGAGCATGTTGCTGAGTCATTACATACATATATGATCAGTGGTAATCACGAAATCGTCCTATCGTCTTTACATTTCAAGGACAAATGAAAAAAAATAACTGCTGCCAAATTATATCGTCAGTAAACCAGTAATTAAGCCGAGATGTAGCGATAGTGAAGTATGATGCGAACAATTTCCACCACACCTGCCACAGAGGTAATATGCCGACAGCGTAGCAAGCACACTGGGGGGAGGGGGGGTATGGTTGTAGGAACCAAACGTCTGTAGGCATAACACACGCTGCAGTCTGCTCGCACCACCTTCACACTTTTCGAACCAAACCTTTTGAAAAACTATCCCGTATAATCACGACGCTTTCGGCTGTAACCTAAACATGTCATACATCGCAAGCTGAACAGATTACAGGTCTGGGCACAGGGCGGCGCTGCGAGCAGTGGAAAGTTCTCCGGTGGCGGGAACTCGCGGTCCAGCGCCCAGGTGCGCGATAGGCCCACAGGTGCTGTGACGCCGACCGCGCGTAAATAACCCGATCCTCCAGCCGCCCGCTGTGCAGGACGACGCCGGACCCGGCTGTGTATCTCAGCAGCTTGACCTCGGCTCGCCACTCTGCGCCGTTACGATAACAAGCAGAGTTCCACAGGTAATGAAACACTTTGATCGAAAAAAAAATATATATATCAACGAGAAAGGAAAAATTACCTTATAATCAGATAACATTTCTTCCATATATGAATATGCGTAGGCCACTGAGTTGTTTTTTTAAAACAAATTTTTCAATATTATCCCGGGGAGAGACTTTCGGAGCCACCATCCTAAATTAGAAACACTTAAAACTGCCTCAAATCGGCGAATTTCATTGCAGATCTGTTGTAAATCCTTCATCTGAATCAACAAAATCCTGCAGATTGTTTTAGTTGATGGTATTCACTGACCAAACAGTGATTTATACTAATCCCTAGCGAGTGAAGAGGTCTTGAGAGCCGATAAGGGTGATTGAGGTGAGTATGGAACAGCGCCGAAACGAAAGGGCGGGGAAACGGGAGATCCCCGAGAAAACCCGCCTACAAGCGGCATCGTCCGGCACGATTTCCACGTGCGAAAATCCGGGAGTGACCCGGCCAGGGATTGAGTACGGTTCGCCTAGGTGGGAGGCGAGCAGGCTAACCGCTCAGCCACCGCGGCCCCTTATGCCTAGTGAATCGCACTGACCTGGCAGCATAACCTCAGTGCATTATACTGATTCGTCAGTAAATAAAAGCTCGTTTACTGAAGATTCGGCGGAGTAATTATATTGAAAGCTACAACTGATTCAGATTTAGAGTGACTTTTGACTGACTAAGAAACATACTTGCACCATCAGGCGTCACCATTGAATAACACAGCGGTACACCCCTAGCCTATGGCACTAATAATTTCGAACATCACTTGCTTCACAATACGGAATTACGTTATGTTTCGTGATGTAACGGCTTTAGCACGTGGCAATTGAAGTTATTGTGCTTATATAATGTCGCGATTATAACTCAAAAGTAAAAAAAATAATAATAAGCTTTCTCTAGCTTCCACATGGACGTGTTTTCCTTGGAAGTAAATATAAAAAAACTTCCTATATAAGGCCGTATAGAGACGGGGAGAGGTTTTAGATCACACCGACCTTGATGCTTATCGCACTGTATTAGAGATTCTCCGGCGAATCTGCATTCTTGAGAGCTTCTCGCATTCCATGGTACAATTCCAACAAACAATCAACTTTGCGATAATTATCGGTTAAGAGCCGGAAATCCGGCCCGGGACAAGGCGGTCGACAAAAGAAAAATTTGTGGGAAGTACTAAGCAACTGGCAGCATTGAGAAATAAGCTTGCATCTGATTGAAGGCATTCCTGAAGCTGGCTGGTGGAACGGACGATTCAAGGCCTATTGAATCCACTTTCCCCAGGGAGGATAACCTTGTAGGTCCACTTAACGTTATTGTGGGTCTGTAAGTTGTGTACGCATGTCCTCTTGCACACAGCTCTAGATGAACCTGTTGAGATGAAATTCGTTATTTCCGAGTTTAACAACGATCTTCCAATAAACGTGAATTCCGGCGGGATTTTGTCAAGACTGATGCCTTCAATTGCTATATTCTCAACAACGGGCAAAATATGTTTGTGGTTAATAAAAAATTCATTAGAGAAGAGTAATTTCCTACATAATTTTATTGCAAATTTTATATGTGCCCGAAAGATTTAACTACTGTATGTCCTAGGTGTTTTCAAGCAAATCGGGGCAGCGGTGGCGTAGTGGCCAGGGCACTCGCCTCCCACCACGGCGATCCGGGCTCGATCCCCGGCGGGTTCACTCCCGGATCTTCGCATGTGGGAATCGTGCTGGACGATGCCGCTTGCCGGCGGGCTTTCTCGGGGTACTCCCATTTCCCCCGCCGTTGCACTCCAGCGCCGCTCCATTCTAGGGTTTCAGTTTTGTCATGCTCGGGGATGACGGTCACCTACGGATCCCAGCTGGAAAGACCGTCTCTCGGAGGGTGTTGCCTTGCCCTGGGTGCACACGCCATCATTATATTCAAGCAAATCACGGACGTTTAGTGTAGGATTAACTAAATTCAATCAAGTAAAATATATCTTCTCACACTGGCATGCGTCCAGTAGCCATAAGAAATGTGCAAGTGTGTGCGTAAGATGTTGCAGTAAAGCCTGCGTATAATTCTTTCTGCGAAAAACTTCTTAACGTCAAAGTTTAATGGTAATTGTGCAGGATACTCACTTTAAACATTTCAATGGACTGTGTGTGTTTTGTTAAGAATACTTCAGAGAGCTTGCTTTTAAATTCCCTACTCAGAACACTTGCAAATAATTTTGTACTGGATACCATTATCATCTACAATTTTAGGAAAAATTTTTGCTACGAAGCTATAGGCAAACCATGCAGTTCACGTCAAAGAATTACATTATTTTATTTCCATTATGTCAAAAAAAGATGTTAAATTGTAGCTGTGTATTTCGTGTATAATCAAAAGGGGAATTTAACATTCTGGGGTGAACCACAAGCAACCTCAGCCAACTTTCGTAAAATTTCAGTCGTCCAGGCTTCCCGCAGTGCAGGATTTGTGTATATTTCACAGCTGGTTAACCCTCGAGATCACAAAAAATATGGCTCCACGCTGATCAATATGTCCTGTTATTACAAAATTTTCCGTATTTAACTGATTAAACACAGAAAAATATTGTTACGGGTTAAAGTATCGCTGCTTCTGTCGTAAATATTTTTTTGGAGAAATGGCGTGTTTTTCTTGGCACCTGTATTTTCGGAAAAATTACATTATTTTTGTGTTTCCGGGAAAATATGATTTTGTGACCATAACTAACAATTCTAGTAAAATACACACAATTTAAATTAATTCCAGGAAAAAAATTATTTTAAATATTAATTTGTTTTCATTCACAATAATACTCAGATACGTACAATTTGACTTCAGAACACATCAATTACCACGATACACTTTTCCTTACTTCACCACAACTAGCATAGAACCATCGCATTTCTTTAAAATTATCATTTTTTTAAAACAAACTGTGAATATTCGATTTTTCACAAACATGGTTAAAATAGTATATATTTGAAAGCCTCGATGCTGTTGCATATAAACAAATAATTATCTCAGACATGATCAGTTACAATCTTTCATCGAATGCTATTTTTTTTTTTNTGCTGTTGCATATAAACAAATAATTATCTCAGACATGATCAGTTACAATCTTTCATCGAATGCTATTTTTTTTTTTCATATGCGTTCTTACTCACACTTTCTTCCAGGAAAATGCGACCACGCATTCACAGTGATAGAGCGGAGGGTGGGCGCCGTCATGCAATTGTTAGTTTTTGCAACTAATCGATCGGACGATAATCGTGTTGCGCTCACACGCGACTTAATAATCGGCAGACCAAGATATGCACACACATGCGACTATGTGGCTGAGCCTCTCACATCAGTTCGATCATGGATTTCACAGAGGTANCTGAGCCTCTCACATCAGTTCGATCATGGATTTCACAGAGGTAGCTTGTTTGTGTGCTATCGGAATTAGGAGGAAAAAAAATGAAGAGGAAAAGTAAAAATTGGGACACCCACTTACCATCCAACGTTTGTTGATAGGGCAATTCCACAAAATTTGTTAAGAATTACGTACCTTCCCCGAAAAATTCTTCATTTATTACAGAATGAGTGCCAGCAGTTTTGATGAGCTTCTGAACCTGAGAGCACCTTTAATGACGTACAAAAACACGAATTGGAGAAATGCTATCTCTTCAGAAGAATGACTGTCGGATACATTACGGTAACAAAAAAAAAAAAAACAAGCAAATAGTAATAACATCAGTTTTAGTCTCAGTATTTAACAGATACATTTGATTCAACTTTGTAGTTAAGTGTATAATTCTTTATATGATAACTACTGATTTGATGAAGAACGTTTGCCTTAAAACAAAAATTTCAGATATGAAATCTGTAAATCAAATAATTCATACTGTGGAGATGTTGGACGTGATGAAACCCAACTGCTTTGTGCACTGTCGTGAGCAGTGGGCGTAAAGGAAGGTAATGACGTGGGTAATGTTAGAACGTTAGGTTGAGGATAAAAGACTGGCTGAGATGGATTATGCGGAATGCTTGTGATGTTCTGCGGAAAATTGGGATGAGAATGATGAGTTCCTTGAAAGCAATTTGAAAATGTTTGAATAGGTTTTGTTTGAGTTATTCGTCTAATTACCGACAGAAATTCCAATTTAGCTTCTATTTTTTAATCGTCGGTCATTTTTTTTTAAATGATGGCACCAAAGATAACAGAAACTATTTGTCTTCGTCAATGTCCTCGGCCCCATTTTCTTTCAGAATGCTCAGTAATGCTTCCTCAAACGACTGTGCCTTTAATTTTTTCGGCTGTCGTGTCGGAATACTCTGTGGATGATGGCAAGCTGCTTCGTCTGTGGGATCATGTTCATTTCCAGAATTCACTCATTCCAGTTGAATGGGGCTTGTCTCGCTAACTGCTTCCCCGTCCTCTGTACTGGGTCACATTATACTG